>JAULKM010000010.1:11377793-11417060 GCA_032355605.1 Rubia tinctorum | reverse complement strand
GGTTATATTTGCACTTTCGAAAACATGAAGGTTATATCTGCACTTTCGTCAATTATGTAGGGTTATATCTGCACTTTCAAAGAGGAAGAAATTCTTCCCCGTTTCTTTTTGTTGCCAAAATCCTTTCTTCTCTTTGACGCCACACGTTCCCTTTCTTCCCCGTTTCGTTCTTATTTCTCATTCCATTTCTGGCACCGAGGCTGAGCCGAAGTTGAGCGAGGTGGAGAAATCGTAGTTAATTGCAAGGGCGGGGTGGGGCTTCCCCCTCCGGGGTATGGCTGAGCGGCGCTAGGGTTTTGGGAAGATGGAGGACGGTGGTCTGAGCGGCGCTGCAAGGAGATGTACGAGGTGGGAGGCAACAATATGGAGGAAGAGGGTGTCGGCGATAGGGAGGAGGTGGGCGTCGACACTGGAGAGAGGAAGGAGGAGAGTGGCGGCGCTAGAAAGGAAGACTTAGGAGCCGGTGTGAAAGGTAAAGTGGCGGAGGGAGGGAGCATGGCGGCGGTGCAGAGTACGTTGTTTTGTTGATCATATCTCAACAAACCATAATTTCCTTAATAGAGTACTCTATTTTGATCATTTCATAAGAACCATTTTAATGATCAAAATATAAATTAAATGAATAACCAATTTACAAATCGAGTTTGGGGCGCTGCAGTCATGTCTGATCTCAATCTAGTTCCTAATCAAGACTTCAACACGCCCAAGCTTGGTGATGGTGGGCGACGAAAGTTTTCCGGAAAGCAGCATTGCTAGGCGCAAAATGGTTGACGATGAGTTTGGAGCGGAGGTCCGTGAACAGAACTTGATCAGAGGTAAATAGTCTCATTCCCTGCTGAACATTTTTGCAGTAAAATTTGTCGAATGGGGCAATGGAATCCATGTAAACGGCGGTCGTGGAGGAGCACGACGGCAGAGGAGGAGCACAATGGCAACAACATTAGGGTTTGTCTTAGGATGTATTTTTGTCATTTTATTTTCTGGTCATGCTTGAATTCATTTAGTCCATGGTGGAATTAGGGAGTTTGGCAATATCGGCACAATTTTTTTGAAAGTTAGGGTTGGATTGACACATATAATAATTAGTTGAGTTGAATTGACACTTTTTTCAGATTGCAGGGTTATAATGGCACTTTCACCTTAAATTTAGGGTTATAAATGTTTTTATCCTAAAAATCCATCACTATATTTAACACTCACAAAGAACAATATTGTATGGGTCCTCAAGCACACAAGAATGGATCATGTTATCGAGGAAGAATCCAAAACACCAACTTTTTACTGGCGAAAAAAATCTCATAAATTATTACAGAAAATAGTTTTTGAGAAAACAAAAGTTACTTCATCGTTTGGACTGTCATTAGTCAAAACCTCAATCCTTCCAAGAGTAGCAATAACGACATGAGTCCAGAGCATAAACGCTTGTGTTTAACAATCACCGCAATCCACAAACAAAGAACCGACCCAAGAGCCTGGATTTGTTCTGCCAGCTGGTACCTGAGTTCTTTCGTGAGAGTCATTACCGAGTTCTTTCGTGAGTCATTACTAGTAAGAAGACGATGTCGGGGTCCTCCGCCCGACATGGACTGGTGGAGAGTGTGAAAACATTGTCGCCGTAAAAACAGGATGTGAGGGGTATATGGTTTGAATATTGTGAAATAGGTAAGGGTAAATTGGATATTTTACATGTTACTTCTTTTTTTTAATTTTTAAAAATTCAGAGTGCAAAACCATTTTTTCCCCATGAATTCCGACTAAAACCATTACCAAACCCAAAACTGTTATTTACACTTTCTTTTATAACCCATGGCTATTTGGGCCCTTTAAAAAAAAATTACGGGTTATAAACGCACATTCTTCATCATAAAATAAAAACAATTTCATCCGAGGATGGGAAAATGGCGCTTTCAATCATCATCATCAAAGAAAGAAGGAAAGAAAAGAAGAATGGAGAAGGAGTAGGGGCACTTGTGAGTTAAGTTGTGTGGGAGTATGACAGCCACACTTAAGACTACCATATCACACCAAAATTCCTCATCACCTCATCTTCTCTTCTTCCTCCTCCTCCTCCTTTTCACTCCCAATATTTTGCTTAGTTTGACAACATGGCGCTGCAGGTACCCTCCGTTACCCGCTCTATCCCCTCCTCTCTAGCCCCATCCGGCAATGCCGGCCTCCGTCAGCCCGCCGATGCTTTTGCGCTCAAGTCTTCTTTCTTCTCCCCTTCCATTCACCTCCTGAGATCCCCTGCCGCCACTGTCGCAACCGCGCCAAAATTCTCCATGCGGGTCGCCTCCAAACAAGCCTACATATGCCGCGATTGCGGGTAAACTTCCCTTGCAGTACATTAAGCTGATCGATATGGAGTTCTGATAAATGTGATTACTAAGGTCTGATGCTGCAGGTATATATACAATGATAAAAAGCCCTTTGACAAGCAACCTGATTCTTACTTCTGTCCAGGTACATCACTAATGCTCACCTGCTCAACTTCGTTTCCCCTCCAATATGCTAAAAACATGTAGAGATGGCACATGTAATTTTAATCGATAGTACTGCAGCAAATGTAGATAGGAAACAGAAAATCACACAAAGGCAGGATACTGCAGATGGAGATTCCATATAATGAGTGTTTCTATTGCAGTGTGTGGTGCCCCGAAACGAAGATTCAAACCATATGAGCCTAAGGTGACCAAAAACGCTAATGACCTGGATGTTCGAAAAGCCAGGAAGGCAGAGCTCCAAAGGGACGAAGCTGTCGGGTATGGTCTTCTCTTCTGTTTCATCCGACCACCTTACGCTACTTCTGGTACATTTGGGATTAACACTATCATCATTTTGTTTGATATGCAGGAAAGCACTGCCAATTGGGATTGCTGTCGGAATTGTGGTTTTGGCTGCGTTATATTTCTACCTGAACAGCACCTATTAGGCATAAGCATAACAAGAAGATGAGAAAGCTACCAATTACAGATGCTGCTAGATGATAATATTACTACCTGTTGCTTTCCATTTCATTTGTTCAATACCAGAAAGTAATGCATTCGGTTAGAAAGTAATGAATTCAATTTCTCTGATGAAAGAATCCAAGAACACAACACACATGTATCCAGTTATGTAATACTATTCACAATCAAAGCTAGTTCAGTTAAAATGCGGAGTAAGAAATACTAGACAATGCGATTCTACCAACAGAAACGTCAATACATTGATGTAGCATCGAAAGAAATGACCAAATTACTGGAGAGGTGGGAAGTGAAAAATATGTGAGATCTTTGACCAAAACCTATTCAGCTCTGGCTATTTACTTGAATGGAGAATGTCTACTTAATTCACACACTATTGCTATATGCATAACCTACTCAAGAGAATGGAAAAGAAACTTATATAGATTTATTCAAGGTAAATTTTACATTACTCTGGCTCTGCAAGTACCTATCATTCTTGAATTACAAATGAACCTTGTATCCTTTTATCAAGAGGTTCAGGTGGAAAATTAAGCGGAGATATAACGTCAACAATACAAGAAGCTGGAGCTGATTTGAACTCATATGGGCCTACTTTTGCTCCCCATACCTATGATAACACAAAGAAGGGGCACTCAGAAAGGTAAACACAAAAGCCATATAAGAAAATATTTGATGAAGAAAAAAACTAACTTGGTTTCCATCTTCATCATAACCTCTATCCCAGGTATGGACCTCATTGTTCTTGAGAACGGATAATTCTGAGGTACAGTATGTTGCACCATTCTGATATAATTTAATGAGTTACACAGGCAGGAGACACATAACATGAAGCTAAAAAAGAAAATTGTTGAAAAAAACCAGATATACCCATGAATTAGGGAATCCATCGGGTGGAGTTGAACCTTCGTACAAGCAGCGCTTCCCCCGGTCACAGCGTTTTAAGTAAATGGTTGTCAAATGTTCTGCAATGTCCTGAATAATACATTTAAGCCACAAACTTTTCACATGGGACAAACACTCTATGGGATTCTACTTAAGTCCAATCTTTCACTGTCAGTATACAGATTCTCTCGTGTTATCTATAAAGATCTTTAGCTAGTAGTCTTTCGAAAAAACTAGAATCAGTGGTACTTTCAAATGCAAGCAAAGCAGTAATGGATGCGAACAGGAAGAAAAAAATCCCTTGAAACCATACCCCGATAACTTCTTCAGGCTGTGGACGCTGGTCCTTTGGACGATCACAGAAATTCTTATACTCATCAGCGTCTCTGATGGCATATGTACTTAGCTGCACAGAGATATTTAAGCAAATCATGCTGCTATTAAACGCCTAAAAAATGAAGTAGGGTAATGTAACTGGTATTGTAGCTCACTCATACTATCCAGCCACCCCTTTTAGTTTATGCTTTGTCAGATAACAAGATTACATACACCTTAGTATTCACCAGTATGAGGAAAGTTCTAAACATGCAGCATTTACAACGTACACCGAATTATATTTAGCCACTGAATGTATCGCCTTAATAAGAAAAAATTAACAAATATTTGCTTACTTTTCTGTTGAAAGATCCTTCTAAAATCAACCACAAAGCCAAAATCGAAAATAAATTTCCATTATGATCATCGCATTGAATAGTATGTAAACTTCAAATAAGTAGCATTTACAAAAAATCTACTCTGTAGTTTACCATGAGAAGAGTTCAACAAAAATTCATCCAAATATTTAATAGTTCAAGCATCCATATACTACCACAACAGCAGTTTAACAGTGAGTAAGCAGCAGCTTTTAATAGGAAAGCAGTATACGCACCTCAACATCACACTTCATCTCCTTTGGACAAGGCTTGACCATGCAGAATCTCTGCATAAAAAACAACCTGATCACAATTCAAAGATTGTGAAAGTTGAAAGCTCAACTATAATGAGAACAAATTACAGAACATGATCTACAGAAGATTAACGCTGAAGAAAAGGATCCATCCGATACAAACTAAGATTATTTAGAATGTAGGATATATTGAGAAAAATCACATCAACAAACACTGAACTAGGTGTTCGACACAAGGTACAAGCATCAGGAGCCAGTCTAGCAAAGATGAATGAAGGTAAGCTATCAACCTGGCGATATGGTTTACGAGGAGTCCTCCAAAATGCCTGTAAAACCAGAAGGAATCTCAATACAACTTTGCAACTTGGCAAAGAATTTTGAAAAAAAAAAATTGAATAAGAAAGCAAGAACCTACACAAACCGCATAGCTCACCTGTTCAAAATACAAAACCCTGGAGCCATCAACCATTTCAGCGGCAGGGCATGACAACCATCTACAGAAAAGTAAAATTTCGAACAAATAAACCAAAATGAGAGTCTATCTCGATACCATTCACAGCCATAAACAGGAAATGATCTCAATTTCTCGAATTTCTGCCTACAGAGTTCATTTCATGCAATAAATTCAATTTCAGTGGGATCATATATCTTCGATTCTTCATAGACAGTTCATATCACACCTCAAATTGAAGTAGTTGTCAGGGTCTCTAGCCGCCTGCTCCTTGGAAAACTGATGTAAATGAAACAGAAACCCAATGATGAACCTCAGAATAAGCTAAAATGAAGGTACAATCAAATGGGGGCGTCGGGAATTACCTTCTCGCCGGCAAGGGATTGGGCGACGAGGCGGGCATGGTCCCAGCGAGTAGTGGACTTAGTGAGCCTTTTCAGTAAGAGGGCCCCGCCAAGCAGCACCAGCGACTTGAGCACCACTCCTCTAGCTTTTCCCCAACCGCCGGAGTTGGGAGACGAGTTAAAGTCCGATTCCGGCAACTTCGACTCCGACCCTGAACCCGAATTCGAACCCGTACTCATACTCGGAAATCAAATGCTGAAATTAATATGTTCTGCCATGGGCAAAACCACCGTAGGGATAAAATTTGGATTGATGGCCTATTATTAATTTTAGGCGATGATATTTCCAAAGGCAAATTATATCCTGGTACCGGTAAATAGTGTAATGGGCAAATATAACTTTTTTCTGACAATTTAATGCCGAAATTTTATAAAATGATATTTTGTCCCTCTAAAAAAAGGCAAAGTCTTGGGAAAGATGATCTTTCCACATGCTTATGAAAAAATAGAGTTTAATTATAATAATAAAAGGTAAAGATCTTCGTTGCAATATTAAAGTTTTATTATGCAACGTGTAGTAGTTATAAATTTTATAACCCGGTTCATACAACCCAGAAATTTTATCTTAATTTGTTCTAATTTACACTTTAAACCTTGGTCTTTCCATTACTTATGGAAAGACCGTCATTTAAAAGACGCACTCTTAAAAAAAAATTATTTTTATTATTTTGTCGTTGCTCCCCGTTGACTAGCTTACGATGACTATTTCAACTTAATTGTAAGGGTTTTGGTATATCTACATCATGCTCTCTCACTCGAATGAAGTTCCATCCACCTAAAATTATCACAGTCTGGTCCTCCTCCTCCTCCTCCACCATTTTGGACTTAGCATATTTACCCGTATTCTACAGTTCACTAGTGCAGAAGTGACTTGTTTACGGTGGTGATATTGGCATTGCGACAGCAATTTTAAACCGATGTCCATGGCATCGCCGCCGTTCAGGCGCCTCCATAGAACATCGGTTAATTTACCATCGTTTTTTGTTACATTCCACGACGTCGCTGAATGGTGTACAATATTATTTTTCAACCGCCGCATAATATTCCGAAGCCAAGACACAAACTTTCGATCGTAGTGTTGAGAAGCCTTTCGACATTGAAAGTTGATATGGCATTGCATATGGTGGCAAGGTACGCGATAATTCTTTCGATATCGGAACTAAACGGTCTGTAGTAATGCCATTTTGTTTGTTGTACTTCAGAAGTCACAAGTTTTTAGGGGTTCTAGCTTGGATGGAGGGATTTGGATATTACGATGTCGGATTGTGGATTGGAATAAATGATGATCCAATTTCGGAACTATTGATCATCAAAACGACGAATTTGTCATTAATATTGTTGGTCCCGAATTTGGCATCCATTTTAGAATTTTTACTATTACATTCTATTAATGTCATTTAAATTAGCTTCGGATATTGGAATAGGTATTTCAAGTATGATTCTCTTGCATCTGATAAACAATCTGATTTTCCAATTTATTTCGAAAATATGAAAAATTTATTTAAAAAATTGTAATCAAAATGGAATCTCACAATCCATATTCAATAACCAATACAGATAATCTGCTTCACACAAAAATGTGGAATGTACGAATTCTAATCAAGATGATGTCTCGTATTGGTCAACGTAGAGTGAGTTTTGCAAATTACTTGCGAAATTAGAAAATCCTAGCAAAAATGGTTATACATAGTCACTTACCCTGTTTAAAGGTAGGATTGGATAAGCTTAATGTACTTAAAGGATATAGTTAGCGAGCTTGCCTCTGCACGTGTTCAATTCCTTTATGTTGAAAACTATTGTATTATCTCCAAAAAAAATTATATATGATTAATTATTACATATGTCACAATAAAAAAATGTATTCTCACTCGCTCTAGTGACAGGGTATCATCTTCCAAATGTTCAATGCATCTGGTGTGTTCAACACCATATAGTACACACATTCCTCGTCTTTCTTGTTCCTTGCACTACATGCAATATAATATGGTTAACATCGAATGTACTTCAGAGATATTTAAACAAATTATTGTTACGAAGTGTTTGAATGCACTACCTTTATTTGAATCAGTTTGAATGGTTTGGTTACTGTTGACTTTTCTCCACCTAAAGTCTTACATAATATTTCCAAATATAAATTGAGGGGGTGGAAGGTGAAGTGAATACAATTAATGAACATGCATTATCCTCTTATTAATTGCAACCAAACGCCAGTGACCCCTGCACAAAATGAGCATTCGGGTAGAACCAATCTTATTGTTGAAGCAGTATAAGACATATAGTAAGGAGAAATTTACTTGTCTACCAAAGGTTCAAAAAATAAGGACTCTTTATCCTCTTGAAGACTCATTGTAATATAGGAGAGTTTCTCTTCCGTGGAATGCCCAATTTCTTAGATGGTTTTTTAAACATAGAAATCTAATCCATGGTTTCAACATCTCATTCTTCGCAATCCATGACAGGTGCCTGACCATAGTGTAGTGAGTATAGTGAAATGGAATATATTTACAAAGTCAATAATTACACTATGAAGAAAAGAGTTAAAATATTTTCCTAATGGGTGAGGCAATATAATTGTGCTTACAGTTGAGCTACTAACAATGCAGGTCGAGTTACTTGGTTAAGCTTCCACAAGTCTTCTAAATTGGGCCAACAAGCAACAATATTCCATTGAACCCCGAAAATCAATTTGTGGGCATGGAAGGATTATGTAGTATGCTTATCATGCCCATTGATCAATTCGAACGACATCATTACCTGTGTCAGCATTTCTAAGGAATCTCAACTCTTCAACGGTTTGTTGTGTGTCACGACACTCTTACCAATGTTGGAATTTCTAGTGCTAGATTTTGGGACTTCGATAGTTTGAAACGATGGTATATTTTAGGGTTGGATGTCATCCATGGCCCTTTTCATGATTAACTTCTTGGGCAATAGGAGGCACAGGTCCTTTGCAATTCTGAATCACGTACAACTATCTTGTTGAATAGGTACATGCGCATTTTGCACGATTGGAACATCCAAAGACACCTTATCCAGGTCATCGGGAATGAGTTTGAAATCATGATAATGGTTCATTTCCTCATAAAATTTGTCGCTAACAAGAATTGATTTTCCTTGTGGTTGAATGACATATAGTTTTCATGATACTGGAGGCTACAAAATATGAACAGACCGTGAGTATAAAATACGACAAGACTTCCTCACTTGTAACTAGCCTACATAGGTGCCCCCAAAATTTTTGTTGGCTTAAGAATTGTGCGTGTTAAACACATAAATTCTCCATTCATCTTTGTTGGTATGCCTTAAATACTTAATAGTCACTTCTGCGACCCTG
The DNA here is from genome assembly GCA_032355605.1 of Rubia tinctorum. Taxonomy (NCBI): domain Eukaryota; kingdom Viridiplantae; phylum Streptophyta; class Magnoliopsida; order Gentianales; family Rubiaceae; genus Rubia; species Rubia tinctorum. The sequence goes on along the minus strand of JAULKM010000010.1, from coordinate 11,408,074 downwards.
GCCTGGGGGTCCAGGGGGCGGCAGATGCCCCCGGGTTAAACGGGGGTCTCGCTGCCCGGTCAGTGAGTCGGGGGGTCCAAGGGGGCGGAGCGCACCCTGGCCTGGGGGGTCCGGGGGGCGGAGTCGCCCCAACCCAATGGTATAGCTTGTCTCTTTGTTGGACCGCTGTTGATTTGGGCCGAATTGCGTTTTGGCCCAGTTTGTTAGGGTTTAGTGGAGACAACATATAAAGTGTATCTCTCTGTAAACTCCATTTTGTTCCGCACTTAGATATGTAGAAATCTGGCCAATTTCTTGGCGTTTGTAACTTGGTACCTATTATAGTGAATTCGTCTCCCGTGGATGTAGCCAAAATTGGTGAACCACATAAATCTTGTGTCTTGTTAATTTCGTTTATATTTTCTGTTCTTTCTCCATTCCGCACAACAATATATATATATTAAAATTTGAATATATATATTTATCTAATATATATATCTAATATATATATAGAGACTTTGAGGTGTAAGTATATCAAACAAACTTTGGGGCTTGAGGATCAATGATAGAGACTTTTGTCCAATTTGCTCTCAATCTTTATCAAAGGTACTTCCCCATCTAATATTGCACTCATATTTTTTGACACTATTGTACGTCAAAATTTAATTGTATATTTAAATAACTATTTAAATATTAATATTATCATATATGATATTGTTCAATACGTTATATCAAATAGTTTCTAAATATCAACTTTCATATACCGTTATCGTACATAGATAAACGTATTAATGGTTAAATATACTTTCTGAACAACTTTTAAAAGTAAGAATGCAATTTTAGTTGAAAGAGAAGAAGTAATGCATGAAATATCTATGATATATGTATTTTTTCTATCCATGAATGCTATTGTGGGCTGGATATTTATTGTAGCCTATGTAGTAGCCAAGCAAAACATATGCATTTGTTTGCTAAAAGGAAGTGCGATTAGATATATGGATAGTAATATGTCTGATGAAGAAGAAAATGATCACTTGGACACGAAGGCAGCTACGTGTTTTAACAAGATCAATACGAATTAACTACTTAGCTTCAATGAATAGATCCCCTCCTTCATAATGTTCGAAAGAGAAATTTTATCTCCCGTTACAAAACATCACGACAACAGGTTGATTATCATTTATCCCTCGTTAATTACTTGAGACTAGCAGACAAAACCGTCCACATTTTTATCCGGTGAATTGAATTTAGGCCCCTTTTCCAGTAAAATAAGGCTAAACATTCTTTTCTATGTTATCGTGTTGTATAATGCTATAATAGACTTAAAAATTCAAACTAAAATAAATTTAAATATATTAAATTGAACTAAAATAACATGGACATACTAAAATAAATTGAATTAAAATATGAATTGACTTCACTTAAGTTGAAAATAAGAGTATCTTAGAACATATCCAATGCGAAATTTCACTTAAATGAATGTTCATTGACACATAATATAAATAGACTCTTTAATTAAAATAATGTGTAAGAGTCATTAGAAACCGTCAGTCTGACGTGGATGCAATTATTCTCTATTTTAAAATTATCTACAATGTTACTAGGGTCTCCGGGGACCATGGATCATAAAGGATAAAACACTTGCGCAATTATTCTACGAAGACCATAGCATTGGAGACTATGCTATTATTCTTTATTTAGGCCTGATGCCATATCATTACTCTTGTTGATTGAAGTCCAACAACTAAGAGAATATCTCCGAATCCGGTTCTACATTCTGGATACACCTCTTTTTCTGATACAATTATGATCCATTGAATATATGGTAATTTTATTATGGTAAAACACCTATTTCTACGTGAAAAATGCATATTTATCCTGCATGATTGAAATATCTCTCAGGGATCAATCCCCTATAAATACCAAGATATTCATCTATGCTATTCATTCAGTTCTCAATACCTAGATCAAATACTTTTTTCCCTTGACTTTGGCATCAAAACTTTTTCCCCTGTTCACCCCATGGGTTCTGTTTTGCAGGTTAAACACATTGAAGAAATATTTAGCTATCAGATCACAATTATACACACATCAATTGGCACACAAAGTGGGAATCGATTGTCAACAATTGAACACCTTGTTCAATGGTGTCCTTAAAGAGAACTACGAAGAATGGCCACTCACAGGCCGCTTCCACCCAAATTGATGAAGGAGATCCACTACAGGAGGCTACCAATATGCGACCAAAGGCTAACCCTCTCGGAACAACTGATTCACCACCATTAATCGATTAACAAACGACGACTGCTCGGCAGTCACCCACATGAATTACATCAATTGATCTAGTGGCCACCACGGTGTAACTTACTAATCCGATCAGAGGAGAAGGTAAAACCTTAATGGTGGAAGGGAATCCAATGCGTATGAGTTGCGGTCACAACATCACTGGATACAGGAGAACAAATCATTGAGCATGGATTCATCCAGCAACATAGGGCGGACTTCACCAGATTTGTAGGAAAATGGCACAACTCTACCGCTTCAGTAAAGAAAGTTAAGGGCATCTCTTATCCGCAACCAAACTCTGTTGCTAGTTATATCTCATACACACTAGTGAATGTGATGCAATTTGCTAATGGGGAAATACTAAGCTTTACGCAGATTCAAGTACTCGTATATACGGAGATGTCATGGACAACCATACCTGTGTGTGCATATGATACATAGGCGTCAATGCTATAATATATGCAACAAATGCAAGAGCCAACAATACAACAGATGCAGCCGGTTACGATCACTACTGGAGAAGTCGATTGGAATCTTGGGGTAGCTTATTATCATATCTAGAAAGCACCTCACTACTCGACCATCGTTAACTAAGGACTGTTTCAATGCTTCACATATTAGGGTAGGTGCTGATACAACAACTAAGGACAGATTTGACCACTGGTCCAACTACATAGCCTTTGGCTTGGACAACTATGCACAAATGGGTTATACACAGGCTTAACAAAGAAGCCCACTGAAAACAGGGATCTCAGCATCATCACCAAACAATTAGAGCATATGATCATAAAGAAAGGGTAGTTCGTCTTTTCGTTGTTCATACCAACTATAGCAACAACCCCTTGGAATCAGTGCAGAAGCTTCCGATAATGTCCTATCTATGATAGAACATCTGATCCAAGACAGATTTTGATGACCTATCAATAGGTCCTGGTATCAAGAGACATTCCTTCCAACACCAGATGCAAGCTAGTAAGGCCGTACTACAAGGGTGAATATTTACAATGGTTTGAGTCTTTAAAAAGAGGAAAGTTCACCCAATATCACACCTTTGATTGAAGCCTGTGCTTCTACCATCTGAAAAAATTCACCAAGACAGTAACATATCTGTTGAACCTTTGGCACAAGCCTAATGAGTTAATTGTGGCTTTCTACAGGCGTTACACAGAAGAGAGCTTTGATGTTATTCATACCATCATTATCTCGTGATAAATGAATGGCATGACTTATGAAATGTTGTACGAGAAGTTATTGGCTAATACTTTATCCTTCGTGCAGTATCTCCAAGCCATTATGGAAAGATATGCCATGGTAGTGGAAGCCTCCAAGGGGAAAGAAACAATGACAAGACTGATCAAAGGGATATATCGAAAAACCAAAGGAAATGCTTGGATCCGCTAAAGTCATGATTCGAGTCGTGCACCCTGTTGAAAAGATCTGGGGCAAGCATCATAGCTATCAATATGCACTTTTCCCAACACCGCCACCTCTACTATATAACTCTATGAGAAGGACGTCAACAAGAAAATGCGACTACCATTGGGATATGGGCACGACACGGGTGAATGCTACCAGCTTAAGGTAATGATTGAGAAGTTCCTCACTCAAGGAATGTTCCAAAAGTTATTGATTCTCCTCTACCTAAGAACAAGATCATCCAAAGGAAAAGGATTAGAATTTCAATTACTCAAACCCTAAGTAGAAGAGAAGAGACAAGAGAGAAAGGAGGATCGACTTTCTAGTAAAGATGAGCATTGGCGCATAGCCGAAGATAATGACCCGGATTCTCCTAACGATAATATAGTTAATATAATAAACATGATCAAAAGTGATGGTATGTCAAATACTTCAATGAAAACCCAAATCCAACCCAAGCCACCTGAAGAACTTAAGGATAAATGCTTCAGGCCAGAAGAAACCATCACCTTCTCTGATTCTGATAATATCTCCAAAAATACCCCACATTCTGATCCTATGGTGATTTTCCCGAACATAGGGAAGACCCTTGTAAAAAGAGTCTTTGTTGACGATGGAAGTGGGGTGGAAGTTATGTTTGCTAGTTGCTTTGACCAATTGGGCATCGGAAGACACAAGCTATGGAAATCAGTGTATCCTCTATCAAGGTTCTTAGGAAGGGCCAAATTTCTAATTGTCATGATCAACCTGTATGTGACAATCAGAGACAAGGACAAAGTGAAGATGGTGATTACGGCTTCACCATTGTTTATGCTCTGTCACCTTAACGCCATACTCTCCCCGCCTTGGATGAACCATGCCAAATCCATCTAGTGCTAAAGTTTCCAACGGAGAAGGAAATTGTATCGATAAGAGGTCAAGAGATGACCCAACATTGGATGATGGTATCTGGGAAAGAGATCAATAAAATGAAAGGAGTTAGCTCGATTCATGGATACTATGATGTGGAAGAGGACGGTTCCATCTTAGGAGCACCACCACTGGAAACAACTATAGAAGGTCAATTATCCTGTAAAGCTACTAGTTTAATTAGGTTATTACTTTAGGGAGGTATGATTTTTTTACTTTATGACTGCCCCGAGGAAATTTCCCCACTTCTATCAAACTCTACCATGTGATGAGCACCAGACAGGATAGGAAAGGACAACTGATCCAACTAAGGCAGAAGAGTCCTCAATTTTATTTATATATCTTCAATAAGCTAAAAATGAACTCCTCGAAGCGATCTCTATGATAAACGCGTGTTTCATAGCCAGGGTGTAGTTTTCTCCACATAAACGAGCTATAAGAAGGTTACACTCTTTCTTTTTATGTCAGGGAGTAGTTTACCCCAAGAGGAACTATAGAGCTTTCCTCTTTGTAATGTGATCCCCTGGGAGTTGTTCACCGAAGAGGAAAATTAGAACCACATATTTTAAATAAATTTATATTCGAATTGTATTTGATAACTCAAAATGGTTGGAATGCCATCAAAGGATGTCCATCTTATAATAAAGAGACGTCTCATCAGAAGGCGATCTCTTGAAGATGCTGAAATCCCATCAAAGGATAGACATCTTAAAACAAAGATAAATCTCCCCAGAAGATCACCACGACTGTTAAAAAATTCACCGTGATGCTTTGAATTTGCCAACTTGCCTGAGACGGAGAGGCCATTAGGGTGACCACCAGAACCCAAATGATGTGCGGTATATGTTTTTAGAGAAAATCTATGAGATTGTGCCTTTCTAACCAAATATAGAATATATGGAGTAGGACAATGCTCATTCGAGTAGTCGCAAACTTTGTGAAGGAAGCATTCAATCTCCGAAGGAAGGACAAAACCTTTTGATCACCGCGAAGGACTCAACTAAAGCATTTAAATCATCAACAAGAAATTTGTAACGAACATAATATTCCTACACAGAGAGATCATTTTGACATATGTCTTCGATAAGTCGTGACCAAAGTTTTCCAAAACTGAGTAGACATCTTAGAGCCAATCACAACCGACATGGAGGTGACAGTGAGAGAAGAGTACAAATGACTCTTGATCTACTCATCATCACTTGTCACCATAGAAGAGGTTGACAATGCTATGGCCGAAACAGGATGACGGGGTTTTGAACCATCGATGTAATCGGGAAACTCTTGAGAATTCAGAAGAGACTCAACCTGCTCAAGCCAAATCAAGTAATTGGATCCATCTAACTTGATTGAGAGCATGTTGATTATCGTGTTGAACAGAAGAGACAAAGACACCATTATTTGAAGTTTTCTGTACATGAAAAGCACCGCATGATTGAAAAGTTGAAGTAGGAGATCGGCGATGAAAAAGAAGACCTGTGACAGCTAATTTTTGGAAGAGGGAAGGGCCGCCAATTGAAATTTGGCTAGGTTTTAGAAATTGGAATTGTTTTTTTTGGATTAGAGAATCATGCCTGATACTATGATATATAATACCATACTAGAGTCATGAGCTTTTATCATAAAAATTATTCGTACTATGTAAATGTAACCCATGATCTTACATATTAAGCTATAGGGCTGTCTACTATTAGTGTGGACTCTTAACATGCCCCTCATGTGCAACAGTATCATTCGTGATGCAAACATGGACAAAAAGATGTCTCATTCTAATTAGTGGGAATATATGTCCATTGAACCGATCAGGCCAACCTATAGCTCTCATTCCATGGTATAATGTAAGACCCACAGTGATTGGTGATGTGTGATTGGTGTGTGTGTATGTGTGTGTATATATATATATAAATAGGTAAGTAAAAAAGGTATAACAATCATGCAATGAATAATATATTACAATCATAGAATAATTTCCTTATTCCATTTCTATTCTATTACTTTGTTGTCTCGTATTATACCAAAAATAGTATGAACTCTAAGTCAAATTTTAGTTCAGGATTCTGTGATCGGTATACCGATACCAACTAGTACAGCTGCAAACAAGTTTGTTTCCCAAGAGATTGGCGAAACGTTCCTTAATATTTAAACTGCTATTTTGTAACCAAGATGATTAGTTGAGACCGTGGTAGATTGCAAAAGATTCAAACTATTATGAGAAAATTTTGGTTCCAATCAATTTTTTACCATCCTTCTATCTCAATCCTCGAAGCAAAGATGACTTTAAATGCATGTACACAAATTAGTTATAGTTGCAAGCAACCAATCTTTCCTTACCTTGTCCATAATCATGATGACTACTTATTAGTCTTTCTTTAACTAACATATAACATAAGAGATGCTCTATAGATTTAATATCTTAGCAACATTAATAATGATAAAAATCTAAATCATAACCAACAAACTCTGATGCAAGATTGTTTTATTAAGACAATTGTTCCTTTGAATTACCACTAATCAAACTTAAATCACAATTATGAATGATCGGTTCAATTGCATTAAATTAACGATCATGCTATCAAATATTGCGCACCAGTACTCAATAACATGAAAACAATTATAAACATTATAATTAAGAACAATTATAATAATCTCAGCTTATAGAGTCTCAGCAGATAGAGAACCTGGGAACAGACATAAATTAAGAAGAGAACAATTATGAGACGTCGTTCAAAATAGCTGAAAGACAAACAATAGGCAAAGAACAGGAGAAAAGGTTACCTCTAGAACATGGAGGCAGAACAGTCATCAAGTGAGATAGCCCTGGCCAAATTCAGGGAACGCTCCCTGAGCTAAGCGTTGAAGTGGAAAAAGGGAGAGCCTAAGAGAAAAACTTAGCCCGAGCCACAGCGTTGCGCATGAGAGCGGGATCAGAGCCACCCTGGGACAAGAAGCTGCGAGTAAAAGGGGAGAGAACACAACTGACTGGATAGGTTGAGCAATGAGGACTTGTGCCCCAAGCTGACCAAAAGGTTTAGAATATGGAGTCTCCAGGACCTCCTCAGGGATCACCTCAATGGGAACCCGGTTGCTACCGGCCCCCCCTTTCTTAGCTTTCCTCCCCGAGCAACGACGAGGCTTATTTTAGAAAGGCTCCCATCGGAGACCTCGGTGTTAGACATCTGGATGGCTTTCTCCTTTTGGTCTACAACGCTTATTGTATCTCCACTTTGGGGCAGAGAATGGGCACTAGCAGCCCTGCAGGGAAGCTTCGAAAGATCTCCAAGGAAATTGGCCACAGACATCTCTGCGAACAACCGAAATGAGTCAGAGCGGACAAAAGAAGCCGAAAAAAAGAAACATAAAAGCAATTTAAGTCTAACGGAACAAGTATACAGGAAACATTAAACCTATACAAATCAAGCCCGCAAGACCGTCACCAGGGGCGATGCCATCAGGCAGGTAGGGCATGCCTACAGCCCTCAGGACGGAATCCCACGGGATGCATTCACACCTCACCTTCATCGCCTCAAGACGAGAGATGAGGGGCTGAATGACGACCATCTCAGTAGTGCTGGGGCGAGACTCTCTCCCTTTCTCTAGGCCAGTGGGGAAAGTTTCCTGGGCCTCATCAAAGCCCAAGACCAACGCCTCACCCACAAAGATGAATCGCCACTTCTACTCGACTCGAGTAGGGATATCAGTCAGGAGCTTAACCCTATCCTGCTGGAACTTCAGAAAAGTCCAGTTCGGGGCATCCTGGCAGAATGGCAAAAAATTGAAACAGGGTGACAGTGGGGTCGATGCACAAGAGGTGGCATAAGTCCTCAAAGCCAAGAAGGACTCGAACATAATTAGGGGGAATGTCTGTCAACCCCAACTCATAAAATTCCAGAACGTCCTGGAAAAAGGAAAATAGTGGGAACCTAATACAACAGTGTTCCAGGGTTTCCAGATATACGACGATCATGCCGTCAGGTGCATCCAACATAGTCTGGGAAGCGCCGGACATCGCAGCGTGATAGCTAATATCGTGAAAGTTAACTTTCCTGACATTAAACACGATCACAATCAAACTATATGCTGACCTATACTCTAGATTTGTGGTATCACAGTACGAATTTTGTTTGGGGGAGGGGGGGAACAGTGGAAACCATTATGATTCGAAAATGAAGTGAGAAAAGACAGACAAGTAAAGACAGAGAGAGTAATTAGAAAGGAAAAAGAGGTCACGGGGGAAGCAAAGATGAATAATAGAAGCAAATAAAAAGAAGAAGAAAAAGGGTGAGGATTTGAAAAACTAGGGCGCGATAGACCCAATAAATTCCTTGGGAGAGAAAATGATAGTGATATGATTAAAACTGCCTCTGAAAGATGCAAAAATGAAGAAGCTCACATGCAAAACCGTCACAAAACGGACACGTGAAAAACATCCAAACATGTAGCATAATTGCCAACTGACCAAAAAGTGTTGTCATGCCCCCGACGGTTCAAAATCACGACATCACCAAAGTTTCCCCCAAGAAAACAATCAGGAAGCCGGGACCAGAGATGCTACCTGCTCCCTGAGTTGAACATTAGTCCATCACCTTGAGTTTACTGGATCAACCGAGTATTGGATTGGGGGGACTTGATAAGGTATTGGCCAGATTGGCCCATACCAGCTATTGCCCACTTGATGAGCAAGCAGATGAGCCAAGCTTGCTGAAGAAGAAACAAGGGGGCGGAAGTTAGGATGGGACAACAAGGTCACATCAGCAGTCTGAGACACATATCTAGGAAAAAGAACGTGCACATGAGGTGAGAAATCATAATCATTATACTATTCACTCAATACGCTCTAAACGACAAACATGGTTGACCGGAGTGTCGAAGCAGGCACGACCCTGCGCATGCCTCCCTGACCATAGTCTGTCTGTCTGTCTTGTAAGTTTAGGTACTTACTGAATTAGAGGAGAGCGACTGGAGGTGGATAGAAAGACTCGGCATTAACAGTCATCATTATGGATCTCAGTATGAAGTTTTCTATTTGATAAAAGGTTTGCGGCAAGGCTGTCCGTTATCCTCTTATCTTTTTTATCATTTCTCAACATGCTCTCTCTTCAGTTCTAAATTCCGTCTCTCCTCTGGGTGTTAAACTTGGTTTTAAAATCTGTAAAACAGGACCGGTGATTTCCCATCTCATGTACGCTAATGACTGCATAATATTTATTGAGAATATTCAGCAATATATTAGGTTTTTAGCTCAAAGATTGGATGCAAAATATTCAGGACCATGAATTAGCTTTGAGAAATCGTCATTCTTTTTCAGTCCTAACACCCCTCAATGGTGGAGGAATTGGGCAACTTATGCTCTAAACATACACAGAATGGGTCTTCCTGACAAATATCTTGGAGTCAACATTCTTTTTGAGCGGAAGAAGACAAGGATGTTTCAAGGGGTGATAAAAAATCTCAAAAGGAAAATTCAAAAATGAAGAGATGATGGATTTCATTAAGTGGACGTGTTACTTTGGCAAAATCTGCTCTTCAATCAGTTACTACATACACAATGTCTGTTTATAGGCTCCCCAATTCGGTTCATGCAAAGATTGATAAAATAGTCAGAAGCTTCATTTGGAGTGGCAAGTCTAGGAAGTTCAAAATTCATCAAAAATATTGGGAAGTTTTGTGCAAATCCAAGAATGAAGGTGGATTGGGATTGAGATTATCAGAGCTAATAAATCAATCCCTTTTGGCTAAACATGCCTGGAAGATTTTAAGAGACGGCAACTCATTGCTCAACAAACTTTTTGTCAATATGGTCCTCTACTTTATAATGCGAAGAAAACAAATACAGGGGTTTCTTTAGGTTGGAGATCAATTTGTTGGGGAGCACAGATTTTGAAACAGAAATTACAATGGAAGATAAAGAATAGGCGTCGGATTAAAATCCAAGACAATTGGATTCCTGGAATCACAAACCCTTTATGTACAGAAAGTTCTTGGGTTAGTCAAGTCTCAAAGTTGCTCATCTTTATAATGAGAGTAGAGAGTGGAGGCCTTTGTTAGTCAACACTTATTTCTCCTCCCAGGTGGCTCAAAGAATCTTGAAGATAAGAATTCCAAAACATGTGAATTATTTTGAGAAGGATCGGCTCATCTGGTCTGCAGATAGTTCGGGTGAGTATTCGGTCAAGAAAGGTTATAGAGAGGCAAAGATTTCCTCTACGGATGCTTCACCACATTCCTTCTAAACAGCACAGAGGGATGTTAATTTCCGGAAGAATTTTTGGAAGTTTAAGGTTTCCACTCGCATTCAGATGCTAGTCTAGAGAATTTTTAATATTGCTCTCTCAGTTTCTTATGAACTTCATAAACAAGGGATTCCAGTTTCTCCTGTCTGTCCTTTGTGTTACAATGCGATGGAGACAATTCATTGAACAAAAGCTTGGAAGAGAATGAAATCTACAAATATGGAAAGGAACTTGGGAAAATTTCTGATGTTATCAGCTCATGAAAAATGGTGTTGTACATGGTCTTATATATACAGATCAATCACGCAAAGAATGATGTGATCAGCAGCCTAACTAACCAATTAAAATAACAGCTAAACTAACTAACTGCTAAACAAACTGAAAACTTCCTAACTAACTTGGAATATCCAGAAGATGCAGTTGGTTGCTCTTCATCTAAGCCAAGCCGAGTAGCATCTAGAAGCTGCTGGTTTCCTCTTTGTCTTCAAGCTGCAAACAGCATATAGGAGACATAATTTATATGCTGTGCATTCATCATCTTTTCTCGGAGTGTGAACTGAGAAGGAAAGCCTGGAGATGAAGCATTCTTGGTTTTGATTTTTATGGAATTTCCTCTTTTCAGACATGGTTTACAGATTGCGTTATCCTTCTGTATTGTCTAGGAAATATGGAAATTCAAGAATAAAGTGGTTTGGGATGGAGTGTCAATTAATTAACATGATGCTAATCTTGTTCAAATCTGGGAGAATGCTAAGAGGTTGGCATCATTCTATTCTTCTCTCAAGGATGCCGGAAACATAGATGCCCTGGCTGAAGGGTTTATTTCACAGACGAGAACAAGTCTATTTCACAATGGATGTTTATCTTTTCCTCTATATCCATATATGGTTTACCAGTAACACGAGCATGGGTTCAAGTAAACAAGATGGTGAACACAGTCTTACAAGGTAGTTAGGCTTCGTATGAGCCTCTACAAGCTGAGTTGGTATCTATTTTGCACTGTTTGGAGTACAACCAGTATAAAAGGGACTTCCCACATTTTGGTTTGCTTAGACTCCCCCATGGCAATTAATCTCATAACAGGATGGGCTAAGATGCTAGTTTCTCCAAGTTTGTAGGAATTTTACTTCTGTTTTGTTCCTTAAAGTAGATAGAAGTGAGGTATGTTTAGCACATAATCTTGATAAGGATGTAATCAACTTTGTTTATTAGTGATAATATTTATGCTTTATGATAAAAAAAAGTTAAAACAGGAGTATATTATGGAATTAATATTACCTTATCAAAGTTTCAAAATAGAAGGAAAAATATCTCAAAGTTAGGAGTTTTCAGAGTCCAATTCCAACTTAAATTTATCCTAATGATGCTTTTGGAGTCCAATATATTATACTTCATCCGTCCCAAGATTAATGAAATAGTTATTTTTCACAGTTTTCAATGATTATGTTTAACCGTTAATATTTCTAACTACATATAATAATTCTGCATAAAAAATTAATATTTAAAAATAGATATTAACATGAATTTAATTACAAGATTCTAAATAATATTTTTATTGTGTATAGATTAATTTTAGTTAGGCTTAAAGTTTTGCAAATTTGATTTAAAAAATAATAATTGTGCCATTAATCTTGATATCGAGGGAGTAATAAATATAAAAAGTTTAGAAACACTATTTTTTGTGGTTTTTTACCCTTCCGCAGTCACAGACAGTCAGGTATCCTAGACGTTTCCATTTTCTTTTCATATTCAACGGTTTTATATTTTCATCTGAAACCCCTAATTAAAAATTTTCCTTATTTTCTGCCGATTGCCACTGGCTCAATTCCGGCTGTTTTAGTCTAAATTCTGCCCCTCCTCATATCTGATGCAATGTCGACGATGGATCCAATTGATCAAGTAGTCCCTCAGGTTTGTACTGCCTGTAATTTAATGAGTTTTTGGTGTGTTTAATTTACTGCTAAGAAGAAGAAATTAATTTAAGGTTGTTTTTCAGTATCCTCCTCCGCTTCCTCTTTCATTGTATCGCGTCGGAGAAAGTATTGAACCGGTGCAAACGTCTTCCCTTAGTAAGGTTTGTACGAATCATGAGTTTCTTCTAAAGTACAGTTTTTGCATATGAACGATGAATCGATTCTCTTTTGCAGCTTGAGCAGCTAGTCGTCTTCAATTTGATGCTTCAGACATCAGGCTTGCTAGTTCATTTTCAGAGGTTTGATGTTAAACTTTTTGTAACCCTAGCTTATATATGTATAAACAATCATGTGATTATGTGAAGAAGACTTCAACCTTTTGATTTGGTTTAGGGTTCTTCCGACTGCAATCGATCGAGCTATCATGGAGATAAAATTCTAGTACCAAGCAGCGTACTGCGTTTATTAGACTACAAAAGAACTTGTTTTCAAGGTTTGCTTTTTCATTGATGTGTTTTTGTATCTTTTCCACCTAAATGAAATAGATTTACTGTGTTTCTAACATTGTAGTACTATGCTATGGAGACAGATGAAGCCTGCATTCGCAATGCAGCTTATCTTCATGTTTCTAGTCTGGCAGAGAGTTTAGCCCATGTTGCATGCAAGGTACGTATGAATATTCATTACCTTAATGAGGTTTGTTTCTTCATTAATTGTTTTGATGATCATTTGTAGGAACCTCTGCGAGCTTCGATCGCTAACATCTTAGGAGTTTACTCCTAGCCTCGGATGTTGGAAATAATCAGCAGCTGGAGGAAGCCATTGTGCTCATGACTGAGGAAAATCTTGATCTTGGTTGTGCAATCATAGAGCAGGCTTCCACGAACACGGTGAGTATGCAATTTACATTCGACATCTTTGTCACTCTTGTTTGAGACATAATATTTTGGTGAAATCTTTATCCGTGTATATATCGTTTTTATGATCTGATCTTTCGTGCGTTTTTTCTCATTTTGGTTTTGGTACTTGTCTGTTTCGATGAGATGGCTGTGGAAGCTATCGACGGAGAGATAACCCGTCACCTGCAATCAGATGGGGCCAGCCTCTGTACTTTTATTAGTTGTATTCGAATTTGAAATGGATTTGTTTTAAAGTTGTATAAGATTCTTCAAAGTTTCTTGTTTGGACATTGTTTTCTTCGAATTCAGTATATTTGTTAAGGAGATGTACAACCTTATAAACGAATTAATGTAGCTTTATTTGGACAACCGGGTCATCGTATGTGTATCAATGTATGTGTGTTTTCTCCTTGAAAAAGATTTGTTTCATTGCAAAGAAAAAAAAATGGTTGCACTTGCGAATCTTCTCAAGAACTGTAACGGTTTTTGTTAGGGCCAAAATCAGTTACTCCCTCTAAGTTTTTTTTGATGATGTCACACTTTCAGTTTGGTTTGTTAGTTTTAAAATGTCACACTAAAAATGGTACATTCCGTTTATGATAATTATTCAACTATTTTCATCCACTCAATTCACACTAAAAGTGGAAAAGGCTTTTTTTTTGTATTTTAGGTTTGTGGTTCGTTAGATGTTTGCTGATCAGTGTAAGGCTACCATTGGTGCTGATTTGACAAAAGAAGTGCAGTTCGAAGATATGCTCTTCACTTGGACTAGTATAGTTTTAGCGAATTAGTGCCAAACATTTACAAGTTGTAGTAGAGGCATATGGGGTTTTCATTAAATAGGCTATCTATTTGTTCTGCTTTTGACAGTTATGCAGTCTCGTTTTTCGTAGGCCGAGCTGCATTTGCTGTTTAGATGTTTCTGATGGCTGATATTGTTCTGGTTTTTCGCGTAGATATGGGATGCTGCAGGGCAGGAAAGGTTTCAAAGCTTTGGAACACTATTTTCAAACTAATTTGCATGCTTAATCTTGTATCACATGCTTGTTGGAACATTGATAGAAAAATGGAAGACATGAAACAAAATTTTGGTGCTGAAAAGATACATTTTTTCTGATTTTTCATTCTCTTATTTATAAATTATTCCTAAATTAATGAAGAGCTAGCCATACTACAATCTTCTAATCTCCATAACTTCCTGCCACTAACTAGCTAGCACTAACTCTACCAACGAAGGCTAACCAATGTGCCTTATTCCATACTTATAAAATTTTCAACCACCCATTACTACTAACTAGCACCAAAGGCTATTATTCCAAGTTTTTATGTTCTTCAACCTCTTACCACTAAACCCTTTCTTTAAGTTCATAACTTATGTAACTTCTATAACATCTAACTAGCACTAAGTAGTAGTAATAACAATAATCACTACCTATGCAACATGGTTAATTCAACATTTCACCCTCTTAACCTTGTTGCATGGAACCACTTCAAATATACCAAGCTTTAGTCTCATTTTGACGAACTTGACTCGTCCGAGTGGCTTAGTTAGGATGTTGGCTAGCTATTCGTTCGTACCAACATGACTAACTTCCATAGAACCATTTTCAATGCACTAACGAATGAAATGAAAATGAATGTCAATGAGCTTACTTTGTTCGTGATGCACCAGATTTTTGCTCAAATCAATTGCGGACTTATTGTCCACGAGCAACTCCACCACCCTTGGATTGAGGTTGGTAAGCTCGCCCAACAAGCGACACTCCTTGGTACACCGTTGTCGCTGCTAAAATGTACTCTGCTTCGTAAGATTAGAGTGCAACTACCTTCTGCTTTTTGAGACAACCATGTAACTAAGCTGGAGCCAAGGAAGAAGGCCATCTCTGTTTTACTCTTACAATCATCTGTGTCACCAGCAAGGTCACTGTCATTGAACTCGACCAAATTAGGCTCCAACTTGTATGTCTTCTTGTAGCAGCTTCCTAGGCCAATGGTGCCTTTCACATAGCGCAAGATCTACCTCACCGCTGCCTATTGCGGTGCCTTGGGTTCCTCCATGAACCTGGTAACTATTCCAAAAACGTAGCTGATATCCGGCCTTGTGTTGCACAAATACCTTAGATTTTCCACCACGTTGTGGTACCTTGTTGTGTCCATAACAACCCCTGAACCTCTCTTAGTTAGCCTCAGCCTGTTCATCATGGATGTGGAGCACTGATTGCAGTTTTCCATGCCACATACATCAAGAATTTTGGACACATAAGCACTTTGGCACAAAGTGATTTCCTTCTAACCTTGTTTGACTTCTATCCCCAGATAGTAACTCAAAAGACATAAGTCACTCATGTCAAACAATTTTTGCATCTCTCATTTGAAGAAGGCTAGCTCCTTGATGCTTGGCCCCATGATGATCAAATCATCCATGTTAACTCCAACCAGTATACTATTCAAGCTACCTGTCTTCCGGTACACTGCGTGCTCTAATGTGCAGGGACAAAAACCTAAGGAGAGCAGTGTTGTGTCCAACTTGGCATTCTGAGCTCGCGGCGCCTGGCGCAACCCGTACAAGACCTTGTGCAACCTGAGCACATTGTGCTTATTTTTGGGATCAACGTAACCTGGTGCAGATAGACCTCCTTTGTGAGATCTCCATTCAAAATTGCTGATTTGACATCCATGTGGTGCATCTCCCACCCCTGTTGTGCGGCTAGAGCCAGCATCAAGCGCACTGCATCCATCCTAGCCACAAGAGCAAACACTTGATCAAAATCCTCTCCTTGGAGCTGCACGTAGCCTTTTGCCACAAGCCGAGCCTTGTACTTACCAAATTACCATCTGGTTCATTCTTTACTCTGAACACCCACTTGAGCCCTATAGCCCTATGCCCAACATGGAGAGAAGCTAACTCCCATGTGCCATTGTTTTTTATTGACTTGATCTATCATCCATGGTTTGTCTCCAACATGCCTCATCCAAACTGTTGGGTTCCTCCGTTGCTAAGAAACAAAGACCGGCCATTTCAACCTTATCAGTTGTGTCATAGATATTTTCCACCATGCAGTATTGTGTTACACTATCATATGTATCTAGCGCATCAACCTGTGTTGGTGGGGTTGCCCTCTCTCTCATTCTAGTAAAAATGGGGCTCAGTATTTGGTGCATAAGTGGGGAAGGTGCCTCTTGTTGCACTCTATAGCTTGTGTCACCCAGCACATCAAGCTCTGTTAAATACTCCACCGTGAAGGTGTCATCAACGGTCGCAACTGCATCATGCACCCCTGACTTCCACTCCCATTTCTTGTGCTTCTCAAACACAAAATCTCTACTTACATAGAGTTTCTGTGTTTTTGGCTCATACACACGGTAGGCCTTGGATCTCTCTTCATAACTAAAAAACACCATTAGTAATAAGCAATCAGCTAGCCTGTTTACCCCGAGGCCAACTTTCTCACTGTGCACCACGCACCCGAAAGTTCTAAAATGACGCACATTTGGTTTGCGTCCATGCCACACCTCATAAGGCATCTACCCATCCAAGATTTGTGTTGGCCCCCCGATTCAAGATATAGACAATGTTCTTCACCTCCCCACCCCATAAATTAGTTGGCATGCTCATGCTTTTGAGCAAGCTGCACACCATCTCCACCACCATTTGATTACACCTTTCAATCATGCCATTTTGTTGTGGAGAGTATGACGTTGTAGTGCAGTGTTTTATGTCTTGCTCGTTGTAATATTCTTAAACTTAATGGAATTGAACTCACCATCCCGATCAGATCCAAACGTATCGATCTTACCTCCATTTTTAACCTCAACACATGCCTTGAACTTCTTGAAAGAACCAAGTGCCTCATCTTTTAATTTTAGCACATCTATCCACATGTAGTAGCTATAGTCATCAACTATCATCAAGAAGTAACGACCCCCTCCATGTGTGGTCGGTATGATAGGGTCACACAAATCTATGTGTACCAACTCCAGACACTGAGCAGCGTGGTACGCCGAGGCCTTTGGGAACGAGACTCAGTGTAGTATGTCAAGAGCGCACCCATCACAAAACTGCTCAACATGGTCAATCAACGGGACCCCTTTGGCCATGGATCCTTACGCCAATTTGCACAATGACCGAAAGTTAAAATGTTCGTAGCATGCGTGTCATAGCCACGCTATATCATCCGCCTTAGAAAGCAAACTCACGGGAGCCGCTACATCCATTTTCAAGACAAAGAGCCTATTCTTGCTTCATGCTACCTGTGCCAACAAGGCCGGTCAGATCAAACATGCACAACTCCCAATTTTAATCACAGTCTTTTAACCATTTTCGTTTAGTTGGCCAATATTGACAATGTTGCTGTTCAACTTAGCTATGAAATATACATTGGTTAGCACCATTGCTCCTTGTTTTTGCACACGGACATCACAGCACCTCGACCACAAATATCCACCATTGATCCATCACCAAGCCTGACCTTGTCTTTCACGGTCTCATCAAGTGATGTGAACAATGCCTTGGTGTCTGTCATGTGGTTACTCGCCCCTATGTCGAGGTATCACACCCCTTCACTAACGTAGAATGGAAACACATGTTACTCATTGAGGAAGACATACTCATGTGCCTCTATGACGGGACCAACACTAATGAGGGTCGGTCTTGTCGGGTCACTCCCAACATGGAGCGCCTCATCACTTTGGCTTTCTAGCGCCTTCCAAGTGATCTTAGGGAGCTGCATCTCAACCAACGATGCCATTAGCAAGGCTCGCTGATCATCCTCGATCATGGTTAGGTGTGCCTCGTCCCTTTTTCCTTGTTTTGCCTTGCGACATTCAAATGCAAAATGGCCATAAATACCACAACTGTGACATTTCCCCTTCATTGGACCTTTTTCTCGAGTCCCTGTGGTACCTCCCTTCTAGTCCCACGAGACTCCATGACCATAACTCTTAGCCTTGTCGCGGCCCTAGCCTTTTCCACCGGCCTTAAAGGTTTCACCCTTCTCCCTTCTCATGCTAAATCAAGTAATTGGATCCATCCAACTTGATTGAGAGCAAGTTGATCATCGTGTTGAACGAAATAGAGAAAGACTCCATGGTCTGAAGTTGTATGGACACAAAAAGCACCGCACTATCGGAAAGTTGAAGTGGGAGATCGACGACGGAAAAATAGGTTCGGCGGCAATGGATTTTTGGAAGAGGGAGGAGCATACGATTGAATATTTTAGCTAGGTGAGTACATAAGGTATAACAATCATACGAGTAATGCAATATTACAATCATAGAAGGATTAGGAATAATTTTCTTATCCCGTTTCTATTCTATTACTTTGGTGCATCATTTTATACCAAAAATAGAATGAACTCTAAGTCAAATTTTTAGTTCAGGATTCTGTGATGGGTATACCGATACCAACCAGTACAGGTCCGGGCAAGTACATTTCAAAAGAGATTGGCGAAACTTATCATTAATCTTTAATATGCTATTTTGTAACCAAGATAATTAGTTAAGACCGTGACAAAATGCAAAAGATTCAAACTATGATAAGAAAGTTATGGTTACGATCAATTTTGTATTGTCCTTCTATCTCAATCCTCGATGCAAAGATGACTTCAAATGCATGTAAATAAATTAGTTATAGTTGCAAGCAACCAAACTTTCCTTACCTTGTCGATAATTATGATGATTACTCACTAGTATTTCTTTAACTAACATATAACATAAGACACGCTTCATAGATTTAATATGCTAGCAACATTAATATGAGAAAAATATAATTCAAAACCAACAAACTCTGATGCATGATTGTTTTATTAAGACAATTGCTCCTTTGAATTACCACTAATCGAACTTAAATCACAATTATGAATGATCGGTTCAATTGCATTAAATTAGCGATCATGCTATCAAATATTGCGCACCACTCAATAACATGAAAACAATCATAAACATCATAATCAAAAACAATATATTTAAGCATCCAATCAAAGGATAAAGAATGATTAGATCTTATAAAATTTTATACAATTACTTTCTTTGATTTTTACCGGAAAAGATGAAATTAGTTAGAAGACATATTTTAATCAATCTTCAAAAGCATAAAGAAAGATGAAGAAATTGTACTGATGCCAAAAAATTGAGAGCAAGACATCTGAAAAAAATAGAGAGCAAGGACGTTTATTGGGTGTTTGACAGGGTTTATAAGTGTTTTGCTTATTAGTTACGCACCTGTTTAATGGTTGATAAACTACTAAAAAAATGTTTATTTAAGAAGTGGAAACTATTTTTTGACAAAAAGAGAGCAAAATATAGTCTACACCTGCTTTTAAAATAAGTAAAAATAAATCCATTTTGCTTATATACTAATATTAATCAAGTTAAAACAAATACGGAGTATAGATTATGTAATTAATATTTTCTCCCTTATCAAAAGTTTCAAAATATAAGGAAAAATCTTCTCAAAGTTAGTAGTTTTCGTGAGTCCAATTTAAATATATCCTAATGATGCTTTTCGAGTCCAATCTATTATAATAAATACATAGAAACACCAACTTTTGTGGTTACTCCCCTTTCGCAGTCACAGTCAGGTATCCTTAGCTGTTTCCATTTTCTTTTCATATTCAACGGTTTTATATTTTCATCTGAAAACCCTAATTAAAGTTTTTCCTTATTTTGTGCCGATCGCCACCGGCTTAATTATGGCTGATTTAGTCTAAATTCTGTCCCTCCTCAGATCTGGTACAATGCCGACCATGGATCAAGTAGTCCCTCAGGTTTGTACTGCGTGTAATTTGATGAGTTTTTGGTGTGTCTAATTTTCTGCTAAGAAGAAGAAATTAATTTACGGTTGTTTTTCAGTATCCGCCTCCGCGTCCACTTTCATCTTATCGCGTCGTAGAAAGAATTGAACGGGTGCAAACGTCTTTTCTTAGTCAGGTTTGTGCGAATCATGAGTTTCTTCTGAAGTACAGTTTTTGAATATGAATGATGAATCGGTTCTCTTTTGCAGCTTGAGCAGCTAGTCGTCTTCAATTCGATGCTTCAGGCATCAGGCTTGCTACTGCATTTTCAGAGGTTTGAATCGTTTGATGTTAAGATTTTGTAACCCTAGCATAAATATATGCAAATAAACAATTATGTTTAGACTTCGACCTTTTGATTTGGTTTAGGGTTCTTCCGACTGCAATGGATCGAGCTATCACGGAGATAAATCGTAGTACTAAGCAGCGTACTGCGTTTATCGCAACTCAGACTACAAAAGAGCTTGTTTTCAAGGTTTGCTTTTTCATTGATGTGTTTTTGTATCTTTTCCGCATAAATGAAATAGATTTACCATGTTTCTAACATTGTAGGACTATGCTATGGAGACGGACGAAACCTGCATTCGCAATGCAGCTCATCATCTGGTTTCTAGTCTGGCTGGGAGTTTAGCCCATGTTACATGCAAGGTACGTAGGAATATTCAGTACCTTAATGAGGTTTGTTTCTTCTTTAATTGTTTTGATGATCATTTGTAGGAACCTCTGCGAGCTTCGATTGCTAAACATCTTGGGAGTTTACTCCGAGCCTCGAATGTTGGAAACAATCAGCAGCTGGAGGAAGCCATTGTGCTCGTGGCTGACGAAAATCTTGATCTTGGCTGTGCAATCATAGAGCAGGCTGCCACAGACACGGTGAGTACGCGATTTACATTCGGCATTTTTTCATTCTTGGTTGAGGGATAATGTTTTGGTGAAATCTTTATCCGTGTTTACATCGTGTTTATGATCTGATCTTTTGCGCGTTTTTTCTCATTTTGGTTTTGGTACGTGTTTGTTGCGATGAGCAGGCTGTGGAAGCTATCGACGGAGAGATAACCCGTCAGCTTGCAAACAGATGGAGCCAGCCTCTGTACTTCTATTAGCAAGCTTCTGTATGTTGTTGCTTGTGTTTGGATTTGAACTGGATTTGTTTCAAAGTTGTATAAGATGCTTCAAAGTTGCTTGTTTGGATATAGTTTTCTTCGAATTCAGTATATTTGTGAAGGAGATGTTCAACCTTATAATCGAATTAATGCTGCAATATATGGACTAACCGGGTCATCGTATGTGTAGTGTGTGCGTTTTCGCCTTGAGAAAAGTTACTTATACCAATCAGATTCCTTTCATTGCAGAGAAAAGCAAAATTTGTTTGTAATTTTGTTTCGCTATGATGAGCTTATATTTTGTTTGTACGAATTATGATTAGGCAAAATGACGTAGTAATGAATTACGCGATTGATGCTTAAATTATGTTGTTTTCATGTTCTTTTCTGAAAACTGCAGTATTGGGTTCTGATGAGTTTGAGAAAGCAAAACAATCAAATGCAAAATATTTCTTCGATGGTAAATTCTGTTCGTTTCCAGTTTTTCAGTGAATGATAGAGTTAAGAATATTAGAAGTATGCGAGATTGTTCCCAGACGATTCTATTTACATGTTTAAACGAGGACAAGAATTGCTCAACATTTTTTTATTATGAAAATTTGTGTTTTTAGATGTAACCTGTTGATAGCTAAGAGATAGATCAGTCTTTGCTGCAGGTTATTAGTGTTCTGTCCTGTATTTGTGATTCAGTTCATAGATTTTTGAAATGACGAAGAGTTTTGCTGGAGGTTTATCTTCACGCGGTTGCATTTCAAGATTTCTCCCGTAAATGTAGAGGAGCGGTGGGAGGATGCAATCGCAATGTTTGAAGATTCATCTTTGGCGGATTCACCAGAAGGTAGATATTAAAACCCCCCATTGATCCATCCCCCCCAAAAAAAGAAATTTCTGAAATGGAACTCAGTACTTAAACTTCTGAGTCTTCTGGTTGCTCATGTATATAATCTAATGGTCGTATTCACGCGCGATATATAGGCATGCTTAATCTGGACTTTGCAGTTTTAGGCGTATTCGGTGCTTCTCCCGTGAAACTTTGGAAGTACATACAGAAACGCCAACTTAATTTCAATTGGATTCTCGATCTCTGGTAGATTTCCTTCAACTCTGTCTATTTTGGTATCAGTTCCTGAGTCAGAGGTGGTTGTTGTAACCGTAATGGTTCGGTTTGGACAAACTGAAGGATCACGGCATAAACTGATTTCTATGCCTTTGTTCTCTTTCAGTTCCGCTTGGCTGTTTTTCCAACTTCGGGGTCGAACATTAAATTCGGCCTTGATGATATGCTAATAAACCATGCACTAACACAAAGATTAGTAGGAAAAATTTATAGAATTGACTTACCGTTCCCCGACAGTAGCGCCAAATTGGTGAACGCCGTTTCACTCACCAAAATAATCTTCAAACTCTAATGATAAAATTAGTACAGTAACAAGTAGAGTCGATCCCACGAGCAACAGAGCAATAACTATAAAAATTACCAACTAATATAGAACATTTTTGGTGTAGCAACCATGCATTAATTTTCACGATTTTTCTAATAACTAATGATGCAAATAACAAATATCAAATACGAATGAAAATGCAAACTACTCCTTATGTCCCATTTGAATTTGCACCCTCATCATTATCACGATGTTCAAAAAATATGTTTGACCGTTAATATGTTTTCCTATGTATAATAACGACAAATAAAAAGTTGATATTAAGAAATTATTTGTTACGATGAATTGAACAATATCATATATAATAATATTTTTGTTCATATATCTATTCAAATATGTGGTCAAACTTTGATAGAGAATAATGTCAAAAAAGTAAGAGTGCAAATTCAGTTGGGACAGAGGAAGTAACAATAAAAAATATATAGAATACATATGATGATGAATGTAAACGGTTTGGAATAATTCACATTAGTTAAACTACATTGTTCATCGGTGCAAAAATAAATAAATTCATATGCATATATCAATTATAGGACGGAAAATATTTGTTGAACACTCTCAATTATTTCTTACATTGTCGACAATTGACCAATTATAATTAACCAATGGTTTCTCTTGCCAAGATGTCTCTGAAAACTATTCGCTAAACCAGATACACACCTCAGTAGCATTAAGAATGAAAAGAACCTGATACAACAATTATTCAAGTCTTCGCAAGTAATAACGTACGCTTAATTGTTCCTCATCTTGCTATTATAGTCTTACCTAGTTATCTGTTTTTCACAAGAATTTGCTACTTCATAACACTTTCCATTGATTACGTATTGGTGGAATTAGATAGTATTATCTCAATAATATTCAAGTTGATCAGACTTTAACATATCAAGAATAAATTAAACCAAGAATAATAAAAAAAATACATAAGAATCAATTATAAAACAATTAGATCTCACGATCAATAAACTAATGCCCGTTATTTCATACTGATATATATAAATTAGTTAATCATAATAATTAAACTAAAAAATAAAGAATATAAAAAGAGAAGATAATAAACAACTAATTAATTAAATAATTACGAACAGCCAAACCGTAAAACAAGCTGATGCTCGATCGAAGTACTGCTCATCCGAATCAGACAAGCATGTGGTTGTAGTCCCACTAAAATTTGTTTATTTACTTTTTCAAATTCAAATTTTATAAATTTTAACTCTAAATTTTGACTCATATATAATAAAAGTATCACGTGAAATCTAATTAGATTCATTTTAATGTCTATTTTTCAAATATCAATTTTTTGTTCGAAAATATTATATGTAGTTAAAGATTGATATAATGTAAAACCCACACATAATTGTAGTTGAGTGTATTCATATATATATATAGTGAGTACAAATTGTACACAAGATAGAATCATATATGAAAAATGATATATACAAAACCTAATCAGAAAGAGTTTTCCTTGCTTAACCTGATTCTAATTCACCTATAATTCTATTACCCCTTCAATTGAAGCGTGAGAGTTGTCGCAACGCAAAGCTTGGACCGTAAAAATTCAAACTGAGGACGAGGTAAACCCTTTGTAATGATGTCGGCAAGCTGTTGATCCGTAGGAACATGAGCAACTTTAAGCTTGTCAGAAGACACCCTCTGACGCACAAAATGATAATCAATATCATTGTGCTTGGCTCTCTTATGGGAAACTGGATTCTGAGTAAGAAAGAGAGTACTATTATTATCACATAGCAAAATAGGAAGCGCACGTGAAGAGACGCACAAATCTCGAAGTAAATTCATCAACCAAGCTAGTTCCGCAGCAGTATTGGTCATAGCCCTGTACTCTGATTTTGAACTTGAACGAGAAATCGTAGGTTGTTTCTTCGTACTCCATGAAACTAGATTACCACCAAGGAAAATGGCATAACCGTAAGTAGACTTACGAGTCTCAATACGACGAGCCCAATCAGCATCAGAATAACATAAGACTGGAAAAGCGGAAGAATTCTTGCGAAATTGAAGACCATAATGCATAGTGCCACGAACATAGTGAGAATTCAAGTAACAACTTGGTAATGGTCATCAGTAGGAGCCAGCATATACTGACCGGCCGTGTTCATAGTATAAGAAATGCCGAGGCGCGTAATGTCATATGTTGTAGTGCACCAACCAAAGAACGATAAAGTGTGGGATTTCTGAATGGCTTACCCGAAGAACTGGAAAGCTGCAAAAAATCTACAAATGGAATAGAATCTGGGGCCGAATTTTGCATTCCGACACTCAATAAAATGTCCTTGGAATATCTTGCTTGTCCAAGGAATAAGCCATCGGAACTACGAACAACCTCCAATCCCAGGAAATACTATAAAGTGCCAAGATCGATAATCTTGAATTTCTGATTAACCCGATCAATAAACTTCTGAATGAGATGGAAATCATTCTCGATGAGAATAATGTCATTAACATAAACCAGTAAATATAGTAAAGAGCCACCATGTGAGAACACAAATAAGAAGGTATCTGCAGTTCTGCACACAAAACCTAGGCCAACTAAAAAAGTACTAAAACGTTGAAACTAAGCACGAGGTGCTCGTTTCAATCCATAAATGGCCTTGCGTAGACGACAAACATGATCAGGATGCATATGGTCTTTGTAACCAGCAGACTGCTCCATGTAAACCGGGGAATCAAGAACATTATTTAAAAAACATTTTTAACATCAAGCTGTCTCAAAGGTCAATTTCTGGTGACAGCTATGGATAAAAATGTACAAACAGTGAATGCTTTCACCACCAGACTAAAGGTATGATCATAATCAAAACCAGGTAATTGTGAAAAACCTTGAGCAACTAACCTGCCTTTATGCCGATCAAGTGAGCCATCACATTTTTACTTTAAACGATACACACATTTAGAGCTAACAACATTAACATTGGAAGGACGAGGAACCAACTCCCATGTCTGTTGAGTACGAAGAGCGGCCATTTCAGAGTCCATAGCAGCAACCTAGTCTGGATCCTTAACCACAGAACGATGACTACGAGACTCGATCTTTGCAAATAAAGCACTCAGTAAGCCAGAAATATCATAATCAGAAAAATCTTTGTACCGTAAAGAACCTGTGCAAGAAAGAGTGGCCATTGGATATCGGGATGAGGCAACCGAAGCTGGGGATGGCACAAAACCCAAAGTAATCAACGCTGAACCCAAGATGGTCTTGGAACCTGAGTTCAGCGTTGATGGTGACTAGACGGTGGAAGCAAGACTCGACTGTGTCGTCGGAGACGTGGTCGTCGGCGCATGTGGATGATGCATTGGCGGTGACGTCGGTGCGTGAAGCGCACGCGCAACCAGGGTAGCCGGCGTAGTGGTCACCTGTTCTGCTGGCGGAGCTGGCTGCTGTCGATCATGATGCTGGTCACCCTGTGGCAGACAGATAAAATTTTCTGAAGAACCCGCAGCTTTCGGTGAAATTTGAAAATCTAAATTCTCCAAAATAATGAGTGATTTTGAAGAGGAAGATAGCTCAAACACCTCTAATAGAACTGATGATGGCTCTAAAAAAAGCTGAAATATCCAATGATGATGAATCTAGAACAGTACCAGTACGAGAACCCGAAAATATAACTCATCAAACTGAGCATGACGAGTGATGTATTCTCTCTTTATAAGAGGATCAAAACATCGATAACCCTTGTATTGTGAACTGTATCCCAAAATGATACATGACATACTCCGGGATCTTGTTTGTGTTCAGAATAAGGCCTCAAGTAAGGGAAAACACGACAACCAAAAGGATGAAAATGGAGTAGTCAGGTGGAGTGCCAAAATAATGGAGAAATGAGAGTGACCAGATAAAACCGGAGTGGGCAGTCTATTAATAATATAGACAACTGTGGAAAAGGCATCATACCAAAATGAATGTTGAAGACCAGAGTGATAGAGCATCGACAAACCAGTCTCAGTAATATGACGATGATTCCTCTCTGCACGACCATTTTGCTCCGGAGTATAAGGGCATGAAAGCCGATGATTAATACCCTTAGACACAAAATGAGTTCGAATGTGATGATTCACAAGATCGGTTCCACCATCACACTGAAAAACTTTAATGGTAGTAGAAAAATTATTCTTAACAAAAGTTTCAAATTGCATATGGACCTCCATAAAATCAGACTTACGTCGTAGAGAATATAACCAAGTAAATCGAGAGTGATCATCAATAAAAATGACATAATAAAGGTACATGTCATGAGGGACAACATGTGAGGGTCCCCATAGGTCACAATGAACTAAATCAAGTATGCGTGGTGCTCGTTTTAAATTATCATTTAAAGATAGACACTTACCTTTAGTCATCTCACAAGAAGTACATAAATGAGGCTAAAGCAACAAACTAGTAACTGACAAACTACCAGTTTTATTTAAAGATGAAATACCAGAAAAAGGAACATGTCTTAACCGACTATGTCATAGCTCAAATGAAGCCTTGGATTTATTGGAATACGTATTCAAGGCATACCAACATGCTGAAATACTTGATGAAGAAGTCTTAAAAGTGAACACGTCATGGCATGGTTTTAGCTTTTGATTAGTTGGTTTGTTTACTTAGTTTACGTTAGCAGATTTGGTTATGTTTCTGTTCCTATAATTATGGAGTGTGAGTTTAGTGGTAACTTAGATATAGGACACTTTGTTTTGCTGCTTTAAGTTTCTGTTTCATTTGGCTATAAACGGTCTTAATAAACTTCAGAAAAGCTGAGATGTTTTCAGCACCATTTTATTGCTTACAGTTCATCTATTTTTAGTCATTGAAACTTGTTAAGTTCCAACAATTGGTATCAGGGATCGGTTGAACAATGGCTACAAATGGATCATGAACGCCACCTCGAACTCATGGACGCAACTTATCTAGGGCACGTGGTCGCGATGTTGTAGTGCAGCAAGTGGTAAGGGAAGGAAGCTGTTTGATGGTCTATCCCATTCTTACTCGTACAAACTACGCCTAATGGTTGATGAGGGTTAACTTGCAAGCTCAAGGGTTGTGGCAAGCAGTTAAGGACGGAGATGCAGACTATATGGAGGATAGGCAAGTTTTGTCCGCAATATTGTGTGTTTCGGGTTTGGACCCATATTATCAGGTCAGAATCGAGTTTTGGGTTGACTTCGGGTCAATTCGGGTTTGAATTCGGGTCAATATTTTACGAGCAGGGATCAGATTCGGGTTGAGTTCGGTCGAGTCGGTCCGGATCGGGTCAGAAATTCAGGTTAGAGATTAACACCTCTACCCAAGATATTAAGTTAAGGGGTCATTTTTTGGATGCAGAAACTTATAATTACACTGTAAAGCGTTGCATAGAAATGTGTACAGTTTGAAACAAACTCAGCAAGCACCGCACTTGCACAGGAAATGCACAGTTATGCTTTTGTTTTGTTTGAGCAAATTTTAATACATTGCAAAAATTGTGTTTTTATTAGAATTATACTAAATAGAATTATTTTTTTATCATCCTTTTTTGTTGTTTTTTTGATAATTTTGACCAGAGCATTTGTTTTACAGACCATTCTGTGCGATCCTTGCACATACAATGCATAATATCATGCATGTATGATTATTTTAAATAATCACTCGTGTCAACTCATCTCCATCATCAAACTCACTTATATAAACCTTCACCTTCGCCTTCCCTTTCTCATTTCCAAAAACTCAAAACCCATATCCCACACCGCAGGAAAAATGTTCCCTCTTGCTGTATCCAGCTCCGCCACCGCCGCCATTGACGATATACCCCATAGTCGACCGCGCGGGAATGGCGGCCGACTGCATCGCCACCCCACGGACGGTGATGGTTCCCGACACCGGCACAGGTACGAGGTCCGTGTCCAAATCCCGTGCAGGATTCGGTCCATAGGTAAGTTCAACCATTCGCTCTCTTGCTTTTGAGTTATCTCAGTTCACTTCACTTCATCGATCGATAATCCTAACGTTTGGATTGTTTTCGTGCTTTCAGTTACTCTGGGATACGGGAGAATCGGCGGCAACCGCGGGATGGAGATACATGCCGTGGTGCAAGAGAGCCGGATGAGAGGCCGCGGTGCGTATGTGCACTGGCCGGGGGCTCGACGCCTGTTCAGCGGCGGCGAGTTCACCATGCAGTTCAAGTTCCCAGTAAGGGTCGGAATACCGTTCCTGAGGAGGCTGGAGTTGATGCGGTCCGTCATCACTTTCGACCTGAAATTGGTGGTGAATATGGACGTCAACGTTTTCCTCATGGAGATCGGATTCCGAGGTCTGGGAAAGGTTTGACCGATATCAGACAACTTTCACGTACGAATCCTCAGACAATTTTGGCCATTTTTTAGGTTCAGAAATTTATAACAAACCTCTATAACGTACGTTATATGGGGAAATAGGTGAAATTTGAAGAAAATTCAGTTAGCACCCCACTTGCACAGGAAATGCACAAGTATAGTTTTGTGCAAGGAATTTTCAAGATGTTATTGCATAAAATGTGTCCTTCCATCAAATATTAACACTAAATAGAATTACGATTATCGATTTTGGCATTTTTTTGACAAATTAAATTCAGCTAAATTTTAATAGATTTGACCCATGCATTTATTTTGCAGCCTAATTATGTGCGATTCCTGCACATATAAACAATCATAATATCATTTATCCAAAAAAAAATGCATAAATCAAGTATGATTATATAAATAATCACTTGTATCATCTCCATCATCAAACTCATCATCGTAATCTCAATTTTGGTTTGTAAGCAAATCCCCTTAAATCGGCAAATTATACCATACCGTACCCACTGTCAGCACCGTGCTATGCTACTCCTAGGCGTTGATGTCAGCAAGGTGAAGACGGTGGTGGAGGATCTCTACAACAAATACGACGTGCGCCCAGAGTTCGGATGGTCTGAAACTGGAGGTGGCGATGGGCGTCAACGTTATCCTCATGGAGATCGGATTTTGAGGTCTGGGAAAGGTTGGGACTGTATCAGATAGCTTTGACGTACGAATCCTCAGTAAAATTTCGTGCATGAAATGGCATTCGTATAGTTAGATTACATTTGGCCAATTCGAAGTTATAATAATTACGTGCATGCATGTAAAATCAGATTTTAAAAGTCAAATGAAAGTAGTGAAACTCGTGAACAGCTTGTCCATCAACCACTTCTGAAACTTGTGCTCGACCCATGCACATAGTGCTGTCAATCTCAGACACGAACCGAAAACCCGACACGGACCGACACGACCGAACTCAACCCGAAACTCGAATCAGACCCGAGAAATATCGATCCGGACCC
>JAULKM010000010.1:11364292-11377693 GCA_032355605.1 Rubia tinctorum | reverse complement strand
CAGACGTAGGTGGATTTCACCGAACTGCGTAACCAAGTTGTGTGTTTTGCATTCATTTACTTTACATACTTGGTTAGCTTAACCTACGTTGGAACATAGGTTTAAAGGTTAAATCGACTAAAACGGTAAAATCAGTTTTTCAAATTTGATCACAACAATAAATCATAATCACACATTGGTAGATAAGGAAGTATATAAGATTGGAACCATTTATTTAATCCATATTCTCCTTCACTCTAATTAGCTTCCTAAACATTACATTAATACAAGCTATTATCCAAAACAAAGTAATCAATAAAAGAACAAGATATTGAAATAAAAAGAACTTAGTCATTTAAGATTTAAGTATGTTTATGTTCAATTTACTATTAAATTAAAATCAATATTAAAAAATTTCATCGTTTACTATCTCTTTTATTGTATCTTAAATTGAACTTGATGTAACTTATAAATTTTACTCAAGATAAGATGAAACATATATGCATGTAATGTGTTTCAATTTTTTCAATATCTTTGTATCCACAGTATTCCATGTCCTAACGCAATTTAAACAGCAACATTCTGATCTCTCCTTTGATTTCCCAGCTCTCATTTTCATATATGCACCAAAGTTTTAAACTAGAAAGAAAAATCATATAGAGATCCGATCTCAACCTTTCCTTCCTGTTGCAACCCCGGTGTCATTCTTAATTTTCTCTTCCCTTTTCAATTTTTATGTAGCTAAAGTAACCCAATACGGCGGTTATAGTCCACTAGACATTGAAACTAAATGGGTGGAAACAATCAGTTCCTTCGCAGTAAATGAGTACAATCAAGAATGAGGGAGGAAATAAGTATACTTTGACTCTCTAGAAGATGCTGGCAGAAAAGAAAAGTTGGAGAGGATAAATATGAATATGCTCTAACTATTTATAGATTTTAATATCCTCCTCAAATTGAATATGTCCAGCTTGTATATTCATAACTTATGTTGGGTGACAATACTGCCGCAAAGAAATTCGTACATTTGAAACATTAGAAGTGAGATTTAGGGTGATTGGGAGGCTACAATTAAAAAAATTCCGAGCTGGTGATGCTTATAGTACATGATGAATTCGTATTAATATACACACATATATATTATGAACATATAGTACTCCTTCTGTCCCAATTCAAGGTGCACACTTTGACTTTCAACAGTTGACTCAAAAAAATTTGATCCTTAATATCTTTTAATAAGGATAATTAAAACTTGCAAAAAGTTGATATTCTAAAAATATATGTTACAACGAATCTAACAATGTATCACTCAATAATATTTATACTTATACACCTATTCAATTTTAGGGTCAAAGTTAAGATGTTTTGACTAAATGAATAGTTAAATTGCAGGTTGAATTGGGACAGAGGGAGTAGTGTTAATTTATTTTAACCAATAAGAAAATAAAATCTATTTTTTTTACAATAGATTAAACTACGGGATAACTTCCCTTCTTTAGCCCGACCATTACTTATTATGGTACCCTAGCACCATACTTTCTTTCATTTTTTGAAAAACCCTTTTAGTACGCAATTTTAAAAGGAAAATTATACATTTCTCTTTCTAGTTGAAAAGCCTTATCGTATTCTTCCTGAAGATTATCTCTAGATACTTTCCTAACTCCATACAGTCTAAAGTTGCTATTAAGAAGACTTACTATTTCTATAGTCCGACTCTTAATTTCCCAAGGAGTAGTATCAATATTCTTTATAGATTTTTGGAGGATGAGTGAGTCTGTAAGCAATGTCGTATGCCTGAATCCCAATGTCATAGTTTCTTTGATTGCTCTGCAGCATGTTTTAGCTTCTACTTGAAGAGGAGATGTTCCTAAAAATAAGTTTGAACCAATGATTGGTTCTTATTGGTTATTCCCTTGAAAGATTTTCCAAGCACTTGCTCATATATTCTTTACAGGGTGGAAGGAGCCATCAAATTTTATCACTAGCTATTTGCTCCAGTTTTTTGAATTGACCAATGTTATATTTGGACGGTTGGATTGTCAGTTTGTTCTCTGGTTAAGGACATATCGCAGCTTGATTGGCAGTTCAGTTTTGTGGTGATATCTTACACCTTTCATTACTCTTGTTGTTTATTCTTATGCATTATGCTTCCGGTGGGGTTGTAACCATTTGTAGACTAGTGTTGGGTTTGTTTCCCTCATTTTATCATAATAAGAAGGAATAGGGTGGACTCCTGCAAGTCCCGTAGTTTTACTCTTCACACCGAAGAGGTTTTCCACGTAAAAATTGGCATGTGTTGTTTTCTCTCTTTACTTTCTTGTTGGCTGGTTTTATCTCCATCATTGATTGGTTTTGTGATTGTGTTTGAATATTTGTTGGTTTTTTGCCTGGGTCATGTGTGGGTGTTTGGGATTTATCCCCCCTGGGTCCCCAACAAGTGGTATCAGAGCCATGGTTGGGTGTGCTCGGGAAGGGGACTGCATTGTGCCCTTAATTGGCGGTGGCAAGAGTGCCCTTGTATAGAATGTCTGCTTGACCAAGGTGGTTGTCAGGTGGCATGTCATGTAGGTGAGGCAGCGGTGCAAGATGGTCTGCAAGGATGAAGGACAATGTTACATGGTCCTTAGTTTGAGGGGAAGATTGTTGGGTGTGTGCAACCCAAGTCCCACATTGGAAGTTGAAAGAGTGATTGTTCATTATATAACTTAGAATCTCACCACATTATTATGAGTTCTTTTGGAATTGCACCCAGTAAAATCATGCGGGCTCGGCCCAAAATGAAAAATATCATACTAATGTTGGTTGTGGTGGGCTTGGCGATCCCAACAAGTGGTATCAGAGCAAGAGTTTTTTTTTTGCCGTAATCATGGAGTCTAACGGTAGTTCTATGGTTAAGTTAACATCAACCAATTATTCTATTTGGAGGCCTGTGATGGAAGACTTGTTGTTTTGCAAGGATTTGTATGATCCGATTGAACCAACTAGTGTTGAGGGTAGTAGTTCATCTAAGCCAACTAAACCTGAGAAAATGGAAGAAAATGAATGGGCTAAGTTAAAGAGGAAAACTTTAGGGACTATCAGACAATGGGTTGATATTAGCAATTCAACGGTGTTTCTCAAGAGTCCGACCCCTGTGATTTTTGGAAGGAACTTGAAGGCCTTTATGAAAGAAAGACAACTCATAATAAAGCTTCATTGATTAAGAAGCTTGTTAATTTGAAGTTGAAAAGTGGAAAGTCAGTGTATGAGCATCTTAGTGAATTTCAAGATATAGTTAACAAGTTGACTACTATGAAGATTATTCTTGATGATGATTTGCAAGCTTTGTTCCTATTGATTTCTTTGCCCGATAGTTGGGAGAATTTTGTGGTGACTATTAGCAACTCTGCTCCTAATGGTGTGCTTTTCTTTGGATGTTATCAAAGAGAGCATGTTCAATGAAGAGATAAGAAGATGGGAGATGGGAGTTGAAAATTTGCAGGTTCTTGTTGTTGGGACTCGAGAAAGAAGCAACAATAGAGGTCCCAAAGGGTGTGGCCAGTCTAAGAATAGGTCCAAGTACAGAGATAGGAAAGAGACAAGGATGTGCCAATATTACAACAAACCTGGTCACATCAAGAAGTATTGCTATCAGGTGGAAGAAAAGAGAGGGAATAGGCTTGTGGTCGTGGGCACAATTGAAAATTCAAGGTTGAATGGGAAGGGTCGGAACTCAGAAGGAACAATTCAGAATTCGGGTTGAATTGGAATGATTAAAAATTTAGTACTTGAATATTGTGTAAATTTACATTATTTAATAATCAATATTACATAGGTATGGACAATTTGGGAATTGGGAGTAGATATGAATAAAAATAAAATTAACTAATCATATTTAAATTTTACCAGGTATCCCAGGTACTCGAAAAATAGCATTTTGCAACCCGAACACAGACCCGTTAAAATACCAATTTTTTGTGCCGCTTACCTAGCCTTGAAAATTAGAAAAGCACCCGGTTATTTTAATCAAAGCCAGCAAACGGATATGTCGGGTATCGTGGGCCGGATATTTTTAAACACCCATATTGGAAGGTAGTACTTACTAACTAAGGCAGTAAAATCCGTTCCATCGTTTTGCCTAAAATTGCTCTCTCTAGTAGCATGACTAACCTATCCTAAACCTTACATAAATTTCTTCTTTGGGGAGGCTGCCGCCGCACACCACCATCTCCGGTGGCCTCCCCACCACAGTCTCACCCTCTTTAAAATCACTACCCCTTACCCAACATCCCTAGAGACATATCATGCAAAACGAAAGCGACTTGCGATTCATGGCTGGACAGAGATGAGCGGTGAGTCTACGCGGAAAGAAGCCAAGTTATACCGAACAAAGGCGAGTCTCGACATACAGATCTACGCAGTGGGTCACAGAGCTTTACAGATCACGCTAAGGATCACGGATCTCGAACTAAGGATACACTCATTAAAACTCCGCCCGCTGGTCTCGAGTTGTGGCTAAGTCATGACAGTTCGTAGGTCCAAGGTCGTGGGTCATTGAGTTATAGGTTCACTGAGTTCGAAGGTTCCGGATCGTGGTTTATAGGTCCCATATGTTGTTCATAGAAAACTCAACTTTGCAGTGGCATCAATCAATGACAATGAGTATTTCAGGTTTTTTTAATGATTTAGAAGCATCGTTTCCACCATTGTATCTTTGATGACAGAGGCAAACAAAGCACCAAAGGTTTACTTCGATCTGATTGCCAGAAGTATTCTAGTGACATTACAGGTTACTGAAAGTTTTTTCGGTGAGATCACGGTGAACGGAGGGATACTGCTCTTTTATTTTCTAACTTTTCATTTCTTTTTTGTTTTTAGGGTGGGAAGCTTTTAATTCTATTTTTTTAACATTCATTTTCTCTTTATTCAAGTGTTTACCTACTCCACGGTTTAAAATGGGTCTTTTTGTCTGAATTATTAGATATGATTGTCCATGTCAATTTTGGTTTTTTTGGCGACCTTATCTGAAAAAATTTAGTTGAATTCTGATCTGCTGTCTGAAGGCGTTTAGCCAAAAAAACCTAGTATGAGGCTTACTAGTTAAAATAGTTTAACCAATGGACTTTCAACTTACTAGTATGAGGTTTAGAGATAAATTAGTATATCTCAACTCGTTTGGATTTTTTTACCCGTGAGATCAATTATTAGGTCAAACATGCCTTTAGATTGTTTACACGATATCATACGAGTCCGGATTATCGACAGTTCCTGTACAGATAAGTAATTGTTTTTACTTATGAAAAAAATACTTTGATTTCAAAAGTGATTCGATAACTCTCATTGATTAGTTAAAAGAGTTTACGGGTTAAATGGAGAGTAACCATATTTTTTTGTAGAAGTGTTTTAAATGTCTTGATTTTAGCGAGTCTTTTTGTTTATAAGGAAGTGCATCTGGATTAAAATTTGTGTGGTTGGCTTTCTCAAGAAATGCTAATATTGATATTTCATATCGTGACTGGTTTGGGTTGGCCACTGACTTTAACAGGTGGATTTAGTTTGGTGAGTTTAGGTCGAGATTGTGGGACGATTCCACAGTAGATGACTATTATATGATGTAATTGACTATTCATTCTCCTACAAAGGCTTTTGATTTGTAACTTTATAGTATAGTGCACTATTTGTAAATGATCTTTACAAGATCACATGTGCAAAATTGAGATTAATAAAACAGAGATTGGCATCCTATAAAATTTTCATCCAGAACACTTGGATGATGAGGCCTTACCCAAATTTATGGTGAGACGGAGAGTTTAAATTCAATTAAAACTTTAAAATTTTGTTTAATCACTTTTCTCATTTTAAGTTTAGGAAGACGTTCACATATGAGTTTTCTTTGTATACTCTAAATTTGAAACATTTTCCGAGTCAATTTCTAAAAGTTAGTGTGCAGGTTAAATTGACACTGGGGGAGTATTGTTCTTTTTCTAAAACGCGCCTTATTACATATCCTAATTAACTTATAGAGTAAAACATTTAATTTTTTTAAAAAAATTAATTTTAAAATTAAAAATTAAACTAACGCGGTCATAAACTTGCGAACAAGTCACGAAATTTTCTCCCGTTAAAATAAATCCAACGCCGTCAACGTCTAAATGCTACTCCCTCCGTCCCATAGAAATCGACACAATAATTTTTGGATCAGTATTTTATGCAAGATGAGGTGAAAGTGTTGATCGGAAATAAAGAAAGTGTATATTTTGATAATGGAAGAGTTGACTGGTAGATTTAATCAATCTATTGAGAGATAATATAGTAAATGTATAAAATCATTTTTGTCACTTTAGCTAAGAATTGAATTGTGTTCATTTTTATGGGACAGATCAAAATATAAATTGTGCCAATTTTTATGGAACAGATCAAAATATAAATTGTGCCGATTTTTGTTGGACGAAGAGAGCAATACGTGGCATGTGCTTAACCTCCCCATATTTATTTCATCCTCCACCCGCCTCCTCTTCCCCATCTTCTTCTTCTTCTTTCCAAAAGAAGAATGGAGAAAACGGAGCCACAAAATCAAGAAAACGGCACCAACTCCGATGAACACAACAAAGTCCTGCTCCTGAGAGCTCTGGTCCAAAAACAAGATCCCTCTATCAAGGTCCGTCAATCCCCAACATCTATCATTCTGATCATAATTTCGCAAGACTGATTTCGTTTGTTCAGGCGATGGATGATCCGGGCATCAGGAGGTTCCTCCGGGCACGCGATTCGGACGTGGAGAAGGCGTCGGCGATGCTGCTGAAATACCTCAAGTGGAGAAAAGCGTTTGCTCCCAACGGCTACATTTCGCCGGCGGAAATCCAGAATGAGATTGCGCAGAAGAAGCAGTTTGCGCAAGGGGTGGATAAGCAGGGACGGCCGATTACTGTTCTCCTTGCCGCTAGACATTTTGCTAACAAGAAGGGAGGTGTCGACGAGTTCAAACGTGAGCACATATGTTTTTCATCATATGATTATAAGTATCTTCAGCCTCTGTTTTGTTCTTGTTTTTGCTTTTTTTTTTGAACTTGTTTTGTTTTATTTAGATTGCCAGGGGAAGCGGTGGGTTTGCTGATGCTGTGGGGATTTTCTTTGTTTATAAATTTCAGGTTTTGTAGTTTTTGCACTGGACAAATTATGTGCAAGGTATCAATTCTAGAAGATTTGTATGGAATTGATATTTTATTATTATGTTAATGTCTAAATTTATGAAGTAATTACTATATTTTCTAATTTTAATATTGTACATTATAAAATAGATATATGAAAAGGTGAGTTTGAATGGAAAAAATATAAAAATAATATGTTAACTGAAAAATACAGCAATGTGAATAAAAATTGAAAATCGTAGTATTTATTGCATAACTTTGAAAAATTTATCTTGATTTCTTTTAATTTACACTTTAAACCTTGTTCTTTCCTTGATTCATGGAAATACCGTATTTCAAGAAATAAACTCTGGTTGTTATTATTCTTAAAAAAAAAAAAAAAGTGTGTACTATTATAATAGGATGGGAGAAGGGCAAGAGAAGTTTGTGGTAATCGGAGATCTACAGGGATACGGATACGCCAATAGTGACGTCCAAGCTTGCATTGGATCTTTATCCATCGTGCAGGTTCCACATTCATTTATTTATTACCGTCAACCAAAATTAAATTAATTAATGTGATATTTTCAAAGGCAGGATTATTACCCAGAAAGACTTGGGAAGTTGTTCTTGGTACACGCGCCCCATATCTTCATGACTGCTTGGAAAATAATTTACCCCTTCATTGACAAGAAGACTAAGAAAAAGGTGCACATGCCATCACTTTGATTATTCTTTCTTATACTCTCTCTGTTACCTTACCTTTTTTTTAAATTTTTTTTAAAATTTGACATATTTTTTTACAAGATTCATTCAATTTCATCCACTCATTCTACTTCATTTTCTAAATTCAATTTTATCCCCACATTTCATTCACCTGAATTCAAGCGTCTAATGTTATACTGTCACATCCAACAAAACGGAGATAGTGTGATGGATATGACTTATCATATACAAACTTATATGAATGAAACAAAGTAAGATGCGGGTTGAATAATTTTTAATCATGATAATACTCTTCCATTCTCTACTTACGTTGGACCACTGATAACTTTAATTACATGGTATATAAAAATGAATATTTAGAAAAAGATGTTACATGAAATCTAACCATGCCCCACATTAATATTAATATTATTTATGTATTAACTCAAATGTATGGTCAAATATAATTTCAGAAAGTTGATAAAAAACTAAAAAGAGGAGTATATGATTTCTTTTATTTCTTATATTACTCCATTCATATTCAAGTCCTCTGCAACCGTCATTTCTGAACCAGGCTATTTTTATTTTTATAATGTTTTTTGGATGTTGGAAATTTGTAGATTATTTTCGTGGAAAACAAAAGGCTGAAGGAGACACTTCTGGAAGATATTGACGAGAGTCAAATTCCCGACATCTATGGGGGCAAACTGCACTTAGTTCCAATTCAAGATGCCTGACTTCCACAAACTTATAGTTTGTAATTATTCTCTCCATTTAAACATATATTTATGTATAAACCATGCATACGATATTATTTCAAAATCACGCATTGCAATTATATGGTAATTGAACATGACTCTTATAACAGAAATTTAAAACAAATACTCTAAATCTTTTGCACACAATTATGAATGAAGGTATGTGAACAAAATAGATTTTTGAATAAAAATGCTATTATAATCCTAATTTTTTATAAGTAAAAATATAACTCTCATTGTTCAAAAGTGCTGATGTAACACATTACTACAGATTAGATCTATCGTAAAACTTTTCTAACAACACTTATGAAAATGTTATAATAAGTTATAAAAGTTTTTTTTGAATTTTGAAAAATGTTACCTAAATCATGAAAAGCGTTGCGTTAAATTTAATGCAACGTCACTTAAGGTAATACTTGTAAAAATATTTTAATGGGTTCAATTTAGCATTTTTAGCACATAAAACAACATAAAGTGTTACATTATCATTGGTATGTGGTAGTGTAAAACCTTACTGTTGCAGCTCCTTTCTTCCTTCCTCCTCCAAAGCTTTTTTTTTTCTCTTATCTTCTTTTTCTCTCATCTTCTCATCACAAGAGATGTGAAAACAATAATTTTTCCATTTATTTTATTTTCGTGCTTATGTTATTCATACATCAGTATTATTCTTTGATTTGATAGATTAGATTGATGTGTTCATGATGATCATTCAATATAATAGTTCAAGTTGATATATTTTATTCGATTTGATTTTACAGATCATGTGTTCGTGATTTCGTTTGTGTTTCTCTATTATGAGTCATATTCTCGTTCTTTGTTTTTAAAGATATTTACAATTTGGACAATATAAATTATATTTTGGATCAAGTGGTATTACAACTGTTGAATATCCCTATTTAGCGTAGTAATATTGATGTGTGATACGTTGCTCTCTGTCAAGTGGTCACGATTTTTGCTAGAAGCGAGTTAATAGAGGGCGATGTTGCAATTTTTATTGGATCTTTAATCTATAATGTTACAGACGATCAATCTGATTGACATATAATTTGAATATCTTGCAATACATTAATTACTGCTAAAGTTTAGTTAGATAGGATATCAATTCAATTATTGTAATCGTTGTTGGGCATTCTTCCCAACATACTTGAAAGATTGATTTTTTATATTATATATTTTTTTAAAGTTGGAAAATAAAAACACTAGCGAATCATGTCCTTATGCACTCCTTTATTAGCTTTTCCTATTTTTTAAAAATCGAAATCGGATGTTCGGAATTTCAATCCTTATTTCCTATTACTAGTGAAGTATCATTGTGCGTTACGCGATATCATTAATTAAAATATTAGAATAAAGTTTTTTTTACATGTCTTACATTTAAATTGAAACAAACAATTTTATTTAAAATTTTAAAGTTTAGTCATTTAAGAAAAAATATATGATATAGTTTTTTTTAATAAGTAATCGGGTTTATAGGGTTCCCGGCCAATTTCTATTAAAATCAGTTGCTGCCAAATTTGGTTTACATCAAGTGGTGCCCGTAGGCTTACATGGAAGTGGAGCCCGAAGGCTTACATAAAAAACGTGGTGTACGAAGGCTTACATCAAACGTGGTGCCCGAAGGCTTACATCAAACGTGGTGCCCAAAGGCTTACATCAAACGTGATGCCCGAAGGCTTACACATATACCCCAATGAATATAACAATACGAATCTAAAGGCTTATGTGGCAATGAGAAGAGAGCCCCAAGAATAGGCGGTTAACACTGTATTGTCCTACTATAGTCACAAAGAAATCGACCCAAGACTACCATCAGAGTCAAAATAGTGGAGTATCAAATAATTCGCATCGTAAAATAAAATTTGATTGTTTTATAATATTTCATTCGAATTATTTAAAAATTAATTATTTATATGTTTAGATTCATTTTAAAAGTCCATCATATAATTATGTATTTGATTGCAATAAATAAAAGTAAATATCAAATTACCTTATTAGTCTCACTAATTATAAAATGTTCTCATTTAACAGTTAGTCGGTCAAAATAAGCCTTTTTATGTATAAATTAATAAATAATATGTATACATATTTCTATCATAAGTACTCTATCAATGTATTAAAAAAATCCAAACATTTTATTATTTCAGATCATGTGTTTCTTTAAAATTTCTTTAGTGATATATGTATAATAGTAACATGAGATATTTATGATTTTAATTATATCTAAAAAAGTTATATATTTTAACAAGTTGTGATTGATTATATATAGTAAAGAATTAAAATCAGTAACATATTATAATATTAGTATAAATTATAAGATTGCGTCTCTTGAAAGACGGTATTTCCATAATTCATGAAAAGACCAAGGTTTAAAGTGTAAACTAGAAGAAATGAAGATAAAATTTTCGAGTTGCATGAACCGGGTTATAAAATTTATAACTACTACACGTTGCATAATAAAACTCTAATATTGCAATAAAGACCTTTTACCTTTTATTATTCTAATTAAATCCCGTCTTTCCATAAGCCCGTGGAAAGACCGTCTTTCCCAAAACTTTGCCAAATTATAATTGATTATATGTAGTAAAGAATTAACCAAAAAATTATAATATTGTTAGTATGTTATTTTTAAATAACTTGGGTTTAGATCAGTCAAAATGACTTCGGTATCCCTAATTGACAGTACCATCCAAAAATAAATAAATTCTATTATATGGTGTTTGAGATTAGCTTTGTTCTTTTTAATTTGTATTATTATAATGGAGTGCATTGAAGTTGCTCTTATTATTAGCTTTGTTCTAAAATAAAGTTTTCTGTACTTTATAGGATACCTTCAATTTAGATGCTAAGCATGTATCATCACTATGCATAATCCCTTTTACAATCGTCCTTAAATTCGCACAGCAATGCACAATACGATGATCCACTATAAAATATTTGCATTAATTAAGGTTGGAAAAATTCTAGTAACAAAATCATGGAGCAAAAGGAAGCAAAGCTAGTGATCAAAGAAGAAGAAGAAGAAGATGGTATTTCTGAAAGCATTAATCCAACAGAGAAGAGCAGAGCCCTCCTCATGAGAGCCATAGTTGAAAACCAAGATCCTTGTTCCAAGGTTCTTGATAAATTTCCTCCCTGTACTAATTTCCAGCAAATTTATTCGCATTTTTCGCCACTCAAACTGTCTTTTTTTCTTCTTTTTCGTGTTTTAGGAGGTTGATGATTCCACGATGAGGAGGTTCCTCAGAGCTCGAGGTCTTGATGCAGAAAAAGGTGCATCTATGTTACTGAAATGTTTAAATTGGAGACGAAGTTTTGTCCCAAACGGTCACTTTTCGCCCGCGGAAATACCAAATGAACTTGCACAGAACAAGATGTTTGTGCAAGGAAGGGATAAGCAAGGACGTCCAATTTGTGTTTGTGTTGGAGTTAAACATTACATCAACAAAATTGGAGGGGTCGAAGAATTTAAACGTAAGAAATCAACTACGTTGTTATGCAGACTGAAAATGTCAAAATTTTAGTTCATCAAAGCTAATAATTTCTGACCAAATTTCGTCATTTTCAGGTTTTGTAGTGTTTGCTGTGGACAAAATATGTGCAAGGTGCCGTTTTCTAAATTAGTTATTATTAGCGACACAACATTCAATACTAAAAAAAAGTGTCACAACAACTGGTACAAGTTGACACTTTTTGATCTTTTCTATTTACCTATTCATGGTATCATTCATACATGCAATTTCCAGGATGCCAGTAGGGCAGGAGAAATTTATAATAATAGGAGATATGGAAGGATGGGGATATGCAAACTGCGATATTCGGGCTTACCTCGCAGCTCTACCCATCTTCCAGGTTCAACATCTTTCGCTTCAATTCTACAAAAAATTTGATGCAACACTGCGTAAGAACATGGCACGTATATCTGCAGGATTACTACCCAGAAAGAGTCGCAAAAATATACCTCATTAACGTGCCTTATTTCTTCATGGCGGCATGGAAGATCGTACATCCATTTATCGACATCACCACCAAGAAGAAAGTTGGAACTTCAACTCTGCTCATTTTCTTCTCATGTGTTTTCTGGGTTTGAATCCTTATAGTATCTCATTTCTTCTTCATCTTCTTCTTGTGATTTTCAGGTTGTCTTTGTTGAGAAGAAGACACTGAAAGAAACCCTGCTTGAAGACATTGATGAAAGCGAACTCCCTGAAGTTTATGGAGGCAAATTGCCCTTGGTTCCGATTCAAGAAGTTTAACCATTTCAGCTGATTAACAAAAATAACAATACATAAGAAATGACTACTCGTCTATGTCCTTCAAAATTTCCAACAATCAAGTGCGAATAAATCATATGTATATGAATTGTTTCAAATTTGTTTTCCTTCAGAAAAAAGCTCAGGATTACATGTTGCAAGTTTAGCCCATATGTTTAATTATGATGAATTCTAGATCAACTGAATGATCTATTTAAGTGCACCAAATACTTGACTGATCAGCCATTAAACACGAATTTGTTTAAAGACTCATCCAAATAAGGTTTCTATTCACAAAAGGCAACTCAGTAGCACCAAGATAGCAACACAACCTTCGATGCAACAATGTAGTAGTGCAGAATAAAAGCATCGAACAGAAAAAGATGTACATGTTGTATAGCTAGAATCTCCCTAATCAATGATTATTCAGCCTGTATGTGCCACACTTTAGCTGTAATGACCTTCCCTAATGAATCTTTAACCAGGGTACCTAAACCTGCTGTTTTTGTCGTTTTTCCTGTCCACAATGCATTCACATTTATCTTACAGCCAGTTTCAGGTTTAAACCAAGATAGCATTTGTAATAGAGGTTTTTGTTTTCTT
>JAULKM010000010.1:11315807-11329216 GCA_032355605.1 Rubia tinctorum | reverse complement strand
CAAATTTGTTTTGACGTCTTGCAGCCGACAACTTCGGCCATAGCTTCCAGCGAGAGAGAAGAAAAGAGAAGGCTACACAAGCGCTTATCCTCAGCAACCCATGCAGCGTGCTTAACAATGGCAGCTTCATGTTCTTTCTGTTTAGTTGGAGATGCACCAACGACATCGGCAAAGGTAGTAGAAGAGGAAGAACCAGTTGGAAGAGATGGACAAGGATGAGTTCCGTCGAGAAAACCAAGCAAATCCCGAGAGCCTAGAACATGTTAGACTTGAGTTCGCCAAAGCATAAAATTGTCCGATGAAATTTTGATACTGAGCATGTGGATTAGTGTGTTGTATGGAAGTTTTTTATCAGTAGAAGCCATTTGGGATGCAGAAATAAAAAGAAGAGCAAGAATGCAGCAGTGCCGCAAAAAATAGAGAGCAGGGTTGTATTCTTTGGTTTGGAGTTGGTTGCTGCGAAAAAATAGAAAGCAATAGTTTGGAGGAAAGCAAATCCTGAGCAAGAGTTTGGCACAATAGTGTGCTGTGAAAAAAAAATATAGCAGTAGTTTGGTTTGGAGGAAATCAATAGTGTGGAGGAAAGCAAATCCTGAGCAAGAGTTTGGCACAATAGTTGTGCTGCGAAAAAAATATAGCAGAATCTTTACTGCTTTGACACCATGTAAATGGGAAAAATCTAACTGAGTAGAGATGTGTATTGAGTGAATTACATATAAAGAATACAAGTTTTAAAGATACATCGTATCTAGACATAGACATATCTTAGTCAAATCTAATCAAATCGTAATCATATCACAATCACAACTA
This sequence comes from Rubia tinctorum, assembly GCA_032355605.1. Lineage (NCBI taxonomy): Eukaryota > Viridiplantae > Streptophyta > Magnoliopsida > Gentianales > Rubiaceae > Rubia > Rubia tinctorum. The sequence continues at coordinate 11,328,406 of JAULKM010000010.1, read as the reverse complement.
ATCAATCTTATCTATCCTAACAAAAGCAAAGCAATTCAATTCAATTCAATTCAGGAATTATCTCATTCATGTTTAATTGCGTCTTGGATTCATCATACTTGTCCTAAAAAAAACTAGCCGCCGAAGCCTCCTTCATCTTCAATCTTTTCTCTCATCTTCCCATCAGGGGAGAGGGAACAACAATTTATTTCAATTTATATTTCTGTTATTCAATAAGTGTGAGATTTATGTTCACAGATTAGTTTCGTTTTTCGACCTGATTAATTAGATCATTGTGTTCATGATGATACCTCGATTTAGTTGTTCACGTTGATGTATTGTTCTCGATCTGCTTTACAGATCGTGTGTTCGTAATTTCGTTTGTGTTTTTGCTTTTGAGTTTCCATTAATTTGGATACGTCAGATCTGTGTCAGATCTGTATTTTTCAAGGTGTTTACAGTTTGGACAACATAGATCGTGGTTAGATCAAGTGGTGTTACGGTTGTAGAAGATCCCTGTTTGGCACAATGATATTGATGCATGATACGCTCCTCTTTGCCAAGTGATCATGTTTTTCGCAGGAAGCAAGTTAATATCTCTGAGGACGATGTTATAGTTTTTTATTGGATTTCTGATCTGTAATAGTACAGACGATTAGTCTGGTTAACATATAATTTAAATATCCTTGAAATATGTTAGTTATTGCTAGAGGCTAGTTAGGTTGGATGTCAATTTCACTCATTGTAATCGTCGTAGAGCATTTTTTCCAGCATTTTGGAATGATTGATTTTTTCAAAAAAAGATAAGGAATTATATTAATAATCTTCGTGGGACTCTGATAAGCATTTTAATTTATTTTATTTAGAAAACATAAGAAAATGAGAAGTACTTATGAGTTATGAAGAGTATTTTAATTTCTTTTTTCATTAGAAAACATAAGAAAATGAGAAGTCTTTATGAATACTCTGAACTATGGATTTGAAGAACACTTTCCATTCAAGATGACAAATAAGGTGCTACTTGTTGAACCTATTAACTTAGATGACATACAGTTTCTTGCCTTCGACACTCTCTAGAAACGCTCCTACCACTCTCTAAGATTCCTAACACAATTATTAGAATATTACAACAACTGTATCCAACGGAAATATTTGCCACTAACGTCACTATCTCCATCCGATAGTCACCGGAAACCTAGACCAATGGCTGCTCCGCCCTCATAAAAAACTACTCTCGCTCAACAACTCAACTAAAACCACAAATCAAAACTGAACCTCAATCCTGTAGCCAAATTTAAAGGTGATATTGTTGTTTTGTTCGATGATGTCGAGATTTATTTACTTTCAGAACCTTTCAAGCAAAACCTCATAGGAAAGTTCCCTAGGGGAAGACCATCTTTTGAATTTTTCAGGCATCACTTAAATAAGATAGGTTTCAAAGGAGAAGCGATAATCACCGCACTTGACTGAAGGTATATCTTCATCAAATTCGATCTCGACGAAGATATTCAGTGTTACTGGATCAAGAGGAACTGGAACCTAGGTGGCACAATCAAGAAAGTCCTCAAGTGGACCAAAAATTTCGATGTGAAAGAGAAGCCACCTATGGTCTCAATCTGTCTGACAGTGGAGTTCCGACCGGTGAATTATCTACATCAGGAATTAATCCCACACATTGCTAGCCACCTCGATGAGCTCATCTTTTCTTATCAACCATATGAGACCCTCCACAATCCGTCTCTGTGTGGAAATGGATCTCACACTTGATTTTCCAACAAGAATACGTTTGGGCTCAACCAAGGAGAGCAAGTGGTATGATATCAAGTATGAAGATCATCCCAGATACTGCTCTAAATGCTTAAAGATTGGACATCACACATATGAGTGCGGAATCCCCAATCCCAGAGTACAAAATAAGAAGCAAGCTGAGAAGTGGGTGCCAATCCCTGACCTTGAACTTGATTCAAGGGAGCAATCACGACAGGAAGAACAAAAGAGGGTTATTGTAGAATTGGTCTACCGAGATGCGGTTGAAAGTATTCAAACCGAAAAGGACCCAATGATGGTGACCAGAGGCAGAGGTATCAACACATTCAGTCTAAAGAATTCGAGGAAAAGGAATTCTACAAGGCCACTAAGAAAGATTCATTTCAATATTGTAGATCAAGTCATCATAAACAGGAAGAGAAATTTCTCAAACTGGCGTTCGATGGATGATCTCTAGATCATAAACAAACATAATTTTAATCCTCAATCTGAACCCTACACTATCTCTGATAGAAATGATACTATTCACAATATTAGGAAATTTCATAATACATTACTTACCAAGTTTAACATACAGGTACAGGCTGGTGGAAATGGACGAGGTGTAGACATCGACGCAATGGACATGTCTGGTGGAAAAGAATCAGAGTACAAAAGGGATACACAAGATCAAGAGGAAACTAGAGAACAAAGCATTAAGGCACCAGATATCCCTAGACTCAAACCTCCAGATAGACTGAGAAGTATTTTCAACTCACCAAATATGGTCACCACTCGCTTGAAAGCTAGAACTAAAACCTCTCATGAATCTTAAAATACTTATGTGGAACGTTAGAGGGATATATGCTTCTAGGTTGAGATTTCAAAAGCTAATTCATACTCATAGGCTTGATATCTTGATAATAATTGAGACCAAACAGAATAAAGAGAAAATGGATATATTTAGGATTCAGTTGGGTTTTGATAATGCTATATGCTCACAGGATTCAAAAATATGGGTGTTCTTCAAAAACAACCTTGTCCCCACACTTACAAATGATATTGACCCTATATTAGGAACAAAGTTATTGAATTTATAAACCACAACCCAAACCTGATTAATGAGGAGGATAATATGAAATTAATTAGTCCAGCTTCTATGACAGAGGTAAAAAAAAGTAGTGCAGGGACTAAATAACAGTGTTGCAGCTGGTATAGATGGATATAATGAGAACTTCTATATTATAGCCTGGGGAGATCATTGAAGATGATTAGTTAAGGCAGTTAATGAATTCATTAGTGGAGTTCTTATTCCCAGGGGCATATCTAGTACTTGGATAGCCCTGATTCCAAAAGTCACTAATCCAGGAATTTTTACTGATTTCGGGCCTATTTCCTTATCAAACTTTCTAAACAAGATTTTCTCTAAGATTTTAATGGAAAGAGTGAAAGTTCTGATGCCTAAGATTATCTCAGTACAACAATCTGCTTTCTTAAAAGGTAGTGGATAATGTGATCCTCATGCAAGAGATGATGAGACTTCTAAACAAATAGATTGGTAAGAAAAATGTAATTATTAAACTAGACATGATGAAGGCTTTTGATAGAGTTTCATGGGCTTTTATTAACTCTGTCATGCTTAGGTTCGGATTTCATGGGAAATTTGTTTAAAATGTTTTAAACTCCATTACATCTGCCTGGTTTTCAATAATAATAAGAAAATCTCCTTGTGGATTCTTCAAATCCACTAGAGGGATTAAACAAGGAGAACCTCTTAGTTCCTTTTTGTTTAATAGCCTAACATAGGCCTTTACAAGGCCATTAAAGCATTTTTTTCCAAGTAGGATACCTGAAATACTTCAATATGCCAAGGGGCTGTCCAAACATAACTCATCTGAGTTAAGCGGACGATGCGGTTTTATTTATCAGAGGTAATCCACAAAATCTTAAAAGGATTACGAGATTCCTAATTGAATTTGAATCAGTCTCAGGTCAAAAAGTGAACTTCATGAAGAGTGATTTCTATGTCAATAGAAATGTCACTCGAGCTTTAAGAAGAAAAAAGGAAATCCTTAATATGAAACATGGAACTGTACCTTTCAAATATTTAGGATGTCCAGTTTATTTTGGTAGGATGAGGACAATTTTGTTTCAACCATTAATGGAGAAAATAGATAAATCATTTGGGAACTGAACTAATCCATGGCTTTCTCAAGCTGGTAAACTTACTTTGGCCAAACATGTTCTGAATTCATACGCTCAACACATTTGGGCAATTTTAAATCCCCCAAAGACTGTTGCAAATGAAATCCAGGTAAAATTTGGGAAAAAATTCTGGGGTAAATATGAGTTTGGACAAAATAAAACCTGGAGAAGTTGGAAAAATATGGCATATCCTAAATCTGAAAAATGGCTTAGACATTAGGGATATAAAAACAACAATCAACACTTGCTCTCTTAAGCTATGGTGGAAGCTACAACAAGGAGAAACAATTTGGTCTAAGTTACTATGGGTTTTTCATCAATCATACAAAGATTCTCATACTTGGAAAAGAATATGTGAAATTGAACACATAGGTGAAGCTAACACAAAATTACTGATTGGAAACGGAATGTGTAGCTTCAGGCTTGGTAACTGGACTGGTCTAGGACTTTTAATAGATCATTAGGAAGGGCAAATACCAGTACCAATGCCTCATTTGACCTTAAAAAATATGTAAGTATTAGGGATGCTTTTAACTCTGTTTATTTGCATGAATTTCCCTATGCTTTGCATTCATTGATTCTGCAGGTGGAATTAAAACCACAATATAGTGACAGACTCATTTGGTTATTGGAGGAAAATGGTAAGTTTTCATCTAAATCTACTTTCCAGTGTATCAAAAACTGCAAAAACAAGGTGAGATCACTGACCTATGCGTGGGGGAAATAGATTCCTCCTAAGAAATCTGCTTTCTTTTGGAAAATTTTAAATAATCTACTTCCCTCTGATGATAATTTAAAGCTTTGTGGCATTCAATTTGCTTCGAAATGCTATTGTTGTGAAAATAGTGACTCAATTAATCTTCTTTCATGAGTGTCACATTGATTCATCTTTTTGGAATAAGTTTCATCATCTTCTTTTGCTGCCTAGGGTAAATTTTCAGAATATATGGGACAGGTTTGTTTATTATTTTTCAAAATCTAATATGGACTCCACTAATGATGCTCTAATCACAATGTCCCTAATGTTCATGTGTTGGTCGCAATGGACTGTTAGAAATAGGAGAATTCATAAAGGTGCTATTTGTTCTCTGTCTAATATGGAAATAGTTTATGAATATAATGAGGGAATCACTTGCAGCTTTTCCTTTAAAACGGCCAAGGACTAATGGACAGTACTGGATTGACAGTGGCATCATTCCATATTATAGGAAATATCACAGGACAATTACTTTAATTAAGTGAGGTAAACTGATAAATGGTAGGTTTAAAGTGAATACAGATTCTTCATGGAAATCCAACTCAGAAATGAGTGGATTAGCTGTTGTCCTTAGAGATCATACATGCTCTGTTCTAAAATGTAAATTTCAGCTTGCTCTACATGATTATGGTAAAGTGTTGGGAAAAATCGTCTTTCCATAATCTTTTCATAAGTTTATGGAAAGACGGATTTTAATTAGAATAATAAAAGATAAAAGATTTTAGTTGCAATATTAAATTTTATTATGCAACGTACAGTAGTTATAAAGTTTATAACCCGATTCATGCAACCCGAAAAATTTATCTTCATTTCTTCTAAATTTTCACTTTAAACTTTGGTCCTTCCATGATGACTTATGGAAAAACCTTATTTCAAAATACGGAATCTATAGTTATTATCAGTTTCACTTATCAATAAAAGTATATACAAAATAAATAGCCATCTAACAACCAAACTAGTCGTAGATCCGTAAAGTCTCCAATTTTCATTCCTTTAGTTACGCATACCTCTTTCCCAAAAACACTTTAATCTTATATTCATCATCTACTTATAGAGTAACATATTTAATTCCTTTCTCTTGATTTTATGTAAAAGATGATTTATCTAGTACACAGGGCATTCCAATCTTTCGATTGTTTATAGCTTCCCCTTTATGGCACAAAAACTGGTAATGGTTATCATTTCTTCATTTGTTTCTTCAATTAAGATTAATTAATGTTACTATACGAAGTTCTTTCCTCGAAATAATTTTTTTTGTTGCCATATATTCATTACAATTAGTGAAAAATAGTTTAACGGTGATCAATTAGTATTGCATGTGAATTTACATATATTCTTTGTTGAAATTTCTGAAGTATTTAATACGCCATTTACTGGATGACTATTTAATTATTGCGGATTCTGTGTCATATATACTCCATTACTTTGATCATTAAAATATGCCGTACATAATTAAAATGATCACATTTTTAATTTTCTGGTAGGAACTTGCGCAACGATTAAGAACAGAAGGAAGTGACGATTGAACCTGTATGTATTGATGTAAGGTTTTCTCTTCTTCTCCTTAAACTATAGACTGATAATTATATGTACATTCTACATTAGATTCTATCACGTTTGAAAATGTTAATGTTAATTACTTTGTCAAATTTTTTAGAAGACAACTCAACAAAATTTTCTATGAACCTTGAAATTGTGAAGAACCTAGAGATTTTTAAAAACCATTATTATTTAATGGCTAGTAAAGATCAGGATGAAAAATTAATGTTTCCTATCATATATTTCTTACTTCCTTACTTTCTAGCTGTGGTGCATAGTGCTGAATTTAGTGGCACTGTTGAAGTGAAGTGACAATGTCTTCAGAATCACCTCCATTTGTGCCTAAGAACATCCTGATAACTGGCGCGGTGGGCTTCATCGCTTCCCATGTCACCAACAGGATTGTCAAGCAGTATCCTCAGTGCAGCATCGTCGCGCTTGATAAGCTCGATTACTGCTCCAGCCTAAAGAATCTGAGCCCTAGCATTGCCTCTCCGAATTTCAAGTTTGTCAAGGCAGATATAATGAGTCATGATCTCATGAACTACCTTTTGGTTACTGAGGATATTGATACAATAATGCACTTTGCAGCTCAAACACACGTTGATAATTCTTTCGGAAACTCTTTTGAATTCACCAATAACAATATCTATGGGACTCATGTGCTTCTCGAAGCTTGTAAGGTTACCAAAATGGTGAAGAGATTCATCCATATTAGTACTGATGAAGTTTATGGAGAAACTGATCAAGAGACTGATGTTGGCAATCCTGAGGCTTCGCGGCTTCTTCCCACGAACCCGTATTCTGCAACTAAAGCTGGAGCTGAGATGCTTGTCATGGCGTATCATCGATCATATGGTCTCCCAACAATCACCACTAGAGGTAACAATGTGTATGGACCTAATCAGTTCCCTGAGAAGCTGATCCCGAAGCTGATCCTCCGCGCAATGCAAGGCCTGGATTTGCCTATTCATGGCGATGGAACGAATGTGAGAAGCTACCTTTACTGTGAAGATGTCACGGAGGCTTTCGATGTTATACTCCATAAGGGAGTGATAGGACATGTCTACAACATCGGTACGAGGAAAGAAAGGAGTGTCTTAGATGTAGCAGGAGATATTTGCAGATTGTTTGGGAAGAACCCTGAAAATGTCATCAAGTTTGTTCATGACAGGCCTTTCAATGACAAAAGATACTTCTTGGATGACCAAAAGTTGAAAAATTTAGGTTGGAAGGAAAGTACTTCTTGGGAAGAAGGCCTAAAGAGGACAATGGAATGGTACAGTCAAAACCGTGAGTGGTGGGGAGATGTTAGTGCAGCCTTTCATCCACATCCTATTGTCGCTACAGTCGCGCATCCGATTGATGATGACAACATATGGAAACTAGCAATGAAGGAAAAGAGGACATCAGATATCAAGTTCCTGATCTATGGAAAGACGGGATGGATCGGGGGTTTGCTTGGAGAGCTGTGTAAACAGCAAGGTATCGAGTTCGAGTATGGATTAGGAAGGCTACAAGATAGGGAGTCTTTGAGGAAAGACATAAGAAGAGTTGAACCTAGTCATGTGTTCAATGCAGCAGGAGTTACTGGAAGGCCAAATGTAGATTGGTGCGAGTCTCACAAGGTTGAGACAATTAGGACAAATGTTGTTGGAACCCTAACCCTAGCTGATGTTTGTAAGGAAAACAATCTACTGATGATGAACTTTGCAACTGGATGTATATTTGAGTATGATGAGAAGCACAAAGAAGGATCAGGAATTGGATTTTTGGAAGAGGACACCCCTAATTTCACAGGATCCTTCTATTCCAAGACCAAAGCTATGGTAAGGAATTTTATTATTTTTATTTTCTCTTGCTTTTTAAAAGTAGAATATGTTTTCCCATGTGCATTTCTGTGTACATCTGTGTTTTTTGTTATTTAAAAATGTTCATCTCTCCAAGTTATTGTGAGTAATTATACATTTTGAAGACTTTAAACTTAAATTTTATTTTATTTTTGTTTTCACTAAAACACTAACTTGGAAATATCCTATTAGGTTAATAATGATTGATAGAATGTTGTTATTTATGATAGAAGTTATCGATATTGAATAAAAGTTTGCTAAACTAAATTGAACTGAATTGGACATAATTGATTTGAATTTATCTGAATTAAAGCGCAGATAAGCTCCGGAGAACAAGGCCTTAGATATCTCTCTTTTTCACTTATAGCCATTGCTTTTTGAATCATGCATGCTGCAATATTTCTATCAAAGTAATGCCATAGTCACTATGTGGTGAAAAACAATGAATTTTCAATCCTCAAGCCCAATTTGAATACCTAGCATTATACTTTTTTGATAACTAAAATCATCCTTGTCCAAGAAAATGCAAGCAACAAAGAGATCAGGAACATAATAGTAAAATCTTAAACATATAATGCTGCTACTCCCCAATCGTTTTCGTTTTTCAGGTGGAGGACCTGCTGAAAAACTATGACAATGTCTGCACTCTTAGGGCGCGAATGCAGATATCTTCCGATCTCAACAACCCAAGAAATTTCATAACGAAGATCACCCGGTATGACAAAGTGGTGAACATACCGAATAGCATGACAGTGCTCGACGAGCTGCTTCCCATTTCGATCGAAATGGCAAAAAGAAACTGCAGAGGTGTATGGAACTTCACGAATCCTGGCGTCGTAAGCCACAACGAGATTTTGGAGATGTACAGAAAGTACATAGATCCTGAGTTCAAATGGAAAAACTTCAACTTGGAAGAACAAGCTAAAGTGATTGTTGCACCAAGGAGTAACAATGAGCTTGATGCTACCAATTTGAAGAAGGAGTTTCCCAATTTACTGTCCATTAAAGATTCGATCATTAAGTTTGTTTTTGAACCCAACAAAAAGGTTTGAGTTTGAACGCTTAGAAGAGCAGAATCAGGTAATACAAAACATGTAATTTACTGTCCACTTGCTTGAGTTTTGTGTGCGTACTAAACACGTACTGTTTCCTTAATTTATTTACTATCCCTTCAGATTTTAAGAAGGGTCAATATTAAGATGATCTGGTAGTATTTTTAGATTCACATATCATACTTAATCAATGTTTGAGTAGAGTTTTGTCCATGCTCTGACTGTTAAGGAAAATGAACTTTTTAATGATGCATTTTTCCATTTACAAGTTAAATTTAGTTTGGTGAATATAATGTTTGAAACTTCCCTTTATTTATAGAGTTCAGTTTCACTTGGGAAATTACTACAGAGAAGGTGTATATGATGAATGTTTCTAAATTATCTCTCGTATATGTTTATGCATAATTGAAATATTGGTGTAAACGTGAAGCCAGGACAGAACTACGGTGAACTAGAACTACTGCAGGACAAGGTCATGGGAACCGGTAATTCACCGCAAGAGCACCGATAATTCGAACTCTTGAAATAATGGTGTCTAAGTAATCCGGTCCTGAAACGTAGCTACGAGTACCGGTAAATGATACCCGTGATAAATATTAATTATGAGCACCAATAAAAAATACCGGTGTGTATTATTTGAGTACTGGTGCACAAAAACCTATGGGTGTAGTCATCCAGGGCGAAAAATTGTGCACTAGTATGTTAACATGTATCTTGGTGCTCATATAGTTCAGCACCAATGTTGAATATCATACCAGTGCCTATGTTAATCCAAAATCAGCTCGTATAATGGAGCCATAATTTGATTTTTAATTAGCCTCGGTATGTCAGGTACATTTCCGGTGCTTATTGTTTGGTAGCATCGGTATGTAAATATGTTATGTTTCTTTCTAATCTAGCACTAGCATTGATTAGTTATGTTTAGTACTAGTGCTAGTTATAAATAAAATTTGAAATGCATATTTTGAATATTTGTGTCCCATCCCGGATCAAATCCCAGGAAAATGGTTTCAATACACCTCACAGAGCACATAAAAAATTACATTCGCAATAAAAATAGATATAAAACCCAAATTAAAAATAATGGAAGCATAAAACATGACTGTCAATCAAATCCTCCCATCACTCATCCAAATTTCAAATCCTACACCAATCAACCAATTAAATTTTCCTCATGCTTCTTTTGAGTAAACCTTGATTCTGCCTCGCACCATTTCTCGACGACTTCTTAAAGTTCATTGTATGCCCCCACACCTGCTTAAATGTTAGGCAATAGGCAAAAGTATTGAATTTGAAGGCAGAATTGTGGCAGGTAATGTAAGGTAAGATATTTACGTCAAGGATTTTTTTTTTTGAAAATGTCTTTATTGCATGACATAATACTTGCATTCTCAGCAATGCCTGGTCGTCAGTGCTAAGAAAAAAAATAGTAATTGTCAAGTTATTTCATTGTATATAACACAATTATTTAAATCTAGTAAAACCTTATCCAAATATATAAAGACTTGCGTTGATGTTCATTATATTCCAAGTAAAACCAGACAATGGTTCTTTCTTCCTCTTGTCCCTATCATATTTACAAGTAACCCTGCAGATATAATATATTGAAATATTAGAAACAACGATTTGCCGATAAAAATTAAGAATATTGGAATGGATTGAAATACCTGAAAATCACTTGGTTTTCGATGGGATGGGTGGGCTTTATTCCACCGGGTAACGTGTCCAAGGTGAAAAAATCTTTCGTACTGGGACAAATGATGATGAGGAACCAATGCTCCTTGCATTGAAATTTAACTAATTAATAAGTTAAAAATGGGATAGTATTGGTATATACGAATTTTAAAAATGTGTCTTACTTTCCGAGGTAGGGTACCAAATACATGCCAGCTTCACATGAAGTCATCAAGTCCCAAATGAGGTTAACCCGAGTGTTAATTTCATTCTCATCAAAACCTCGGACGAGCTTCCTGTGTTTGAGCAATAGAATTGGATCCGACCCATGTTTATGTCCAACTTTTTCACCCATAGATCTCTGTCATAATACGAGAAAATATAGTTGTTATGATCAATGTATTATAAAAATGAAAACATCTTGAACTTCAAACTTGCCCCATCCACAAATTCATTTGACTATTCGAGATCCATGTCAAGCCATGAAAATTCTCAAGCTTGCTACCAAACACCAACATTTGTTCGATATCTAGTCCCCATCTATGAAATCTGGCAAATGCAAACTTTGGAAACTCGATGAAATACATAACCGTGCCCTTTTTCTGCATGTCTTTCGCCACATTATTTCAATATTTGTTGAAATCCTTCTTCATTGGATAGTCATTCAAAGGGCGCTTATTTACACTTGACAACTTTTTATTGGCTCCTCACCTGAATAATCACTTCAGGGATTAATTGCAGTGACTAATTTCGCTCGTCATAAGGGTGAATATGGTTGCACCAATACATTTCACCTAAACTATGATCTAAGAACATAGTTACATTAGCATTTAGGGATGGTGGTTGATGGAGTTCCATCCCACATCCACTCTAATGGGATGGGATAGAGGTAGTTTTATGGGAATAGGGCGGGGAGAGGTATGAAAATGATGCTAATCATGGGTAGTGGGTTGAGTTTGGATATTATTTCACATTCACCCTAACCCTGGCCCACCCCAATATACCGATAATTTTACATATAATCAACTATTATTTGGTAAAGTGAAAAATTAACACTATTAAATTTTGAATGTGAGAAACTAACCATAATATTTTTAAAAATTGTGCATTCATACCCATTTTGCTCAACTTTGGCGTTGACTCAATGAAGTAAGGTGTTAACCAAAACTAAAAAAGATATAAATATTCTAGGTTTAAAAGTGAAAATTTAATGATCATTCTACCCATAGACTTCTTCTTCATCATCTTTAAACACATCGTCGGCCGACTCAACGCCGCCGTGTCACCCACCGGCCACCGTCTCCTGCCGTCCACAAGATCATTTCTTTCAAACATCAAAACTCCAATTAAGGATCAACAAAAGAAGAAGAAAAACACCATAAACATGGCACCTAAATCTTTCAATTCTCACCATAGGGACCGTCGCTCCTACTCCGCCGCTCAATTGCTCCGCCACCACCATCTCAATCCGTCACCTAGGCAGTCAACCATCTCAACCATAACCCGCTTCTCTGCCGCCGCCTGGCTCTTCCTCCTCATCTCCCCCGCCACCACCATCTCAACTTTCCACCCATCCCTCCCCCCTAAACACCTAGCTCGCCACCCATTTCTACCCTAGCCTGCTGCTCCATTACCGCCCATCCCTTCCTCCTTGATACGAGCATTTGAATACTCCCTCCGTCCCAGAGAAAATGGCACACTTTTCAGTCAACTTTTTCCGGTCATGTTTGACCATAAATTTCAATTAGTAACAAGACTCTAATATCATCATGTGACATATTGTTAGACTCCTATGTC
>JAULKM010000010.1:11296854-11315707 GCA_032355605.1 Rubia tinctorum | reverse complement strand
TTAAATATGAAAAACATTTATTATAATTTTAATATTCAAAATAGATGAAAGAACTTTCTAAATTTAAAAAGAATTGAACGGAATTGAAAGTAGCCGATTTTAAATTATTAAAGTTGAGTTCAGTTGATTGGAGCTGAAAAGAGTTGAGTTGAGTTGAGAAGAGCTGAAAGGAGTTGAGAAGAGCTGAGAAGAGTTGAGAAGAGCTGAGAAGAGTTGAGAGAAGATGAGAAGAGTTGTGAGGAGCTGAGAGGAGTTGAGAAGAGTTGAGAAGAGATGAAAAAAGTTGAGATGAGATTATTGAACCTGAAATAAGCTGAACTGGATAGTGCCTAATTGGTTCAAAGATCCAAAATAATAAATTATATATTTTATTGGATCCAAGTCCAATGTTATAAATATTATTTTTTGAATTCATAAGATACCTGATATAATTTAAATTTATTCAGTTATTACTAGTATTAAACAATTTTTTTCTGCCTATCTATCCCAAGTCCCATTTTTCCAGTTTTCTATAATGTTAATTATTAAGCAATGAAAACTTATATAATATCTACTCTCCGTCCCACTACAAAATGCTTAATTGATTTTTGGGAGTAAAATATTGTAAACTTTGACCGTAAATATAAATTAATCTATATAAAATAAAAAATATCATGTGAGATCTTGTTAGATTCATTTTAACATCTATTTTCTAAATATCAAATTTTTATATTGTATTAGTATACGTAATTAAAGATATTTACGGTTAAATATGGTTATTGAAAATCATAAAAAAAATAATTAAGTAATTTATATCGGGACGGAGGGATTATGTATGATGTATCATGAAATTTTCAACTGTTCTCTTCTAAGCTCAAAAGCTTTTGATATTAGGGCTCGAAAAACTTTCTAGATAACGAATACTATCTTATCCCACAAAACCCCAAATTTAAAACGTTGGGAATGGCAAAAAGTTCCGCATCGATTTAAAGTAGTTGTAAGTATCTACATATGCTTCCAAGAGAAGTTTCTTTCTTTATGCTCGTACACTCACGTTTTTTAAAAGTGACCACCGATCTACAGTATACTTTATGCAAACTAATGTAGGGAGTAAAACAAATATAAAAAAGTGAAAATTAATTCAGAAATAAAGAAATGTTTTTTATCATACAAAATGTAATATTATAGAAAATAAATAAAAATAAAGTGTGGTGTTATTAAATAATATAATGAATCATATACTTTATGTTCCAGTTTAAACTGTAATTGTACTGTTCATTTAATTAAAAGTGATTAAATTTAATCGTTAAGTTCTATTGATATAAGTAAAATTATCACCATGTAGCGTAGTATTAGGTTTGTTTTAATGTGTAAATATTAGTTTGTGATCATTTTAATTTTGGCAAAGTCTTGGGAGAGACCATCTTTCCATAGGTATATATATATATATGGAAAGACGGGGTTGAATTAGAATTATAGAAAAGTAAAAGGTTTTAATTGCAATATTAAAAATTTATTATGCAACGTGTAGTAGTTATAACTTTATGACCCGATTAATGTAAGCGAATTTTTTTTATTTTGATTCCTTCTAATTTGAAATTTAAATCTTGATCTTTTCATAACTTATAGAAAGATAATTTTTCAAGAGACGTACTCTACGTTATTAAAATTAAGAATGATGCTGTCAAAAGTTAGAGTGTTGTTTAAATAGAGAAAAAAGAAAGAATGTTGGCTCTTTAGACTTAATTTGATTCCATCCTTGTGATTGAAGAAATATGATTAAAGTCAGTTTTGACTTTAAAAGTGATGTTCAAATCATCTTAACTGTACCCCTTTCTACCTTACGCCCATGCGGTCTTCACACTTTTTGCTCACAAACTAATAAATTTGTTTGATTAACTCTCGTCTACTTTGTGAATGCAATCTCAGCATGCAAGTTCAGTAGACTTTTACTACAGTTAATTACAACGCACATGTGTAGTTGATGTCTTATGAATCTCTCCACGAGGGAGGTAACATGACATTCCATCATTCGTTTTTTCTTCTTCATTGTGGTGTGTTCCATGAAGCCATAATCTTTGTCGCATTAACTTTGAGAGACAAAAATATATTGAAGGCAGATGTTAGATTATGTTAAGATATGTTTACATTAGTTTGGCTATTTCGTATAAAGTAAATACATGCATGGCTTGCATTGGGAAAATGATTAATTTGGTGCATCTTGAGGTACGTAGTGTGTGATTCAGAATGATAAAAAGGATAGAATTGTAATTTATGAATTTGACTTAACAATATATTCATCAGGGACCGTGAGATTATTTTTATTTTAAAAAATCAAAACACGATAATTATTTTAAAATGTTTTATTTATTCAAAAAATTTGTTTCAGACCGACTAGCCGTTAGACGAAACTTTTTTAGAATTGGTGTGATTAATGAGGTAATTTGATGTTTATTTTTATTTACCGCAACAAGGTTCCTAAAACTTTGATTTTTTTTAAAAAAAAAATGTATCGTAATGTATAAATAATTATAATTTGACGCTAAAAGTTATTAAAATAAGGTTTTTCATGATTGGTATAATGGTTAGTCCAATAGTGGAAACCATACCAATTAAAGGCGGTTTTATTAGACCAGATAAGGTACTTTTCTGGGTGTACCTTTTATCGTTTCGATCAAAGGCAGTTCCGAGAATCGCCTTCTATCGGGTCCGAAATAGGTTCCGAACTCGAAACCTATTTCAGGGGTCCAAAAAAATAAGCAAGAACACAGATCTGGAAACTACCGTAACCCAAAGACAAAAAATTAACAGAAATTTGTAACTACAGTAACAACAAACTAAACTATTACACAGATCTAACTAAAAACAAGAAACATTAATAATAAAAAAACAAACATTAAAAAGAGTTACTAATCTGGAAGCGCTGGAATAAAAAACAAACATTAAAACTCAGCGGCGGCGACAGCACAGAGGAGCATCGCGATGGGGGAGGAACTTGCAACGGAGGCCAGGCACGGAGGAGGCCCAGGCGCAACATAGGCCAGGCGTGGTGGAGAACCTAGGCGTGGCAGAAAGCCTAGGCGCCCCGGAGAGGGCCAGGCGCGGCAGAAGTGAGGGCTCTGGTGGTGAGGGCGACGCACGGAGAGCTCCAGTGTTGAGGGTGATGCGACGAAGGGCATTGATGGTGAGGGCGATGACAGAGAGGAGGACTTTGGCGGTGGAGACGAACGGCGGATGCGGAGGGGCTTCTCGGAGGAATGGAGAGGGGGGAGGAGGGAGAGGAGGGAACGAGGGAGAGAATGGTGGAGGGTGAGCGGCGGAGGGAGAGAAGGGCGATGGAGGGGGGCGGTGGAGGGAGTTTGGGTGTTAGAAAAATTTAGGAATTTTTACTAAGGGAAGAGAAGAGAAGAGAGAAAACAATTATTTATGCTTAGACCCATAAAGAAATTAAAGTCAGCCCATTAAAGGCTCGAAATTAGTTCTGAAGTCGGAATTTCATTTGGACCTCAATCAAAGGCAGTCTACACTAGAACCGTCTTTAATTGATGTCTATCAAATCTGTTTCCTCAAGAACCGCCTTTGATCAATATTGAACCTCCTTTAATTGCATCTGAAAGTAGATCCGAGTTTGGAACCTTATCCGGATCTCAATCAAAGGTGGTTTCTCAAACAATTGATGGAACCGCCTTCTAATGGTACCCTTAATAGAGGCTTTTTCACTAGTGGTCAGTGTAATAGGAAACTTTCTCTTTTTTATTTTTTACTGAAAAATACATGTATGATTTGAAACAAAAATCTTAATAATTTTATTGATAATTAACATAATTATAAAAGCTGAAAAAATGTCCAACTATAATTTGTAGTATTATGTTACTAGTAAGTAAGGACTCTGAACTAAACAAACCTTTAACAAAAAATATATTTAAAATTTAAAAAAAATCAAGAAGTCTAAAGAACAAAAACAAACAGAAACGTTCTTTTTCAGAAAAGAAACCAGAACGTTCTTTAATTTGTTTTTAAATATATATAATAAAAAAACAAACGTGATGTGCTTCACAAATTTGGATACGTGTACGATAGTACGAGTTACCCACCTTGAATCGGTTAACAGCTGGCCACGGTAAGAGATAACAAATAAAAGTGCCTAGTCTAAATTTTCCACAAGTGATTTAGAGATAAACTTAAAGAGTCTGTCTTGAAAAATAATCTTTCCATAAATTATGAAAATGTCTAAATTTAAAGTGTAAATTATAAAAATAAAGATAAAACTTTCATCTTAGTATAAAATTTTATAACTATTGCACGTTGCATAATAAAATTTTAATATTGCAACTAAGATATTTTACCTTTTATTATTCTAATTAAACCTCCATATGTCTATGGAAAGATCGTCTTTTCCAAGAATTTGCCGAGCTTTAAAATGATTTAAGTTTTCTAAAAAATCTCATTAAGACAATCCCTAATTTTTTAAAAGAGTTTTAACAATTCTAAGCATTCAGAAATATCCCTAAGTATCTATCAGATGTTACCATTATGTCTAACCGATACCAAAACTAATGCCAAAATTGCAAGATCATTTTGGCTCTTTTAGGAGTCCAGGGTCATTTTGGCTCTTTTAGGAGTTCATAGTTATTTTAGTTTGAAAAAATATGTGATCATTTTCACACTATTCTCTAAATTAATTATAACATTAAAATCTATCAAAATTTGTATCAGTATTTATTTATCATGATAAAAATGGCATATTGGAATTGACGAGAGTATACGTGAAGTAGTTGACAATTTTATGCACCTGTCTCTTTAGTACAAATTTTGGTCTTTTTTTTTTCTTCATGTAACTTATTTCGACAAATACTAAATTAGTATAAACGCATCCTCTATTTTGGTTAGGCGGCACGTCTATTTAACTAAATTTACCTTTTGCCTTTCACATCCTTTTAAGGATCAGATCACCATAAGATATGGAGTAATATAAATGCACTAATTCGGAATCAAATTAAAGTTCTGGCCCATTAGTTTGGTGTAACAGTAAATTCAATTGTTGGGGTGGTAAATATATTTTATTATTTTATTAAAAAAAATTTAAAAAAGGCTAGCACACGCTTTCAAATCAATTACTACCAAGACTTTGATAAAAATCTATCATCATGATCTCTTTAAGAGGTGAAGAAATCTATATATAATTAATTTTATGACAGTTATATTAATTTTTCCGTTAGAAATGATGATAATACATTTAATTTGGTCAAAATATTTAATTTGGTCTCAATTGATGACGGTGTATTTGCCATATTTTTCTTCATAACAATAAGAGAAAATCTTATTTTAAACTGACTAACGGTTAAAATAATAGTGAAAAATCTCGGTTTAATAGTTTTTATGAATATATTATAATTATTTATACATTATTATACATTTTGAAACTCTTTCAAAGTTATAGGGATTTAATCTTCCATGTGACCAAATTAATAAAAATAACTAAAACTCAAGATGATTTGAATTGAGGATATAAACTGGTTTTCAAATGAACTTTTATTTTTACTAAGCTATCTATGAGGTGATTTTTAGAAAATTCAACTAATTAATGACCAAACCGAAAAATACATTTATAATTTGAACAATTCCATCACAGATAGTAAACTATCTTCACATGTGCATTAAAACATAATTTTATAGTCATGAACTTTTATTTTAAAAAAACAACACTAATACTTTAGGAGTATTAAACATTGTTTAATATTATTGACACGATTTGACCCGATCCGAACATGGACGGGTGAAAACCGACCCCAAGTTATACATAGAAGCAATACTACAAGAAGCTTCTATATTTATTTATTTCTGAATGTACAATACTTCCATTCAAAAAGAAAAAAGAAAATGCAATACAAGAAGCTTCTAGATGAATTCATCAAGCAGGCAGCTATGTAGAGCCGGCTAACATAATTGAAGTGAGATTTTCCAAGTTCAAAGATTTCATCAAATAACATAACTTGGTCTTATTATGAATTATTTATTAGGTACTTACAAATTCAATGTTTTGCCGCCTAGAAGCAGCCTTCTATTATTCTATCCGAGCCTTCAATGTTATTAATTATTCATATTAGGGCCTTTGAATAATATATGCCATGAATGAAAATTCAGTTGTATTTGTAGTAAATGCATATCAAACTCAGTGAAATAGAGTTGAGCAGAAATAAGATTTCACATTACCCTCATCCCAAAGTGTATATATTTTCTTATAATTATCTAATCAACTGATAGAGTCCGTCTCTTAAAAGGTTTTAGGACCAATGTGTAAACGGTAAATTTGAAGAAATCAAGATAAAATTTCCAAGTTACATTAATCAAGTCATAAACTTATAACTACTGCATGCTGCGTAATAAATTTTTAATATTGCAACTAAAACCTTTTACATTTTTATTATTCTAATTCAACCCTGACCTGTCTTTTTATATGTCTATGAAAGACGGTCTTTCCCAAAACTTTCTTAACCGATATGTCATTCATATATCAAACAACCAATATTTATGGATAAACCTGTAAAAAAAATAGTGAATATTGCGTATAGTATGACTTCTGCCAAAATCATCGGATAAATATTCTTATGGTCTCATATATTAATATAAGAACCTCAAAAGAGAAGAAAAAAAAAAACAATACATCATCTCCATGAGATGGAAACAAACACACAAAAATCAATTTAAAAGACAAAAGTTGCCGTAAAGGAAACTTACAAGCTATTGGTTGTTCAAACTCGATCATCTCATAAACATCATATTTTTTTATAGAACTTCCATTTCACTTCATGCATACATAGTTACTTTTTCGCATAGCTATTATCGAACTGATCACTGCTCCAGCTTCCCGAATGCGGACCCAAATTCGACGACGAACTCCTCCCAACGTTGTTATTGTACGGATCACCAGACTGAAACTGAAAATTCTGATGAAGATGCTGATCTTGTACCTCTTGAAACGACAGCGTAGAACCCGAACCAGAACCAGAACCCGAGGAATTAGACTGTGGAGCAAATGGCAGTACTCCATTGAAGAGGAAACTATTGCTTTCTCCACGATTAGAACTCCTGAGAAGATCGGCGTATTGAAGAACATGAGGATTATAGCTCATCATTTCTCGAGCATTGAAGTTGAGCTGTTGAGGAGGATTCGGTGTTGTTGTGAGATGATTATGGGGATATTGATGAGGATTGGGGATTGTGGATTGAACTCTTTCTGGGAAGTTGAGTTTGGCTTTGTTTCCTTTGAATCTGAGAGCAGCTTCATCATAAGCTAGAGCTGCAGCTTCAGCAGTCTCAAATGTGCCTAGCCAAACCCTAGCTGCTTTCTTTTGATCTCTTATTTCAGCTGCCCATTTTCCCCATGGCCTCTGCCTTACTCCTCTATAGTGTCTTCTTCTTTGGCTCCCTATAATTGAACACAAATTTTTTCTCATAATTTCCATTAACTCTATGAAAACATAAAGTGAGAATTAATGACATTACTCCTTCCAACTCGTATATAGGGTGGGTTTGGCAGAGCTCAGCTTATAAGTCAAATTGGCTCATTTTGGCTTATTTTTTAAACCAATGCGAGATCAACTTATGCTTCTTAAATAAGCAAATTTTTAGCAGTTTACCAAACACTAATGATCGAGGTGCTTAAATTATAAGAAAAACACTTATAAACCCTGCCAAACACAGTCTTATTCGTACAACTAAAACCGTATCTTGTGGTGTCAAGGCAAGGGACTATAAGGCGGCGGTTTCGCCTTTTTGCTCCAAAAAACAGTGTATATATTATTAGTGAGATTTTGATTGTAATAACTAAGACAGTATACACTCATGTACACATTAATCCCAAATTAAAGTTCATTTTTTAACACAAAAACTCTGATACAAACACAGAAATTTGGATTTTTTGGAATGCAGAACCTAATTTTTGGGATATGAGCATTCACTTTACATCAGAAAGCGTAGATGAGTTCTCTGTCTGGTACAATCAAGTTAGGCTGAAACTTTATGCCAAAATTGAAAGTAGTTTCAACTGATTACAAGTTATAGTCCAAGAGGCGAAAAGCTGGGGAGCAGATGTGAAATCAAACTAATTCCACACGTGTGTAAAAATTTTAATATAACCCCACTTTTTGCAGCTACAAAAAGAAGTAAATCAACTCGTATTCATACACGAATCCAAAAATCTTTTTTTTTCTTCATAGATCAACCTTGATTGTAAACAATTAGTACATAACAAAACATAATTAATCAAGTAGACTAATTGCACCTTGTTCTTGAGAGTTCTGAGCCTGGTTTTCCACAGTTGCACGCGACTCAGCTGGTGCAGAAAGATTATAGCCTGTAACCGGCACCTGACCGGAACCGGAGCTACTATCCGTACTTCCGATCACCTGAGAAAGCGCGGAAACCATGGCGGTCATGTCCTGCTGCGATCTTTCCAAGTAGAAAGGAAACATGTTTTGATGCTGAAATGTTTGCTGCTGTTGTTCCTCTTTTTCCTCCGATTCATTGGATGAAAAGGGCCTCTTCCCATGTCGTCGATCCACCGTGAATCCCTTCGCAGATTTTAATGTAAAATTTTGATGATCAGCGCATGAGCTGATCGATCTGCTGCTGTTGTTGTGGTTGAAAACAAGGTTGTTAATTTGGAGTGTGTTGGTGGTAGCTCAGAAGTTGGGATAATGTTATGTGAAGTGGAAATGTGGTAGAAGAAGTTTAATAGAATATTTGAAAGATGGGTAAACAATACTTTAATATAATTTAGGGTTTTGAAAATTGGAACTGCTCGTGTGATTGTGGTATGAAGGATGTGTGAAAAGAATATGGAGATGTGGACTTCATAAAACGCGGTTGAACTGAGGACGGATTAATATTGTTTATTTAAATGTGTTTTGAAGCTTTATTTGACTAGTATAAATTGTCAACAAATGGTTATATACTTGCGCAAAGTTTTGGAAAAGACTCATAAAAAAGATGAATTTAATTAAAATAATAGAAAAGTAAAATATTTTAGTTGTAGCATTAAAATTTATTATGTAACGTGTAGTAGTTTTAAGAATATAATCCGATTAATGCAATCAAAAAATTTATGTTCATTTTTTCTAATTTGCTGTTTAAACATTGATCTTTTCATAACTTATTACTTATTAGGTAGCTAATCAAAGTTGATGACGATCATATATCATGCCAGTTAAGACCATGTTATTTCAATTTTATTTATTTAATTTAGTTAATAATAATAATGAAATGTGTAAGGAGTCTGGTTTAGTGGCAAATCACACTCTCAATAAAGATCTCGGGTTCAAAACACACTCCCATCAAGAATTGTGAATATTAGAACAATTCTTGATGGGGTTTACCCGGTGTCGTGGGACCGTGTCGGTGGTCCCCGCTTTGGTTTCTCAACCTGTAGGTGGTCGATGACGATGAGATTGTGGTGGTTCCGGTTTCGGTGGCAGCGGTTCGTTAGTGGTGCAACATTTGAGTGTTCTCGGGAGAGCGTCCTTAGCTATCAAATGGATAGAGTTTCATGCTCCACAGAGTTTCAACATATTCAATGGTGATGTCTCCTAATTAGATTTTAGATTAGGATGTTAATATGTAATTTGGTTTCACGTATGTAACATTTCAAAAAATAATAATTATGAAATAAATAAATAAATATTAATCCCTCTGCCCCAACTCTATTTGCACTTCTACTTTTTTTGACATCATTCTCTATCAAAATTTGACCGTATATTTGATTAGATTTATGAACAATAATATTATTATATGATATTGTTCAATTCATCGTAACAACTAGTTTCTAAATATCAACATTTTATTTTCGGTTATTATACGTAGACAAAGATATTAATGGTCAAATATGTTTATTAAACAACGTGATAATGATTTCAGTGCAAATATAGGGGGCAAATATAGGTGGGATGGAAGGAGTATGTTTTTGTTTGGTGATGCATTCATTAGACACAAGGTACTATAACCTTGGGCGCTAGTCAGCCGAACTGCAAACATCAAGACAATTAATTGGTTTAGGCGGTTTCAGAAATATTAGTTATTTTTATTATTTAATATAGGGATAAAGTGCATAAATAACCCTATATATTAGATTTAAAAATGCACATATAATATTGTAAAATTTGAATGTGTGAAATTAATCTTGAGTTTTTTGTAAAATAGTGTTGTTATACTCATTTTGTTCAATTCCGACATTGACTCACTGAAGTTAGTCATTAACAAAATATAAAATGACATAAATACCTCAGGGTTAAAACAGAAGTTTTGATGACCATTCTACCCTAAACATAAACTCTAGCCCTACCTCGGCGCCACCTACTGCCACTCACCCCATCTTTGATCCACCACCTAAAATCACTGCCACCCAAACCCGTCAAAATCCGCCGATACCCTCCACGTATTTTCTAGCCCATTTCCCCTCCCCACCAGCCTCTCTCGACCACCATGAGCCTCTCTCGACCACCACACACTCCACCACAAAACCTCGTTGTCGACCACCACCACCATCTCCACCAACCACCACTCCCCACCTACGTGAAACCCTAACCTAAGCTGTTGTGCATCACCACTATCTACTCCTCGACTATCGCACCGACCCCAAATGAAACCCTAACCTAAACCCTAAACTACCACCACCTCCTCAATCGCAGCGTCTTGGTGGAACTTGGAGGTGGTGGATCCCTCAGCCCATATCTGACCACCAAACTCTAAACCTAGGCGGTGGTGGAGCTCTCGGCCCAAATTCGACCGCCAAACTATGAACATCGGCAGTGGTAGAGCTCTCGACGCTACTTCGGGGCGGGAAGTCATTTCCCGGCGATGGTGGAGATCGAAGAAGGAAAAGGAGATGGGAGAGCGTGAGGAGGTGCGTTAACTTAGGTCATCTAATTTTTTAATTTAGGGGTCTGATGGTCATCTAATTTTTTAACTTAGGGGTATAATGGTCATTTAACCAAATTCTGGCTAATTTGGTCGTTGACATTTTGGTCAACAAAGTCCAGGATTATATTTGCACTTTCATATTTTACAAGGTTAAATATGCACTTTTGAATAAAACATACTCCCACCGTTTCTCTATTTGTGGCACACTTACCTTATTGGGGTGTTACTTTTTAAATGACACACTTTCCATTCTTAGCAAGATTTATTCAATTTCATCCACTTATTCTACTTTTTACTTTCTAAATTCAATTTCATCCACTCATTTTTTTCACCTAAATTCAAGCACCTATGTCTATGGTGCCACAAATAGAGAAACAGATGAAGTATTGTTAATAACGTGCTTTTCTCTTA
This sequence comes from Rubia tinctorum, assembly GCA_032355605.1. Classification (NCBI taxonomy): domain Eukaryota; kingdom Viridiplantae; phylum Streptophyta; class Magnoliopsida; order Gentianales; family Rubiaceae; genus Rubia; species Rubia tinctorum. Next base: position 11,304,400 of record JAULKM010000010.1, on the reverse strand, counting down.
ATATAGATATAAGTATATGACATATGTTTCAAAAAATAATTTGTAAAATATTTAAAGAACACACCAATTGGTCTATACTCCGTATAATAGTCACTAGTTTTTCACATTTCTGAATCCATATCATTTGTCATGAATTATTGAGATTAATCAAATAGAATTTTAAATTTTTATAGTATTACTTTATTTATTTTTAAAACATATGTAGTACTTGAAAATAAAGGTATGCCAGAATTAATTATATACGTGCCAAACACTTTTCTAAACATACTCCATCCCATAAGTATTTGCACAATTACTTTTTCAATGTTTTCAATGAGCACGTTTGACTGTAAATATCTTTAGTTACTTATAATAATACCGCATAAAAATAGATGTTTAGATGAATCTAACAAGATCTCATGATATTTTTATTATATATTTATTTATTTATTTTTATTAACGGTCAAATTTTGCAAATTTTGACTCCTAAAAAGAAATTGTGCAATTACTTATAGGACGAAGGGAGTAGGTTTCTTTCTCATATATTTTGATATAAAATAAAAAAAAATTTATATATTTTAATATCATATAAGGTAAAAATGAATAAAAATCTTAAAACTTAGCTAAAGTTTGGCTATGCTCCGCATAGATTGGTTAAATTGTTGATTAATTAATATTGTACTCCTAGTATACCATGCATGGATGTGCATTGTACATAAATTGAATGTGTATTTTAATATCATTACTTGTGCTTGTAAACACAAGTGATTTATGATAATGCACCCACGTAAAAGAATACACATTCTTATAATATAGAATAAAAAAATATCTCTAAAAATACGATACTCGATAATACCCAGAGATACCATTTCATTTCCACAGACAAAATACTTAGGGTATGTATAATCGCGGCAATCGCCTATTACTTAAATATTGTCTAGACTCTAGACTGATGATGAAGTGTTTGGAAAGAGAGGAATCATAAAGTGGAAAGAAATGAAGGTCTGGTGAGATTTTTTTAATGAAGGTTTTAAACCGAAATAGATCTGGAATGTAGCTTCCTGGAGATGGAAGAAACCGTCGACAAGCGTTCATTTGCAAAGAAAAGTATGAAATTGAATAAAACAAATAACTATTGTAATAGGAATCTATTAGCAAATAAATAAATATTGAGTTTAAAATTCATTAAATTTTATTTGAGGCAGGCTCATATAAATTTGGATTAGGATTTTTAAAATTCAATTTATTCTGCATATATATATATATACATATATATTACAACAACAAACACTACGACAATGATTAGAACTCTCGAATCCAATCGGAAAATTAACCTCACTGTCAAAAGAAGAAGGAAAGCGGGGTCTTTGCTTGTTGACCTGTATATTAAGAGAAGAATGACATGTGATCTTTGCTTGCTAATGTATGTTTTAAGATGACAATGGTGTAAGCAGTCTCGTCGCACTTTATGTGAATACAGGAATTGCATATTACATTCTCCTTAGTTGATTGAATTTTACATTAAATTACCCTTCGAAGGTAATTTTTTGGGTAGGGTTTATCTTTCTGTTTGATTCTACTCTCGCTCTCATAACCATTTTTTAATGGCGCATTTGTGATAAATCTGTTGATTTGGGCTAACACATTCGCTAATGTGCTGATCGACAATAGGGCTTTCATCTCCCGGGTAGGAGTTGGGGAGTTTCGGCTTATGCATTAATTTGTCAAAATCATCTCCACTCTTCAACTTCTTAGTTGACGTAGAAAGCAAGATAAGTTGATGAATATACTTTAACCGTAATCCATTATCAGATGATAGAGTTAAGGACCACAATAAAAAAAATCGTTGCATCTGAACGCAATCCCTCCAATAATATGTCTAATTTTTAATTATGAATCATTTTTCTTATGACTAATTTGTGCAATTGTTAATTTTATTGGAAATGAATCTAGTATACATACCAAATTCATATAATGTATAATCCTTTATATGTTTTTTTACCCTTCTTTTACTTTGTCGGATTTTATATTTGTCGTTTACCAAATGAACCCAAAGTCTATAATGAATAATCAACTTAAGAATATTGGTTTCATCAATATTTTTGTAAATTAGCTATGCCTTTCGCCACTGACAAAATTTTGTCAAAAGCCGAAAAGTATATTTGACCGACAAAAAAGTCCTGACTTATGAAAAATTAGAAATAACTTTGTAGAATTTAACAAATTTTTTGTTATGGAAAATTTTTGGGAAAAACCATCTTTTCATAAATTTATAGAAAGACGGAGTTTGATTAGAATAATAAAAAGTAAAATATTTTAGTTAAAATATTAAAATTTATTATGCAATATGTAGTAATTATAAAGTTTTGAACCCGATTCATGTAACCCAAAATTTTTATTTCCATTTCTTATAATTTATATTTCAAATATTAGTTTTTTTTATGATTTATAGAAATAACATTTTTCAAGAAATTGAGTCTTTCGTTATATTCAAAATCCACAAATGATTCATTAATTGTTCAGTTTCTTGTACAGCAGTACTTTGTTCCAACTATTTAATGCTGTGTGATAGCAATATTTAACTAGGTGAACTTTTTTAAATGGAAAACTTCCGTGTAGTCGTTAATACTTTTAATACTCGAATAAGCTTGATTTTTACACTTAAAGCAATTGTAATTAGGTTCGTAACAAAGCATAAACAATCGTTTGAAATTCACTTTTCTTTTTTGCACCTTGATTCAACACATGTATATTTAAAATTTCAATACTTAAATATATTATAATAATTAAATTCAATAGAATTTCACATAATAACATTTTAATATGTTATTAATGAAATATTTTGTGAATCGCTATATCATGTCATGTCATATATTTTACTAAAACACGCTATGTATTTGTACGATTGAAATGCTATATATATTTTGAATTTAATTTAAAAATAAGAATAAGGAATAATTAATATTAAGTAATAATGAATTAAAAACCTGATTAATTAATAATTAATATAAAACCTGTTATTGAATGCAAAACAGGGCGGAGGGAGGATCGCCCATGGTGGTGGAGTTGTTCGCTGACGGCTTACCTGTACGTCGGCAGCGGAGGTTGATCAGCGGGTGTAGGGGCTCCGCCGGCGTCTTCTCCGGCGTCTTCTCCGGCGTATCCTCCGGTGAGACTCGTCATCCCCAACAATTCTCCCCATTCCCGTCCGGTTTCCCCATTCTCCAATATTTCAAATGTCCTCCTCGCCATCCCCGTCCCCACCGTCCCCGTCAAATTCGTCCCTTGAACGGTGCCATCCACGCTCGTTCTCGTTACCCCGCTCCGACCTCCGTTCTCGTTCTTCGGTTCTCCATTTCCCTTCTCCCCCAGTTTGGACGACATTCATCCATTTTATAAGACACTGGTACTGGGTAGTGGCTCGCATAACACAGAAAAAAATTTTAGGGGTGATCAGGACCAAACATTGTTCAACAGTCAATTGGAGGAACTGGTTTGTAGTGACCCATCAATTCTCTATCAGGTTTCTAGCTACATAGAGGAGCAGTTACATCCAAAGAACTGCGTAATTGAAGAGAAGATAATGTTACGAGGACACGCGGTATACCAAGCAAGCAAGTCCCCCGGTTAAGATCTACTAGGCGGTCACCGAGCTACCACGAGCACGTGAACAAGCGGTACATGCCATCTCTTAGCGGAAGTAGTTCGAGGTCACCTGGTCGCGGTACATCAGGGTGAGGGAGTCGACATGATAAGTCTACCAACTATTCTCAAGTCAATTGATTGTAATGTCATAGTAATATCACTCTGTAAGACAGAAAATATTGTGTTCTGATCGGAATGTTTCCCCCGCAGCGACATTCCCCTATCTTGAAAGTGTCCCCCACATTATCAGGTGTTACATCGAGGGCTAGAACGATGTGGAGAATGATGGAAACTATGGCTTCAGATGCATCGCTGATGCCTTCCATATAGATGGTGAGGATGATTGGTCTGGAGCACGTTAGGCGGTACTTAACTAGTTATTGACTCATTGGCCTGATTATGTTCCCATATACGGTTTGAAGGAGGATATTAACTGGCTAGGACCCATAAAAATGGTTTAAAGATCCAAGTGGATGTGAACATTGGTTCATGGTAATTGCGAATATGTTTCCTACAGCCACCTACTACAACACGGTTGTAGTATTATACTACATCACCTGGACTGAGCATGCAGACTATTGCTATACAGTTTTTCCATTGAGAGCAAGGAAGGAATGAGGAAGGATCTACACATCGTATATGTACGCAGTGCAGACGATTTTGTAAGGATACATGTCAAGGAAAACTGCCCCATGCCCCCTGTAGCTTACTAGTGGACGGTTTGCAGAAAGTCGGATGTTGTTGGGTGGGAGTTACCCTTTCGTAAACGGATGGTGGATTGGAACAAAGCATACACGCAACCTTAATTAATGGAACCACATATGTATTTTTTAAGTCAAACCCCATTAGTTACGCTAGACTATTATTCTTACAAAATGTGTTTGGTGTATTTTCTTTTTAAAATTATTTTTATATGCTATGAATGTAATGAATTGCATTGCATCATACAAAGGTTATGGCATTGAACACAATAAAAGAGTTCGAAGTAAATAAATGAACCAAAATTAGCAAACAATATGGAGTACATAAATGAACGAAAATAAGCAAACAGTACAAAGTACGTAAATGAACCAACCTCCTACGACATGGGTTCATAACCGTGGCGTCTACGGTACTCTTTCCGATGATGGATCCAGGTAGCCAACAACTGCTGCATATGCGGATCGCCTATTTTGTGAATTTTTGTAGAGTCAAATGGATCCAAGTCGCTCATCATATCATTCAACAACTGAGATACAGGAAACACGTATAATCATATTCAAAAAGTTAGATTTTAATAAAATTAAAGCAAACATTAAAGAAGACTTACCAGTAAATCAAGATTGGTTGGATTTACTCTGCATCTGGTACCATCATGTTAAGGATTTATTATCAAGGGGTCTTGGATATGTGGGGGATTTGTGGGGGATTTGTATCATAGCATGCGGGTCTTGGATATATAGGCAATTTCTAACTGTAAATACAAATGGGCCAGGGTAGCCGAGCCCCAGGACAATTGCAAATCAGCTACAGGGAGCACGTTGGCTCTAACCTTAGTTTCACCCTTACGGGCCACCACCCATTAGCTCGTGCACAAGCCATACTTCATCTGCAACCTGCTTTCTCTTGTTCCCAACACCCCTATCAGTGCTAGGCTCACCAACATTGCACGATCCACCTGAAGGCTGGGAAAATTGACCAGCTCTATTCCTGTATGTATGTCCACCTTCTCCACCAAAAAGTTTTGGAATTTCAACCTCCAACGGAAAACTCGTAGCAGTTAGGCCACTTGGGGAACATTGCATGTACCCTACCCACCCTCGGAGTCTAGTGGTGGCTCTACACCACAACCCTCACGTCAATAGAGACGGGTGCTTGATCACCAACCTGATATTGTAAAAATGATTGCCAGTTTTCTTCCTCACGAAATGAATACACTCAACCGTTAGTGAGAATGTTGTGATCCGGACCATCTCAGGTTGACATTTGATCAAAATCATCACTGGGCTTAGAAGAAAGCGACACAACAGTTACCTCATCATCTTGTACAATTTCCTGCAATTGTCCTGGTTCATACGCACTATGTCTTTCCTTTCTGGCCGACACACTAATCCCATTTTCTTGTATATCACAAGTGTAAGATGGGCTATTAAAGGCGGTTATATCAGACTATTAAAGGCACTTTTATTATGCATTCTCTGGCCCTTCCTTCCATTGTCCGATCAATAGAAGGCGGTTAAATTCTCCAACAAAGGCGGTAAAAACCGCCTTTAAAAAGGCGAGAAAATTGCCTTAAAATAGTTTCCGATTTTGGAAACTATTTCTTAGCTTCCAAAAAAGTTGCTAGAAACCAATCGGTTTCTTGCAGCACAAAACTAGATCTGAAACCCCTCATCGAAAAAAAGGTAGCCACATCAATTGACACAACAGCAGCATTAAGGAACATAACAACAACATTAAGACAACTACAACTCCAACCTCTCCAACGGCGTAGATCTCCGGTTGTGGAGGGTGGAGGTGACAGAGGGAATGAAGGTGACAGAGTCGAAAAGGAGCTCAGGTAGCGGAATGGATGGAGCACTGGATAAACTAACATTGGCGATCGTTGGAGAGCGTTAGCAAGAAACTGGCATCAGCGAGCATCAACGAAGAACTGGTATCAGAGGAACTGGCGAGCGTCGGGCGAGCGTCCGAGGAGCTAGAGCAACGAGCATCAAGGAGTGTTAGGGAATGGGAAGGAGCGCCGGCGTCGGGGGCTGGGATGGAGAGCTAGAGTCGGGGGCTGGAGCGGCGGTGAAGTGAGGCGGAGGTGCGGAGGTGTGGAGGTGGGGAGGGGTAGAAATAAGACGGTGTGAAAGGTGAAGGAGTAGAAGGAAAGGTGAAGGAGTAAAGTAGGGTTTCTGCTAAAAAAGTATGTATTGGCTTGGGCCAGCCCATTAAAGGTGCATCTAAATGTAGGCCTTTAAAATTTAAAGGGAAGCTGGGAAAATATTTCCAAATTTGGAAATGCTATTTCCGAATTCGAAAATGCTTCCGAACCTCAATTAAAAATGGTTCTAAAGGCAGAACCACCTTTAATTAATTTCGAACCACCTTTAAAGGGATTTTCGGACTCGGAAATGCTTCCGGACATAAATTAAAGGCGGTTCCGATGAAACTTCCTTCTAACGCTACATTTAATAGATCTTTCTCTACTAGTGTATATCGCCCTTTATTAATGGGTCTGCCGTCATTGCCATCTGTATTATATGAAAACATTTTTATTTTAATAGTTACTTAATTTTAGCAGAAATATAATAACCCATACAGAAATAAAATGTTAAATGATACAGAAATAATTATACATAATTTTAAACTACTTATGAAGTAAATTTATACACGTATATACATATTGTCAATATATTATTACACTCAAAATATAAATTTAAATAGAACATAAACTATATTTTTAACTACTCGTGTAATTTTCATCTTATATATTATAAATAACTAATTATATATTTATTATGTATAACGAAATGTAAATATAACATAAAAGAACAATTTTTTAACAAAACATTCAATATTTTATATACAAGTAATTATTTATTTAGATTATTTACAAAATAAACAATAATTAAATGGGACTGCATCAAAATTTACTTTAAAATTATTTTCTAAATATTATATTAATTTTAAAATTTATTTATTTATTATATTATATTATATTATATTTAATTTAAATTATTGTTTAACAATATTTTTATTTTTAAATTTATTCTAAAATATATTTAAATTATTAATTTAATTAATTTTCATATTTTAATATTAAATTTTAAATTAATTTCAAGAAAAAAATAATTTTTAATTAAAACTTCTAAACCCTATCTACCCTCCCCTCCCCTCCTCTTCCCCCCGCCCCCTCTACTTCCTCCCTAACCCGCCGTCCCCACCAGCCCTTCCC
>JAULKM010000010.1:11230498-11255879 GCA_032355605.1 Rubia tinctorum | reverse complement strand
AAGCTTCTGTCTAGCTTGAGATTGGACATTAGGGGATGGACTCGCTGATCCACGCTCAGGTCCCTCACCATTTTTAAAAGTCTTAACAACTTCTGTACCCAACTGCAGCTTACTTTGTGGTTTTCCCTGACTATTCTTGGCAGGAGTAATGGATCTCTCTTCAACTTTTGCCACTTTCTTACTGCTTCCAGGATCGGCTTTTGACGTTGTAGTACTGTCACGACCCCGATGTCGAGCCAACTGATTCTTTGAATCATCTAGCTTCTTCTCTGCCACCCCAAGCTGCAGATTACCAACCAGGCAAAACACATGAGATAAATTCAGTAGAATGCCTTCTCATCGTTCATTCCCTTCAACGTTTCAGCAACAGACCAACAAAATACAGCGCAGAGTAAAATAACAAGGATAGGCAACTATTATTCTCCGGATGTCTATCTTCAAATAAACGGAAAGTTCAACTAATTCCACCACCTCAACTGATAATTCTCATACTACATAGATGAAAATCCTCATACACTCTAGTTTTAAACTTCAGTACCGCAAAAATCAAGCCTTTGTTCGGATATGTCGATCAGCTACACAGATCACATGTTGACTGAGTATCAATAATGAACTTTATACTGAAATATAGCCTATCATTCTTTTTTACTTTCTTTCCCTGCCCTTTTTAGGTCATCTCCTTCCCCACTTAATCTGTTTTAGTGTTTATCTATTTTTTCCTCATAAAAAATTCTCACTTTCAACAATCAAAGGGAACAAAAAATCTACAGCTTCCGAAGAATTATTAAAAAGGTCAACCTAAACGATGTCCTAATACTAAGAAATGTTTATAGTAACACATGTTACAAAACATGCAATCGATAACTCCCAAAAAAAAAACCTTGCAAACGAGAAGGAAACGAGATAAACCTGTGAGTTGTAATAGTTGATGCGGTTGCGGAGATGCTCGACTTCCTTCTCGCGGTGTTCGATGAGAGCGACGAGCGCTTCCTCCTGCTCCTTCCTCGCCGTGGCTTCATCGTCGCTGCCGCTACTTTCCGCGTCGCGATTGCCGCCATTTCCGGCGAGCGTGACATCTTCATCTTCGTCGGCGTGGCGGTGGGGTTGTTCAGTGAGTTCGAGTTTGGGCTTTTTGAGAGCCGGGAAGGAGGCGCTCATTTCGAAAGCGGTTTTTGAGTAGTGCTCTACTGGCGGTGTGTCGTCGCCCCCATTTATAGTAGTATTAGCTTTTGGTAATAACGAATTTTAGGGGTTTATTCATGTTGCTTCTTCTTCTTCTTCTTTTTTAAATAGAAATTGGGAAGAGTTGCGGATCATTTCTAAGGTTTCATTTTACTAGGTGTAGTTCTTTATACAAACTAATCCATCCTTGTAAAACAATGTGAGAAACAACAATAAATGTTTAGGAAATGGTGTTTATATTGTGAGGATCATAAAATGCACGGGCTATTGATAATTACAATTCATCACTCGTTGTATCATGCATGGTTATTCGAATGATATAACAAACTATTTAAATGGATTTATATGTCAGTTTGCTTTCGTGCCACGTTATGAAAAAATGACAGTTTATTTTCGCGTCATGTTAAGGGAAAAAATGATAGTTTGCTTTCGCGCCACATTATAAACAAATGATAGGTTGCTTTCACTCCACATTATAAAGAAGGCATTAAATAGCGGTTTATTACTGTTTACATTTCAATATATAAAATTGTTGGGTAAAAGTACATTTCCCCCCTGATGATACTCTCACGAAGCATAAATCCAATGGGCCTGAATCCATAGAGTTAAGTGGATGCCCTTGGGCTCAATCGGCCCAATAGTGCTCATCCATATCTGAATCAACGGTTACACCCGCCACAATTGGAGTTAGACACAATGACTATTGGGAAGCAAATAGTATAAATACCAAGGTACGTACACAGTTTAATACACTCACAGTTATTCTCTGAGAATGTTACTGATTTAAGCTTTAGAGAGTTTTCCCCAGGGACCTCCCGAGGCTTGTTTCTTGCAGATCACGACCAAGGGACTTGAGGTGCGGCTTGATCAGATTCCGGACACATCAATTGACACGCTCAGTGGGCCTGATTAAGTCATATTTGAGTTTCTTGGTTTATGTCCACTTTTACAGCCACTACTCGAAGGAGTGAAAGGTTGAGGATCAAAGGCACAAGCGTTAGTGACGAGATATAATCCCCAAAAAGGAGGGAAAAGAAGAGCAATACAGCTAATTCCCTAGTATCGTAGAATGTTTGGCCTGATCCGATACAGATCTCGACGGGACCTAGTCTGGCTCCTCTTGTTGAAGGCCTTCAGGCTAAAGTGGCGGGGTTGTCGAGACGCTCGGAGGTCAGTTTGGATCCTGGTTTAGGCATTGGTAATACGGATCCTCTGCAGAATTTACCAGTGGGTTCGCACGAGGAAAGTGATGGCCAATTCACGGAAGCCTCCGGTGATTTACACATCGAGGCTTACGAACGGGTTGTTCAACCAAATCGGGGAATAGCATTAGGAGTTATGGCAGGATCACAACCAGATTTGGCGCAAATGTTTTCATTCGCGGGATATCATATCACTCCTCCCTCGATGCTTCTAGGGCCATCGAGGGGGATAGTGCCCTTGATACCCATGGAAGTACTGATAAAACCTACGTCTCATCCTATTTTGGGGATCACGTATCTTGGATAAGCAAGGGAGGTAGTTTAACCACGACCGCAGCCCTCATTTCTAGATTACACTCAATGGATGGTCTATTCAATGCCCTCTTCGATGCTCGTGGTCTCGACTGCTACTATCCCCGGTCTCGAGACTAGATATGCAGCAGTGTCTTCCATGGGAGGTCAAGGATATGATGGTCCAAGTCATCATAATCCCTTGTTTGGTTAGGGGCTTTCCGGTCTTTATGGGCAGCCGTTTATGTATGAGAGAACGATGGAGTCCTTGGTACATTCTAGTCACATGGGTTCCCACCCTGGGCACCAGCCGATTTTGGTTAAGTCCCATGAACCCTGCATCTACAATGAGTTCTCCCTTTGATCTTCATCACAGTATTTATCTATTTCTCTCCCATGCTTAACAAATTCAGCTCCATATAATCTGTTCTCCATCCAATCCAAATCCTACCCCTTTAACTGTATTACCATTTGTCAACAGTTCCCATCCAAGACCAATACTACTCCTATTTTTCCTTCTTTAAATTTTGTTTCTAACAACCCTAGACAACCAACATTGTTCTCCACACAAAATCTTGCTAGCCTCTTATGTTTTTTACACTTAATCAACCTACAGATGTTCGAACATACTATTTTGTCATTCATAATCATCAAGTGGATCAGTAAGAAAAGTATAACTATTACTTGCTCCTTTCAGCTTTTCTTTTCCATTCAATTTTCTGCTATCCTGTGTTTGAAATTTCTCATTTTCTTTGCTCATCAGTTCAAGTTCCCATTTTGTTCCTCCTTTCCGTTTCATTCCACATACCTTCATTGTTTCTTGTTGTTTCCCTTCATTCCTTTTCACAAATCACACTGTTTTTCCTTCATTGGTACCTCACCTCTTGAAAACCTCCTCCTGATGCCCATATAGTTCACATTATTTGCACTTAACAAGCCTCCATTCGTACCTCACCTCTTGACGTATAATCACTCTCATTTCAGTCAAGTATTGTATTTTTTCTGCCAGATTTTCACTAATCCTCAATTCAAATTGATCAAGAGCAAATGCCAACCTCTCCTTATCCTTTGTTTTCTATCCAAACATGCATATAGATTTTCCTACGGGACTTACAATTTTACTGATGATCTTCGGCTACCAATAAGCCAGGGGAAAGTTTGGCAGTTGAATCCAGACAGGTTCAGTATCAGGTTCCTCAAATTCACCATTTAACTCTCATGCCTTCAATATCACGGGTCTATTGTCAAAGAAAACCACACTAGTTTGACACTTCTCCTCTCACATATTTGTTCTAAAACTTCACCGTGTATAAACCCGAGTTTAACTGCCATAACTTTCTTACCTTCTTCCCCAAAATTCGAAAAAAGTAACCTCACGTCACCTTGTATGGCGGATTTCTCTCCATAACTCTCCATATAATTGTATCTTCCCATTACTTGACACTTTCCATAATACCCTCCTCTGTAATTTCCCCCATTGACAGTCTTTCCACCACAGCTGGTTCATAATACTTCATCCTCGTATCTGAAACTATCAAGCTCCATGATTTCTTTTCCTTGATTTCCCCTTCCCCTCCATCTTGACCCCTTGTTAATTTTTGCCATATCTTCTCTATTCTCCCTTTGATTGTAGATTCTTCTCCTGTATACACCTTTCCCCCAATTCTGATTTAGGAGTTTCTTATTTTATCTCCACCATTTTCTCTTCATTCCTCTCTACTACCAAAACTCCTTTCAATCCCACTTCATAGTCTCCTCCATTTTCACTTCTTTTTTCTCCTATGTTGACCAAATTTACATCCTGCTGAAGTTGAGATGTTGATGCCTTTTGCGCTTTCCAATGATTTCTGTTACATGGTATACCCATGGGCGGCCAATCAAGTTTAGATTACCAGATCGAGCAGCTAAGAAAAAATATAGAAGAACACACGGTACACCGCCCACAGTAGGAGAAAAAGTCTTCAGAATAGGTCAATTTCACTGTTAATTTAGTTCTATGCACTTTGATATAATGATAGAATCATTTTCCGTAAATTATTTTTCATATAGAGTAAGAATAAATGGGATATTATAGTAGATGTGAGGTATAGTACAAGTCTAACTCTAATCTAGTCATCAAGCTGACTTATCTTAACACACGTTGAACTAAGAATCATTTCAATTCAATTTAATCAATCGTAATTAGATTAAATTTAAAATAATTTAATTTTACATTACTATTTCTTAATTTATTTTTGACACTCAAATTAGTTATAAAAGCAAAATCCTTTGCCACAAATAAGGTGCGTATTCAACCTTGGTAATTCACCACTTATTTAGTGATAAAAACTTGGGTGAGACCGTATCACCATAATTTATGATGAGAGAGAGAGAGAGGACAAACATATAAGTATTAAGAGTAATAATTAATATGAGGTAAGTTGTGTAATTTTAATAAAATGATACCACCTACTTCCAAATCATTTGTACGCACGAGTCTCCTGCTACGCGCGCGTTTCCACGCGTAATTTGCTTCCTTCCCCTTTATTATTTTTCTTCCTTTTTTAGCTTCTTATCTTTATCCTTTATTTCTGCTTTTGTTTTCTTTTGCAAATTACTTCTCTTTTGTATCCTAATGGTGTACATGGGGGTGGCTTGGCTGAGGCGGTGAAGGTTTGTATACTAGATTTGGATGTTGCCTATGATTATCTTAAGGGTGTGGGAGTATCGGGGAAAGAAAATGAGTGGCAAATTAAGTTAGGAGGTCGTGTGAGGGTGCTTATGTTGAGGTTTATAGAGTTTGAGGTAGATGGACTGGGAGATGTTTTCTGAGTTGCAGAGGTTGCCATGGATCATTTTCTATGAATTGGGCAGGGTTGTAGTGTAGTTGGTGTATCATGGCGAGAAAGAAGGTTGGGCATCCTCTTGTGTCACGGGGCTGGTGATTTTCTGACATATGTGAAATCGTAGATACCCTTACCTATTCTACAATGGGGTTATGGTGACTTCATACTAAGAAAATTCGTGGGTGATTTTCCTGCTTGTGTCCTATCCAGTAAGGGAATGGATGAGTGTGGTTGTGTCACGATTGCAAAGTGGGATATGGTTGTAGGGTGATGATTGGTCGTTTCGGCTGTGTAGTTTTGAACTGTGTGGGTTCTCTGGGCTTGGGCTTGCCCTGGTTGGATTAATGGATAAATGTGCCATGTGGGGGGGGGGGGTTCCATGTAATCTATGTTGGATTGTTTTAAAAGTAATATATTCCGTTTCCTTGGGCTGGATAAGTGATAAGTCAATAATCGAGGGATAGCGGGACAGAGATTTTTAGTTATTCTCATACTAGTAGGTTCTGTTTCCTATTCTTATATTTTTCCTTTACAAAGGCGAGGTTATTGGGGGGATGTCCTTAGTGTATTTGTTTGTAATTGGACTATTCTCAGTTGCTGGCAGGATTGCACATGTGGTTGTGTTGTATGTGTATCATGTTGTTGGTGAGGTTGTTTGGGATGTGTATGAGATGTAAGCTTCCTATGTGGAATAATGTGTGAGATGCTGGTGGTATCCTACATATACTGGTTTCATGATAATCTAACTATGGTAGATTCTTTGGGGGATTATCTATGCTGCCAGAGACGCGAGCTCATGTTATGTTCCTCATGGAATGTTCTAGGAATACCCACACTTATTGTAAGTATATATCCTAATATTTTGAAATAAACTTACATGTGTACTTATTCTAATGGTTTGCTATGGTTTTTTTTAGATTGGTTTAAGATTGGAGTCTGGGATCAGTGAATCCAGGGTTGGATGGAGGATGATGAAGAAACTTCATCCGCTAGAACGCTGATAATGGAATCTGGGGGTAACTGGTGCAAGGGAAGGCCTAGACTCGCGATGACTTAGCTCAAGAAGAAAGATGATCTGCACGAGACTCATAAGTTCCTTCAACTGTTCATGAACGGGAAGAAGTATGCTAGGAAACCAATGATTACATGACTGGCGTGGCAATGATTCATTTCCTAGTATATTTTCCTACTTTAAGGTAGGTACCCCTTCATCAGGGGGGCACTACGGAGTACGAGATGGGGTGGTGTGGGAGAGATGGACGATGTCTCTCTAGCAACCTCGCCATGTTGTACTGCCATCATAGGTGGGCTAACCAACAGTTAGAGACTTAGTTAACTATTTTACTTGTGTAATTTTAATATTTGATGCGATATAATTCTCCGTGGGGAATCCTTATAGATTAGGAAGGAATATATGAAAAAATCCTTGGATTCTATGTGAATTATACTGGAATAAATTACATCATATTTAGCTGAACTTAGATTGTTTTTTCTTCTTATAGCTGGCATTGATTTGCTATTTTTGTGTTTCTACCATTACAGTTTGCTTGATATAGGTATAAACACTATTGGACGTCTTTCCATTACAATGTTGAGCTTAATTTCCATGACTGGACAATCATTGTGACTACACTTTCTAAGATAAAGGGAGAGGAAGATCAGCATATCATAGTTCCTTAAATGAAGTTTTAATTTATGCTCATGCAGAGTCTTTAGTATGTTGTGTTGTACCTTTTTGTTGGGGGTGTTCAGGAGGGATAATATTTCTTGTGTGGGTGCTTTTTATTGGTTGTTATTGTTCCTTTTCTTTAATGCACTCATGTGTTGCTTTAATGCGTACCAGCTTTCTTCTCTGGGCCGGTTCTTGCGGCATGCTTTATGTTGGGTTAGGTTTCAGCCTTTTTCAGGGTTATGAAGACCTAAAAAAACCATCCCCAAAAACAATGCCACTAATGTGGGGGACTCTTTCCGTTCCAACATAATCTCCGGAATCAGTGCAACTTTGATTGATTACTTCGAACACCTGCAAATAGAGCCTCGAGGAAGTACCTGGGACTAGGTTCCGATGCCTAAGTCAGAATCGCCTTATATCAATGTATTTTCTTGTAGGAGCTTACCTTCTTCGTCATTTCTCATGTTTACTTATAGCCGATGAATAGTGTGATCCAAGCTCACGTTTTGAGCCTCCTGATACTGGGTCATGGTCCAGGTAAGGTGCTTACAGTGATTGATTTTCTTTATATCCCAGGCGAGGCATCGCCTGAACTCAGCAGACTGTTGCTCGTGTTCAACGATTATGTCCGTAATGCAAGGTATTAATGGGCTTCGCTTGACTATGGAGGTAATAACCATAATGATTTTGTTTACATTTTTTTAATTTTTTTTAAAGATAGTGATATAAATGTATAATTAGTACATATTTTTAATTAATTATTATAAATACTTTTCTTATACTTTTATTCTTTTAAGATAATGATATAACTTGCAATTAATAACTACATAATTAGTTCATAAATTTAGAATGTTTGTTAATCATTTTAAAGATACTAGCGGAAGAATGGCCATTAACGATGCCATTAGATGGCAGTTTCATAAAATATCACTAAAACCACCTTCTAATATAGGTTTCGAACTCAGAATATGTATTTTGGTAGTTGGGTTGACGATAAACGACTCTGAAAATCCGTTAGATGGCGGTTGCAGCATAATCTCCATTTAACATGGTATGATCAACGACAGTTGGGCTTGAGCCGTCATTGAAAGTGTTGTGCAATGGCTTAGTTGTTTACTTTTGTGCACTTCTGGGGGAACTTACGAACTCGGAACATGTGTTTGGAGTACCCCAAAGTAGACAACGATGGTTGAACCATCATTTAAGAAACCCTACAAAATATACACTAAGACCTAATATTTAAGGCATTTTCGAGGGCATTTGGAAGGAAGAAGTGCCTTCGGAATTTCATTTCTGACGTTGGAAGTTATTTTGGGAATGCCTCTGAACTGCACTATAACAGATAACGGTGATTGAACTGTTGTCCAAGAAATCCTACAAAAACAGGCACCAAAAGCTACTATTTTAAGGCACGTCCGATTCAATTCTAGAAGAGGTTTCGACGCCAGAATTGGTTTCTGGACTTCACTAAAGTAAGAAACCCTAAAAAAATCACATTTACAATGGAGTGTTGCCGTTTTTGTTGCACTCTTCCATTTCCCCCTTTCATTCCATCTTTCCTTCACTTCTTCCTCTTCTCCCCCTCCTTCCCCAAAGCTAACACTTCCTCCTTTTAGTTTTAAATGTGAATCCACGACGGTGACTTCAAAATGGAAGAAGTCGAGGTGATAAACTTCATATTATCATGGTATGGTTTATTTTTCGTTTTGAGTTTTTTAATGATAAACCCACCTATTAATAACGATGTATGTTATTGCTTAAGGTATTATTGTTTAAATTTTAATTATTATGAGTTTTAGTGTAGGTGGGGTTTGATATGAGTGTAAGAGATGAAGATGATTGTGGTTGTGTTGTGCATAGAAGATGAATGTCAATTAGTGTTCATATGAAGAATGGGACGATTTATTAGATCGAGGTTTTCTGGTTTCAACTGAAGTAGAAACACCATTTTTTAAAATAAACTTCCAAGGCAAGTTCTAAAATCTAAAGTGGTTTTGGATTTTTTTTCTGATGTCGGAACAACGGACAATAAATAAGCATCCACAACGCTCAGCAATGCCGTGGAAGGCAACAATCAACGGTGGTTGACAAGTAGTAACCTCTTTCTAATTATTGTAATAGTATAGGTATTTTGGAAACATATATGTTAATACTAGTTTCTTACTAATTACGTTGCTTTACATAATCGAATTTGAATGTTGAAACGATGGTATGATTGAGTGTGCAAAATTGCCCATGAGGGTTTCTATGTTGGAAGAATAACAGTATAACACATTTGGTCATGCCGATGAATCTTCCAATTTGAAATCACTCACAAATTCCTTTTTAAAATGAATTAATTATTCCATTATGAATAGATTCCAACCCAAAAGATTGCACGAAATTGGAAGTTTGAGAAATAAGTTCTAATTGGATGACCCTTGCAATTTTGGAACCCTACGATGTTTGATTATTAGTTTTAGTTTTATGAATCAGTTCGTCACAGTTTCAATCCCAAATTGGTGTGGAATGCACGGGTAATTTGCAGAAGATTTGAATACGTGCACCGTTTTGGTTATTTATGATGCACAAATCCGATTTCATTAGTTTTTTAAGCCCTGTTTTTAGGGGCTCCAAGCACGTTTCCAACATCATAACCTTGATCGCATGATATATTTTCAAAGATATTAGGAAAACATCACGTTTCCAGCCCTTGTCTCTCGAAACAAGAGCTGAACTTGGAGCTCGACGAGACTTTGTGTCAAATCCTAGCCAATATGGTTTCATCCGTCAAAAGCATAATTTAATGGAAAAAATGGTTGATAATATTCCATAATCGATAAAAGATATGGCCTCACAAATCATTACACTCTGTCGGGACACATCCAAAATAAAAATGACAATAGGTTCAATTTATTGAGCAAATAAAATAACATTTACTTTCAAAATACCTGCATACCAAACAAAACTCTCGATATCAGAATATTTAACGTAATGTGTTCCTGTATCGGAACAAAATTGGACTTTAAATTGGTGGTCAATGCACGACGGATGACCACCGTGCAACCTCCCAACAAGAATTGCAGATTTATTCAACCCCCCATAGCGCCCCATAAACCTAACACTCTGACTCTATCTAAACAATTATTTTTCCTCTATTACAATTTTCCTTTCTCACATCGAACCACCAATTTTATTACTTGAATTCATCACTAAGGTAGGACATTTAAAATCATTTTGAAGGTATTTCATCATCTCTTTAGGTTTCAGATATGAAGAAGAGGTTCATTCAGGTAAGTTTTCAATGAACACTATGTAATGTTAAATGAAAGGAGCAACCTATGTTAAATCTTTAAATTTTGTTAATCTACTTTGCCATAGCTTTTCATTGTTACATCTTATCTGAAATTTAGGTTTTTTCGAGAAACCCTAGACCATTGTTCTTGCTCGGTCAATTGTTCAAATTATGAAATGCATTTGCTCAGATTTGTGTAGGTAAAATTCACTCCCTACAAGTATCAAATTACAAAAAACAACAAAAATGGAACACAAGATAGCTCCAACCTATGTTGTCATTGGGTACAACGGGATTATGGGAATAAGAAATAGAGCACGAGGTACGTGTTCATTCAGGAAAATGTAATACGTCAATATCTTCGCGACCTAGTGATGTTGACATAGAATTCTAACTTTAAGAATTCCCTTTTTTTGTCATATGTTAGGTATGCTCGGAAACCTAGGTTACGAGATGATGATGGAACCAATCAGTCACTCCAAGCCTGATTCAAAGTTTAGAGGACAAGATAAAATACTCCACAATAGGTTGGAGGATGACTTTCTCGCCAAGTCCACTACAATATACATCAATACCATTTGTTTTTATTCATTTTCAATACTCATGTCATGTAGTTAATTCTGAATTCAATGTTAAGAGTTTTTAAATATAAATTCTTGTCACTAGCACTTCCTATAAAAAAAATTGTAGTGCACGAAGTGTATGTAAATGATTTTTGTTTCGAGACAAACATTTTTTATAGCCATGTCGATGCAGATGAATACCGCTTCTAATTCGTGAATTTGGAAAATGACTAAAAAAAATTATAATTAAATCGATATCGTAACTGACCTGAGTTCCAATTTCGCTACTACAACTACCCCCTATGTCCCAGCCAATTATGCATAATTTGACTTTCGTCAGTTGACTTAAAAAATATTTGATCATTGATATTTAGTTGTGTGAAATATAATTTATGAAATGTTAATATTTTAAAAATACATGCTACGCCCTCTATCCCACTCTAAAATGCTTAATTACTTTTTCAAGATCTTCAATGAGCATGTTTGATCGTAAATATCTCTAGTTACCTATAATATTGTCGCATGAAAAATTGATATTTAGAAAATAGATATTAAGATGAATCTTACAGCATCTCACATGATATTTTTATTATATACAGATTAATTTATATTTACGATCAAAGTTTGATCGCCCAAAAAACAATTAAGCAATTTAGAGTAGTACGGAATACGTATTAAGAATCTAACAAGATCACATGCGACAATATCCTAATTTATTTATCAATTCAATTTTGAGGTCAAGGTTAAACATTTGTTTACTAAGAGAATAATTAAACTGCAGATTAGGCTAATAGGAGTGCTAGAGCTACACCAAACAAACTAATAACCCTTCGAGCTATGTACCCCTCCTGCAAAATTTAATTCCAACACTGGATGCACTGGTATAGCAGTTCCAGTGACATACCAAATTTCAAAACAAGATTCCGTATCGAAGTATAAATGACAGAATTTCCAATATCGTAACATTGGACGCCGTTGAAATAAGGGTACCAAGGCACAAAACAAAATCGTGGTATTCACTATAAGATGGCAGTTACACAACGTTGTGCAATATTGTACGTCGAACAACGACGGTGTCATTGATGGTGTGTCAGCCATCCTACGACCACTTTGACTGTCGTTGACACCTCATTCCTACATTAGTGTCACAATTGTTGTGGCTATATGTACTCTTATATATAGGTGAGTACAATGGGTTACTGAATAAAATAGTACATGGAATAGAATATTACAAAATCAATCATAAAAAGATTACTTCTTTATCCTTCTTTCATTCCTTTTTGAACTTTATTAGTTAGATAATATGATGTTTGTTTCCTTTTATTTTGAAAAAATTACTATAATGATGAAAAACCTTTAAACTATATCTCAAAATATAAATAATGATACTCCCTCTGTTCTAGCCTCGCTGCAGAGAGAGAAAGAGTATGTCAAAATTACAGACCCAGGAAAAATGATAAATTTTCCCTTCTACCGTCTCCCCCAATAGTAGCACCCCAAACAACACCACCCACGACTAGCCACCCCCACCATCATTTGAAACCACAAACCACTACAATTTAACAACTCAATTGATGTTATAATTTACAACATCAGATAAAAATATACAAATAAGTTTATCACAAATAATCCACTTTACCTATTAAAAATCGTTATTAAATCTCATAGTCTTCGACGTCATCCCGGAGTCCTTGTTGTCGTTCCCACCATCATGTTTTTGTTGTCCCTGTATTTCTCTCTGATGTTCCCGTAGTCATCGTTGTCATCATCATCTTTGTATTCCTCGTTGTCGTCGCTCCCGTTGTCGCATCTCTTCTTGCCATCGTCACACCTCTTCTCTCCATTGTCACACCTCTTAGTCTGTCGTTATTATTGCTTATCACGAAAGGCGGCATCAAATATAGCTAATTCGATAGGTGAATGTAGTGGTTTTAGCACAAACACCGCATCTGGAGAAGGAGAATCAAATAGGTACTGAAGATGATCGAAAGTCGGAGGGTGGGTGATAAAGTGAGAGAAATTGGAAGAAAGGTGTGAGTAACTTGGCGGCGGTTGAAGGAGGCGGTGTTTTTGATGGAGACATCGATTTACCAGAGCAAAAAATTGTGACGAAGGCGATGTTTAAGTAGGTATTAGATTGGGTAGTTGTGAATAATGACAAGGGTGGATCTGTTTTGTGAACATAAAGGATGAGCATTAGATAAAGGTTTTATTTTGGGCTTAGATTTTGGGTTTATGAATATATGCCCATAACTAGAGTTAGGAATTTTGTAATTGTGTTAATTATTAGTAAGGGTATATTTGTCATTTCATAAGAGTGTTCAAGCTAATTTTTAAAAAATAAGAAAGTGTGCAGCTTATGGTGAGGAAGACCAAAATAGAAAGTGTGCAGTTTAGTCTGGGACATAGGAAGTAATTTAACCTTAAAATGTATTTAAAAAAGTGCAAAGTGCTAAAATGACCATAATTTAAGGCTAAAGTGCCAATATAATCCTGCAAAATGAGAAAGTGCCAAAATAACTCTACATTTATAATGAATTTGAAAATCTGAAGGTGGGCGCCATTTACTTCAAATTTTAATGGGTAGTTTGGCCAGAATTTAACATAGAAATCGGCCTAGAAAATTAATTTATCAACTTTAACCAACACATCTTCCACAATTCCCCGAGGGTAAGCATTAGAACGGTTGACCAATTTGATCACTACCCCGGTTTCATGCAATTTCCCAAGGTCAAAGGATTCATGTAAGGAATATGGAATCACATTAATTGAAGCTCCTAGATCTAATTGGCATTTTGAAAATTCTTACCACCTGTGACAAGGAATGGTAAACATGCATGGATCATCACATTTAGGGGGAAGTTTCTTTTGAAAAAGGGCTGACACTTGACCACCAATTTCTATTTTCTCACCATTTTTCAAAGTTGTATTTCTCCTAGGGGTATATAATTTTTTAAATGACATCAAAAAGAGGAATATTTACCTCGCACTTGCGGAAGACTTCAAAAAGAGTTTTGTTCTCATCCTTGCAATTCTTATTCTGCAAAGCCACCGGAAAAGGTGGTGGTGGAAGGACTTTATCAAGTTTCCTCTTCTCTGGTGGTTGAGTGGTTAACTCCTCGGCCTCTTTGTCCTTCATCACAAGCTCCTCTTCCATCTCCTTCTTGATCTTCACAATTTTCTCGGGCTCCTTGGTCTCTTTCCCACTCCTCAAGGTTATGGCACTAGCATTAGGAGGTTGGGGGTTTAACACCGGTTGTGATAAGAATTTCTCGGAATCCCTATATTCCAATCGGGACAAGAAAGATGCAATTTGGCTAACTTGGGTTTCCAAACTCTTGAATCTCACGGAAGAGCGGTCTTCCAAGTTAGTGACCATTTTTTCTATAGCATGCATGAGCTCCTCATACTCCGACCTTGGTATTCCTTCTCGAGGGTTAGATGACCCCTCATCCTTTGGTTTGGATTGTTGTAGAGCCTGATTGTGCCCTTAGTTTCCTTGGTATTGTGCTTGTTCACCTTGACGATTCAGTTGATACACACATTGGCCACCTTGATAACCACCTTGGGAATTTGATTGTACCACTTGATCATCTCTCCACCTAAAGTTTGGATGGTCTCTCCACTCAGGATTGTAGATCTTGGAGTATGGATCATATTTTTATCATTTCCTTGTCTCTTATTCCCTTAGAAACCTTGGTCTTGTCCTCCTTGATAACTCATTGTCTTGGTTTCCTCGAACTCTTCATCTTAGATTTGAGGGCATGCATCGATGGGATGTTCCAATGAACACACCCTACAAGCCTTGACTTGACACACTATTCCCTTCATTAGTTCCTTCATCATGGAAGCTAAGGCTTGAAATTGCTCCTCACGTTTAGGGGTTTCTGGATTTGAAGACTCTTGCACCCTTGCCCTTTCCCTTCTACCAAATTGTCTAGTACTGTTAGCCATGTCTTCAAACAATGACATGACGTCTTTAGGGATCTTGTTGGCAATCGACCCATTACAAGCAACATTGACCATTCTCATATCTTCAATAAACAATCCATCTAAGAAATAGTATACATAGTCTCCTTCCATGTACAGGTGGTAGGGTTAACTACCTAGCAACCTCTTAAACCTATCATGATATTCATATAATGATTCACCAGAACAGTGGGAGATGTTTCTTAGCTCTTTCTTCAAACCCTCTGACTTGGATTCCAGAAAGAATTTCTCCAAGAATTTTCGCTTCAAGTCCATCCACGATGTTATACTTTGGCCAAATCCTTCAAAGAGAACGAGAACGCCCTTAGATTGAAATTATCCTCCGAAACTCTGGTTGGCTTCATATTCATGCTCATGAGGTAGTACTCGGATAAATGCTTGTTCTTATCCTCCCCACTCATCCCGTGAAAATATGGTAAACAATGGATCATCCCGGACTTGAGCTCACAAGTGACATTTTCCGGAAGAGGAGGGAAAATTATGCAAAGTGGTTGACTCTCTAGGTTAGGAGTCATGAGCTCCCTCAAGGTTCTAGTATCATCAGACATAGTTTCTCTAACTATTTCGGGTGGTGCTTGAGTACCTTGGTTAGTAAAACAAGCTAGTCTCCTTGCTCTCCGGAGTGTTCCTAAAAGATTAGGATCATAGTGCAAGAGTTCTTGTATATTGGTATGAGTTTTGACCATAAGCCACGAACTAAAGCAATACAAATTTATCCCAAGTAACAATCACAAAAGCAAGCAAATGTCAACAACAAACAAGTAAAAACACAAAACAAACAAAAAAACTACACTAACACTTTAATGAAATATGTCATTTCCTCGACAGCATCACAAAATTTGGGAGGGCATCATATGCTTTAATGAAATATGTTCCCGGATTACGGCTAACTACTAAATAGTAGCTAGTGGTAAGATGAGGTCATCAATGAGGAAAGGGGTTTTATCCAATGTTGAATGTAATTAAAAGCACACGAAAAATTCACTCTATGTGTGTGGTAACCAAGTTGGGGGGTTTTGATTTTATAAAACTCTACGACTACTTTTAACAATAAGATTAACAAACAATGTAATTACGATCACAACTAGCAAGAAAAGATGTAACAAATATGATAACGATTCTTAGGCGCAATTAGTTTACATTCCTAGTTATTCGTTGATCATTGATTAATTATCCTATTAGCATGCATTAACCACATATTATGGATAACTTTTCAACACTTTCTGAGTGAAGACATTTCTCACATCTCCTCGATTATAGTTAGAGTGAGCAATTTGTGCCGCACAATAACCCTTACTCTCAGGTCACCTTGGACGATCGGTATCATAGGCTTCCCCGAAAGTAGCAATAAACATGGAGACCCAATACAACTAACACAATGTCCTACAAGTGAGAAACATTGGGATAGCACAAATATATCTACTAATAACGACTACGAGGATCGGCCTTCATTCTAGACGTTATTAGTGAGCCACATTGATAATCAGCCAACCCCATTCAAATTCATCCTAAATCTAATAAATTTCATCAATAAATAATCATAATTAGCTATCACACCAAATTATAATCTAACATTGACCAACGATAATCACATCGACAAAAAGTCAAAGTCTTCCGGGTTTGACCAAAAACCTAGCAAACAATTAACCCACAATCATCAACTAGTTGATCACCCTGATCTTAATCATGCATTAATCACACAAGAAATCATAAAAAATACTTGATAATCAAGGCACAAAATAGGATTATCTCACAAATTCACACTAGAAATGCTTACCAAATGCTCCCAAGAGTATATTTAGCATAGATTAGCTAAACTCATAACAAAAGAGTAAAAATCCAGGGTAAACATAGTATTAAAAGCTAGCAATAAATAAAAACTAGGGTTTCTAAGGGAGAAATTTGGATAAGCGTAGTGGAAGAGAGAGAGGGGGGGGGAGAGAGAGAGAGTTTTCTAAAAATGATCTCTTTCAGATCAAGCATACGCTTCAACCAGACATTATCTTCAAGTATATAATTGATCATTATATTATTCCATTATGCAAAAAGTCCTCCAATTCAAAATCATGGACGCACGAGTCAAAATCTTTAGCAAAGTCTTTATATCAGGAAAAAAACTACTCAAATAAATGAAAACATTTGGATAGATATGCCAAGTACACAAAGGGTGATGTATTTCTAGCCGTTTGGATATTGAAGCCACATTTGTTCCTGCATCTTGATCAATAAGGATTGTCATTGACTTTTTGTTCACATATAGCTCTATTAAATGTATCAAACAAAACTCAAGATACTAAGGAGCATCAACAAGACCCAGATGAAAAGCTGGAAAAAAAGAGCTCATCAAAGCAATCTTGGCGAATAGTATACTCCTTCCTCGTCACAGGGTCAAGACAACGATAACCTTTGTACCGAGAACTATATCCCAGAAAATTGTAAGACAAACTCCAGGGAACCAACTTATGAGAGACAGAGAAGAGAAAGTACGGTAAAATTTGACAACCAAACAGATGAAAGTTGGAGTAATCAGGAGTCGTGGCAAAAATGACGGAGATAGGAGATTGACCATATAAAACCAGTGTAGGCAATTGATTGAAGTTATAGGATGTAGTTGGGAATGCATCATGCCAGAAAGAATGATTAAGACATGGACGATATAACTAGACAAACATATTTTTGTGATGTGGCGATGATTCCGCTCAGCACGACTATTTTGCTCTGAGGTATAAAGACATGAAAGTTGGTGATGAATGGCTTAGATGAAAAATGAGATCATATGGGAGTGTTAACAATTTTGGTATCACCATCACTCTGGAACAACTTGATTGAGGTAGAAAATTAGTTCTCAACCAACATGTCGAGTAGTATACTCCTTCATCACAGGTTCGAGACAACGATAACCCTTGTACCAAGAACTGTATCGTAAAAAGATTCAAGACAAACTCCAGGGTGCCAACTTATGAGAGGCAAAGGGAGGCAAATATGGAAAAACTCGACAACCAAACAGATGAAAGTTGGGGTAATCAGGAGTAATGCCAAAAATAACATAGAGGGGATATTGACCAAATAAAACATGTGCAGGAAACTGATTCATGATATAGATTGTAGTTGAGAGTGCATCGTACCAGATGGAATTATTAAGACCTGAATGATATAACATAGATAGACATGTTTATGTGATATGACGATGATTCCGCTCAGCATGACTATTTTGCTATGAGGTATAAGGACATGAAAGCTGGTGATGAATGACTTCAGAAGCAAAATGAGATATCATGGGGTGATAACAAACTCAGTACCATCATCACTCTGGAACACCTTGATTGATGTAGAATACTAATTCTCAACTAGAGCCTCAAAAGTAAGGTAAGCCTCTAAAAAATCGGACATGTGCCGCATAGGATATAAACAAGTAAATTGAGAAAAATTATCAACAAAAATAACATAATAAGAAAACTCAGCACGGGTTACAACATGACGGGGTCCCCAAAAATCACATTGAACTAAATCAAGTGTGCATGGAGCACGTTTTGTATTATAGCTAAATTAAAGATGCTTACATTTAGTTATCTCAAAAGGACACAAATGTGGTTTAGGCAGCAAACTAGTAATAGATAAACAACCACAAGCTTTTTTGTAACCTTGTTTACAATAGTGAAAGAATGATCATAAAAAAAACAACAACATTCAAAATCTATGTTAGTTTGCTGATAGACAGCAAGTTATTGGTAATATTAGGAATGATCAAGACATCAAATAAAGTAAGAGAATCAGAATTCTGGGAATTGCCTGAATGAGAGCTATTCATAAAGAACTGTTACCAAAATAAACACGACGATTACCATGATATGGAGCGACGCTATTAAGATTTGAAGAAGTAGAGGTAATATGGTTGGTAGCTCCAGAGTCCATATACCAGTCAGGAACAAAACTAACATGTTATTGAGTTTGTTGCGGGTCAGGCTGATAAGTATCAGCGAAATTAGCAATGTTGTCGGAGATACACGAGAGAGATTCCAGTAATTGACAGCCTAATGACTGGGGCCACAGGCGCTGGGTACAGCCGCTACCACAGCTAGATTGGGAAGAAGGGTCACCGTCTCCTCCTCGATCTCGCCAATTCTAGTTGTTGAGAATGGCTGTTGTCGCAATGAGGCCCTTGCTTGGGAGACTTTTGGGACGCAGTGAAAGACGCATTGAGTTGTTCGAACGAAGGAGTAGAAGGGGTTTTCAGAGAGAATTCAAAAGTGTCAGCCTTAGACATCACAAGGAACAGATCAAGAGGTGGATCAATGGACATCTTAGCAACAGAAAATTCAGAGAATGAGGTACTCATACCTCGACAAATAAAAGGAATAATATGATCCTCAAGAATGGACTCACTAATGCCTTGAAGGTCATAAGTGAGAGTTTTAAAACGAGAGTAGTATTCAACAGACAGATCATCGTGATGACTCATCAAACAGTTCATAAGATGAAGCTTACGAGTACGAGAACTATTATGATACTTAGCAGAGAGGGCCTTCCACACCTGAGCCAGGGTCTTGTATCCAATAACAGCAGACATGGAGGTAGCGGTAAGAGACGAGAACAACAGAGTTTGAATTTGCTAATCCATCTTGATCCAGGAAAAATAGTTGTTGGACAGTGAAGGATGGTTGATGACTTTTCGGATGAACCAGAGTAGAGGAAGAATAAGGTGGATCCGAGCAAGGCGTGGATCCATCAACGAATCTGAGTAACTCATACATCTTGAAGAGAGAAGCGACATGTGTACCCTAATCGGGTAATTGGTACCATCAACTTTCATGGTGATGCAGTTGATCAACGATTGAAAGTAATATGACACTATGATAAACAACAAAAGTCCATGACAGGAAGCATTGGAGGAAAATTGGACCAATCACACACCAAGCTTGTGATTGGCAGTCGACAATCAACCTCAAGGAGCATCGGGTGACAGGCGACTGACGAAGAAAGGAGTTGATCGGTGAGAAGGGCCGACAATCAGAAGCATGTGGTGAACTACGGGACTCGATCTACAATGAGATCGGCGGTGAACAGGTAGCGGGCAAGGTCACCGGTGGTGGCACCAGAAGCACGGTGGAGGTTGATTTTTCGAAAAAGGTGAGGAAAAAATTCAGGATTTAGAGAAACCCATCAAATATCATGATAAAATGCAAAATCCACAATTTATGGAGCTATGTGCATTCATATTTATAGGTGAGTACAAATGGTTACAAAGTACAGTTGTACATGAAATATGATACTACGTCCGTCCTACAAAAATGACACATTTTAATTTTTGGAAATCAACCAAATGAATTTTCAATTTAACCCGTGAGTAAGTTGTTGATTTCACATTACTCACTTCACATATCTATGCCAACATGTGCTCATATCATATCAATGATATCTTGCACCTTTTATGACACTAAACTGCCATGATCATTACTAGCAACACCAAATCCAATGCTGTTCAGCAATTTTTGAATACCCTGTACTGACTGAGGTGATGGATAAGCACCATGAAGCTGGATAAAGTTTAGAGAGTATCTAACTTGAATTAAAACTGAATTTACAGATGAAGTTGGTGACGTTGGCAACATCAGGCACCTTCAGATCAGAGTTCCCTATGTAGCAGCTTGGGTTCTGATGTACAATTCTATCCTGAATTACCTAGAAGTGTTACGCTATCCTTGGGACATTAGTAGAGGTGAGCAGGTCATCAAATCTTCTGTGGTTGATATCCCCCAGAATCATACGGGGCAAGTAAAACCATAGATAACAACATAAAGTACGCACATTAATGCCTACAAGGGATCTAATAAGCGCTGATGCGATGAAGGGCTATTTTACTAGTCAGGGATATAAGGAACATCAGCGTCCCTTGCAGGTCTTCTCCTCTTCTTCCTCTCCATGGGAGGTTCTTTTGTCTTTAAACTATTGCTGAAGGACCTCAGGGACAGTGCAAGGTGATTATTCCGATGAGCTGAGGCCAAAAAAGCAACAATTGTCATGCTCTATAACAAGTACACATCACGATTATTTCCAATTATCAATGGGAATCTCTCCTTATTACAGCTAATCAATGTGGTTAAGGATTGAAGATCAACAGTAAGTATGGAATAAGGGGAATTCACATGGAAAATCTGATTTACAAGCACGAGGTAAAGAATTGTTCCATAACATAAGCAGGAGATCAATAGACTTGAACCAATGATTGATTCCAAACATTTATACTTGAAGGAGAAAACTAAGTATCATAATTACGATGCAAAAAGAATCTAACTCCACTGATATTTTTTCTTATACACCTAAAAAGAACGAAGACATGCAACTGCAAGTTTCGAATGCACTATCCAATTCCAAAAAGGGCAAGAATAAACAAAGAACCGGATACAAAATAACTCCTGAACTCACCACAAAGTATGACATCTTCCATTTTCACAGATTTCCGACCAGCATGCTGTGAAAACAGCTCAAGGTCTTTCGCCAATTGCTCTGCATTAAAAAAATTCCTCAACAAATTTTAGCTACTCTCCGTTAAATAAAGAACAGAAACCGTCAGCAAAGAGAGTGAGCGCCAAACTAGAACTCTAAAATCCTGATTGATGTCAAGCTAAACAGATGAACTAAGACAATAACTACTCAAGAGTCAACCACACCAACCAGATGATCGCTCGGAATCAGGAGTGCCAATGCATCTAAACCAGACTTTCATCTAGGTCCACAATCAATATCTTCAGACGGCGAAAAATTCAGTATATCATTTCACTAACAATAACAAATGCCAGGTCAGGGCAAATCCAACACAACACAACTTCAAAAACACAAAACGAAACACGAACATACAGCCGCAAATTACAAAAAAAACACAGTCGTATCAGACAATACATCACTAAAATCGAACATTTCTATATTACCGGCATATTTGAAGGCCAAATCGGACACGCACGCCATGATCGGTTGTGAAATCTCCATGCCGCTCTTCTTCGCTGCTCACGAAATATCAACAAAGAAAATATTCAGATAATTAATTTCAAACATTTCAGAAAATGCAATCACGAATTTATGAACTTGGTAGAAAAAGAGACCTTCGGCTTCGGCAATATTGATGGTGCAGAGTCGGAATCGATCCCTCAGAAGTTCATTGACGGCTTCTTCTTCATCTCTGTCCACGTCGATTTCAATCCCTCCGGAGGTTCTCTCCATTGAGAATTCTAGGGTTCCGTTGTTGAAATGGGAGGAAATTTTGTTGTTTCTTTCTAATTTACCTTTTGATAAAGGGCTATCACTGAATGCGCGGGAAATAGGTAATGAACGCCACGTAAGCACTTTTTCTTGTGGAAGTTCTCCTGGAGGTATGGGCCGATGTTTGAGAATTTTGTCTCTTTAGGATATTGGGCCAAACTTTAACTACCCCATCACATTTTCTAACAATGGCCAATTTTTTTTGAATGATTTTTTTAACATTGACTTCTTTCTCTTTTGGCAAATTCTAGATTATTTTTCATTCGCTCAATTTACTTTTTACTCTTTGAATGCATTCTCCACCACTAGTTCAACATTATTTAAATTCAAGTGCCAAAAATATTGGAACTAATCTTAGAGAACCAGGAAGTAATGGAGTAAAATTATGCAACCCTCGTTAAAGGCAATAAAGTAGCCACACATTATTTTAGGGATATACTCAGATAATTTTTAATACAAAAATAATTCTAACTAGTTAAAATAAGTGTCGATATAATGCTCAGACCCCAATTTCGGCATTGACTTCGAATTTCCGGCGTTGACTCTATGTAAAATGCTGAAATACCCTTTGGGAAAAATCAGAAATTGAGTGGACAGTTTTAACCCTATAGTTTGTCGTACCATCGTCAGATCGCCAACCGCCTTCGGACCACTGTTGCACCGCCACCGTAACAGGTAGAATTATATCAGCACATTATAAAAACTGATAAAGTTATATCACCACATTCATAAAAATTGCAAGGTTACATTATCACATATTAAGTGTGTGACACTCGGTTGGCCTAAATAGGCAATCATATCATATCATATACACCATTATCACATCATAACATCTATTATTCTATAATAATAACTAAAGCAGCAAATTTTTGGCCATGTGGTATCCCCTAACTTTGCCAAGTCATATTGCCATGTTAGATTTCCACTAACAAAAACACCTCATTTTCAAATTCTTTTCATTAAATACACACTTTGTATTTAATGCACAATTTTTTTCTGAATATTTGAAAAGTGCATCAATTAGTATTTTTTTCTTAATTTTTTATTTGATGTATGCATTTCCCAACAACCAACCTACTAATAAATGATTAGTTTTTAATTGTATGACTTTGTTTACATTTTTTTTGAAATATATGACTTTGTTTACATTTGTACTTGGTGTAGACAAACTCTTTAACATTTCATCTTCTAAGAGTTCTTTGCTTTTTTATTTTTTTCAGAATACATGGCTAAATTTGTGGACATCTACCCCCAGTATAGAAAAATAAAAAATTACATGAAAACTTTTCCAAACATGTGACCATTGTAACTGAATTGAGCAAGGCTATTGAAGTAAATGGAATTGCAAATTTATTTTTCTATAAGTAGTTTTCTATGATAATTTATACTACAAGGTCCACAACATTAGTTAATTAACTTCAAAGTCATTTTGCTTATAGTTTATTAACTTATTTTTAATTTAGATTTTGTATTTTTTTATAAAGTAGTGATATTATCAATGATACTTTCATAGTGAAATATCAAAGTGAGTAATTTGACATAAAAATGATTAATATACTCATTGTTAGTTACACATTTTAATGAATGTTATTATTCATTTAGTCTTTTCATTAATACCGCATCATTCACTTTGATGTTTCACTATGAAATTTAACTGAGAGTATCATTATGTTATATGTTGTTTTATACCTCTATTTATAACCAAGAATTTTTTTGATATTTCTTTTTAAAAAATACACAATTTTATCAATTTAATTAAATAATTATTGATTCATTATCAATAGATATTTCATAGTTTTATCACTATATTTTTTGTAACATAAAGTATTTCTATACAATAGTTAATACTAGATAATACCCGTTCCGATCCACAGATTATGAACAAAAATTTAAATATATAACATAATTAATAATGTAAATGATTAATTAGTTTTTTTTCATATGTATATGAGAATTACACATGGTGGAAAGTTTATAATAAATAAATATATTTATTAATATTATAATACATTGAATGAAAGAAAATTAGCTTGATCTTTGTCGATACGTACATATTTTATATAAAAAATATTAAGTTGTATAAAAATATGTATACATTATAAAAATATATATAGTGACAAAATAATAAATGTCAATTGATAATGAATGAATGATTTGATTGAAGTTATAAAATTATGTTTATTTAAAAAGGAAGTACAAAAAGTATATAAGGAGATGTTTTCAAAGAAGAATAAATTATAAATCTATAAACTATTTAAATTACACTATATATACATATTATTCGAAAGCAAAGTCTTAGGAAATACCGTATTTTCATAGGTTTATGGAAATATGAGGTTTATTAATATAGTAGAAAAGTAAAAGGTTTTAGTTGCAATATTAAAAATTTACTATGCAACATGCAGTAGTTATAAGTTTATAATCCGATTCATGCAACCCAAAATTTTATCTTCATTTCTTCTAATTTTCAGTTTAAATCTTGGTTTTTCCATAGTTTATGAAAAGATCATCTTTGAAGAGACGGACTCTTATTCGAATAAATAATTATTTTACGTTATCGTTGTACAAAGAATTTGGAATTGACCATGTTTGCATTTGAAAATATTAATTTATAACACAAAATTTAAGTACGGGTAAAAATAATTAAGTGTGTTTTAATGGTTAATTTACTATGTTATCCTTAATGTAATTTTAAGGGACTATTAATTTGACAAATGTCATCACTTCTCCTTCTTACATCATCCTCGTAAAATATCTATAATCTTTAGATCTTCTATAAATATAACTAAAAAACAACTATAAGCCAAGGGTCGTCCCCACACTTAACCATTTTAGTTTGGTAAAGAGTCACTCAAACAGATTGCAATGTATGCTATTAAATATAATACTATATTTATACATACTCCCTTTGTTCCTCTTAATCTTTAAACATGTCCGTCGATTAGTATGGTAAAATTTTGAAAAAAATTTGTCTTTCCATAGACATATGGAAAAACTGCAATGAATTAGAATTATAAAAAAAGTAAAATGTTTTAGTTGCAATATTAAAAATTTATTATGCAACATGTTGTAGCTATAAGTTTATGACTCAATTAATGCAACCCAAAATTTTTATCCTGATTTCTTCT
>JAULKM010000010.1:11198534-11218122 GCA_032355605.1 Rubia tinctorum | reverse complement strand
TCAATTACAATAGTATATAAAATATTTATATTTATATAAAATAATATCATTTATATTTATAATATAAAATAATAAATAATAATTTTATAAGAAAAATAATATATTTATATCGTCACACTTATCTGTGTAGCCACACGTGGATTACACGCATCACACCACAGCCACGCACCACACGTGGATTTCGCGCCACACGTGGATTACACGTGTCTAAGACGCATTATTAAAATCATAAATAAAACATCTAAAATTAAAATAACAAAACATCGAAGTTTTTTATTTTGCCACACGTAAATTACACGCGCAACACGTGGATTACACGCACCACACCACACGTGGATTACACCAAACTTGGATTACACCAAACTGGATTGAGTAGAGAGAACGCGTTTTCAAATCGCGTCTCTTGCAAGACCGCATTACGATAATGAGCGTCTTACCTTGCTGGATTATAATTTAATTGCAAAATGGAGGACGCATTTCGTCCTCACCCCATGCATCGAACGGGCGTCACTGTAGCACCAATTGTGTCATTTTCTCAAAAAATCCCCTACCAAACATTACCTACTTCTCGAAAATTGATAGGTAGTCACTAATCACGTTCCATTTCAATAAGTCTACCACGAATCGACTTAAATAATTTGGTTTTAAATAGAAGAAACTAAAAAAAATGAATAAAGAAAATCTCGTTCCGTCGCATTCATCGAACTTTATGAGAATTCACCATTCAAGTAGGAGTGCCATTTAAACTCGAGGTGGTTAAGCCCGTGCTCCCTGTTTGTTCCTTCCTGCAAAATCAAAGTACAAACACGCACTAAAAGCAGATCAAATGGGAAATGGGTGCCGATACACTCATCACCATCTACATCAAGAAAGGTTGTACAAACAGAATACATTTCTGCCACTACTGTGCCGAGTATCAACCAGAGATGTCAGATTCAGAAATCACAAAGATCGCTCAACTTCCATTCCCAAAGATCCCTCTTCTCCAAAGGTTAGCTGCATCGGCCAAGTCAAGAAGAGCAACCAATTTTCAGCGCCGTTCAGGCTCACTGCGTCCACCGCCACGACTACCTCAAACACGGGCAACATCAAGTATACGAAGCTCAGAAGATTGTTTGCCGGTAAGAATCTTCCGACAACGCCGCCATCTTCCTCCAGAATCAATGATTTGGATATCAGTGAACTCGATCCTCCATTGCCGGTGACCGGGAAAGCGCCACAACCGTCGGATGTCAATCTGTGGAAAAGAAGATCTGGTGCTGGGCTGGCATTGTCGAAGCTGCAGATTCATGTACCGACTAACAATTATCATCCGGCACCAACTCTATAATTTGGGGGTCCCAGAATTTTCGGAACGAGGCACGTCTGTTGAATTGCATAATTTTAACTGTTTGTGGAACAATTTTCATTCGAATGATTTTTATTTTTTTATTTTTGCCATTTGAAAGTTATACCATATTTTAAGGTACTTTCAACTATTCATTTTAATTTTTAGTTAAATCACGTGTCGTAAAATGAAACGTCATAATAAATCAAATGTACACCCTCTGTCCATTCTGTAGAGAGAGAAAAGACTGTTTTTTTGTTTTTTAAAGGAAATGTCTATCATGCCCTTCACCTCTAACTTTCATACACAGTCGCCAACGCTGCCTCCTGTACCACCATACTCCACCACCTCTCCAACCAGCCTTCACCGTCTCGGCAACCAACCTTCACCAAAACTCAACAGAAAAACCCAGAAACTCAAACTCACACCTAGAAACGATGAAACTTAGAAAATCTCAGATGGAGAATCGCGAAACCCAGTAGCAAAACCCATAACCGAAAACGACGAAACAGTAAAAATTGAAATCAAACTCAAACGACGAAACTCAGAAAATCCCAGATCGCGAATCGCAAAACCCAAATCGCAAAAACCCCAAATCGCGAATTTCCACCAAAAAATCCCAAATAGCAAAACCAAGAAACCCAAAAAATATGCACCTACAAAACACGGAAAAACCAAGAAAACCTTCTTTGCGTTGGGATTGGGAATTTGGGGGATTGGGGATTTGATGTGGGATGTGATGCAGATGCAGAAGACCAAAAGAAGAGGGAGAAGGAGGAAGACGAGGAGGAGGAGAGAGGAGGAGAGGGAGAGAGTGGCGCTACTTTGGGGAGGAAAGAAGAGGGTTTCAGATTGGAGAATTTTAGAGTGGTGTTGCTTTTGTGGGATCAAGTTGTAAAATTTTAGTTTTTGTAGGGTAAATGTGCCTTTTAAATTGTTAAATATTTCCTAAAATCATAATTATGCAGAATTGATTTAAACAATCCAAAAAAAGTGTGCAGAATCGATTGAGACGAAGGGAGTAGAGCATTTTAGTATCATTTAATAATAACTTTGTTTAAGAAAGATAGTAGTTATTATTTAAATTTTTTGATGAAAGTTATTAAAATAAGATTGAATAATGAATTCTTTATTGGTTCTAGATACTTATGTGATATGAACAAAGTTACGTTACTTATTAACCTTATTCGGAAAACCATATACCAAAAGTAATACTCTGTTACTTTTAATTCCTATTTTAACACATTTTTTACCATGTAAGCATAACATAGATTTAATTTCAATATAATTTGATCTAATTTAGTTTTCAACTCGACCATTACTGCTCTTCCATGATGGACCAGTCTCAAGCCTACAAGCACCTCCTGGCACATCATTTATGGCGACGATGACTTGGTGACTCTCCGGGAGGTGTATCTGGCATGACACCGGTGTCTAGACTTATTTAATGTATTGATGAGTTTAGAGACACCGTTAATGTTGCACCGTCGATCCTTGATCGCCGATCTGCAAAAACAAGCTTTCGGAAGTTCCCATAGTCTAAATTCTTCAATGATTAAGTTAGCAAGCATGTATTAAAGTATGTAATTAACTGTGAATAAATAAGGTTGAACGTACCCGAGTATTTATAAGGGGGAGATCCTGTGAGATTTCTGAGATTTTCTAGGGTTAGGATTCCTCTTCCTTGTGGAAGAAGTATCAGTGTTCAACTATGATTAGAATACCAATCATAGTTTCCATGTTGGAATATATATCGAATATACTCACCCCGTCAACCTTGTCAGCCCATCAACATTATGGTGGTCAATGGTCGACTGGGCCTTGAGCCCAGGTATCATCAGTAACCAACATAAAGGCAAGAGAGCCTTCATATATTTTTCATCACTAGCGGCAATTAGCTTTCTAGATCTTTCGATCATTGGAGTCCTTAATCCTAGCTGGAAACGTGTTGGCGGAAGTTAGCAGTCAGATGTCAGGTGTAGGACATATAAGAAGAGAGAGGAAAAGATTCCTCCAACTACTACACGTTTCTCTGAGTTTCAAGGTGGTCTTTAATCATTACCGTTTTAAAAATCACTCCATTACTACATAACTCCCTCTTTTTTTGCTGTTTTCAATTCATTTCTCTGGTATTCAAGAACTTGTTCAGCTCTCTATGCAAGGCATTTCAACTTCAACTTCCACTCAAACTCTCATTCCTAAAAATATAGTAAGTTCTTTCTTCTTCTTCTATCAAGATTTTTCCTTAATTTAAAGCGAATATGTCTTCATCGTTGCCGTCAGGGGAGGGTAGCGATTCCTCGGTCACTGCCTCGCCAAGTTAAAGAGTAGTTGATGAATATGATTACATTTTTAGGTATTTTGAGGAAGAACAAGAGCTCGTCAAGGAGGTTTCTCCATTAAAAAGATGGAAACGGGAAAGAATAAGAACCTGTCCCCAGTCCCAAGTCGAGGGGATTTTCATATCCCTTTTCGAAGTCTTAATTTACAACTAATTGGTGAAGTTTTGATAGGATAGGCCCCAGAGGATTTCTCCATGGAATTTTTAAAAGGTTTGACGAATCTGTCTCAGAAAGTAGGTGATGATTGTGAGGACCTTTCAAAGAAGGCTATCTGGAAGAAACATGTCGCACTAATGTATTTGCCCCATTGATATTACATTACCCGTCAGGATTCGAGAGAGGAGTCACGTCCGGAGGTTTCGGTGGAGATCAAGGATGGATCCGAATATAAATCGGATGGGGGATCGGAAAGAAAACCTCAAGAATAGGACCCCTGAAATGGAGGGCTTCATCGAAACCTTGCAAAACTCCGATACCAATCGAAGCCAGGCTGTCAAACTTCGAAGATGGAGAGAGTTTCCACTGTCCGCAACTTGGGAAATCAGTCATCTACCTTTGGGTTATGTTTGTTTCCCTTTTCCCCTCTGTTCTCGAAGCTACTCAAAGAATTTCGATGTCAACCCAAAAATGTGTACCCTCAAAAATTAATGGATGGTGTTTCTTCCTTTTATTCATTCTCATTCCCTTTTATTTCTTTCCATCATAGTGCCTTCCAATTGTCCAGTGCTATCATTTTCCTTCGAAAGACTTCTACTTCTATCTTTTCTTACGGACCTTGAAGAAATGGTCAGAAGAAGTAGATGCGTGAGCCTTCGATTATCACGTTGCTTTGGGCCAGTGTTTGAAATTGCCCTCAGCTCGAAAATGCCCAAGATGAAGTTAAGAATAAAGCTCATCATGTGTTAGGGTATAGCTCTGAAACCTATTTAATACTAGCCTAACTGTTTCTAGGTATCTTTGCAAATTTTGCTCTCTCGCCTCATACTTCCCGTTGACTTGCTGAACCACTATTTGTGAAGCACGGTATATTTCAAGTTCTTGGGCTTTGAGCTCTTTAGCCAGTCAAAGATCAATAATCATAGCTTCATACTTTGTTTCATTATTAGTGGTTTTAAAGTCAAAGTGTACGGTGTATGGATAGTCTTTTCCTTCTAGGATATTGAGCAAAACTCCAGCTTCACTCCCACCTGAATGCGATGAACAATCGACATACAACTTCCAAGTTTTGGTCAAAATTGACGAGTCCTCAATTAGCACGATTGGTCCTGATATCTCGACAATAAAATCAGCCAATGCGTGGCTTTTAATGGACCTGGATATCAAGCTCCCAAGCTTAATGGTCCATTTCATCATGCATCTCGATGATTCACGCTTTAACTATATATGTCTGATCGGATGATTAGTGAGTAGTACGACTGTGTGAGCCTGAAAATATGGATGGAATCGTTGAGAAGCATGTACTAGAGCTAAGGACAATCTTTCCAAGGTGTTGTATTGAGTTTGTGGACCTTGTAAAGCTCTGCTTAAGAAGTAAATGGAATGTTGTTGACAATCTTTCTACTTGACCAAAACACTGATTACCAAAGAGGATTCGGATATGTAAAGGTACAATGTTTCTGCTTTATCGGGTTTCATTAGGGTCGGCTAATGTTTGCAGGTGCTGCTTTAGTGCTTAAAAATCTTTTCACAGTCATCCATGCATTCAAACTTCTTAGTCTTTCCCACTATGTTAAAGAAAGACAAGTGCTTCTCAGCACCTTCTTAGAAGAAACGACTCAAGGATGCCAACGAAACTGTCAATCTTTCAACGTCCTTGATGCTCTGCAGAGACTTCATATTTGTCAAGGCTTCAATATTTTCTGGGTTAAAATTGATCCCTCGATAAGAAACCATAAAGCCTAAAATTTTTCCAACCATCATTCCAATCACGCATTGGTGGGGTTTAGCTTCAAGTTGGCATTCTGGAGTTCTTCATACATTTCTTTAAGGTTGAGTAAAAATTCCTCGTAGGTCCTGCTTTTGAAGACCAACTTGTCGATGTAGATCTCCATATTTCTCCCAAACTGTTTGGGAAATAGCTTTTCAACTAATCTTTGATGGGTTGCTCCAGCATTCTTGAGTATAAAGGCATCTTTTTGTAACAGAAGGTTCCACCATCGGCGATTAATGGCATTTTCTCCTTATCTTCACCAGCCATTAAGATTTGGTTGTAGCTCTTATCAGCACTAAAGAAGACTAAGACTTGGTACCAGTAATTTCCTCACAAATTTTTCTGTTAGTTGTAATGGATAACTGTCCGCCAGGTAACACTTGTTAAGATCGGTAAAGTCAATGCACATGTGTCATCATTCATCATGTTTTTTCACCATAATGGGGTTCCCTATCCATTAAGGATAAAAAAATTCTTCGATACCTTCAACATTTTTTTGACTTCTTCCTTAATTTCCTCAGCTCTCTTAGGAGGGGAAAAAGTCTTCGTATTTTTGTGACAGGTTTCAGAGAAGGATCGATGTTTAACTTGTGGACAACCAGGTGGGGAGGTATTCCTTAAAGATCTGAGGTACTCCATGAGAAGACATTGACGTATTCATTGAGAAAGATTTTCAAGTTGCCCTTGATACTTTTTGGGATTAGCTTCCTTATAGTTACAGTTTCTAAAGATAGAATAGGGAATTTCTTATTATTTGCGAGACCAATTTATCCATGGACTGATGCAACATTCTTCACTTTCCTAGCTTCTTTTAGGATGTAAGCATGTAGCTTTTGGCCATCCGTTGACCCTCCTGATGTTTCTATTCCCTTATCTTTGGGGAACTCCATCACCATGTGATATATAACCATATTTCTCTTGCCTGACACAACCATGGCCTCCCTAGAATCATATTAAAAGAATATTAGGCATTCGATAATAGTAAGCTACATTAGATTGTAATTCTCTTGCCCCATTGGCCACTCGAACTGGCAATGTGATTATCCTCATGGGAATAAATGTCTTTCTATATTTAACTGATAAGGACAAAGTTAGTATAACTGCACAGTTTCTTCTTCAATATTGATCTGGTTCTTGCCGCTCATGGGGGATCTGGAGCGAAAAGGAAATCAACCAGGCAAAAAAGGGAAACCGTACCCCACGCTTTGCAGTATGATTCGGTGAAGAGTAGAAAGAGATAGAAATTGAAGATGAAGTTGAGAAAAGGGAGGAGATTTTGTAGACGGGGAATTTTGTGCAGCAAATGGTTACACTTGATGTATCTGATGTTCAACCAATAATCAAGACAATGAAAGTCGAGTCCAAAATTCTTAAGAAGCTATTGTGGGGAGATCTAACGGAGGAAAACACGCCGGAGAAAGGTATACCCTGAACTAGCATATTTAAATCTAATGAACTAAAATTTGTGCCTCCACTGACGGTTGATGGAACTGAAATGGGTTAAATGGAAGATGATCTGGTAAAGGATAATATTAAAAACTGGGAAAACATGGTTGTCTGTAAAATTCTAGGTTGTAACCTTCCCTTTAAGATTCTGGATGGATACATAAGGAGAGTTTGGAGGAATATGGGGATTAAGAAAGTGTGGATGGTTAATTCTGGTGTGTTTATGGTCAAGACAAGACAAGGCATGAGGAAGACAAAGTATGAGTTACAAAATTGGGGATAAGGAGTTTACCTTAATACCTAAACCACCAAATGTTAGGAATTGATATGCTGTTATGGAACATTAGGGGGTTAAATGGAGTGGAAAAACAAAAAATAATAAGGGATTTTTGTTGGAAAAAGTGCAGGTTTAATTGGTTTTTTGGAAATAAAAACTAGAGAAAATCAAGAAGAAAATGTGTTGAAAGGGTTGGTTATTGGTATGAAGATGATATCCAACAACAGTATTTCTGAGAAAAGTAGAATATGGGTATACTGGAATATACAAAGCTATGAGGTGAATGTGTTAAAAACGGAGGAACAATTGATGCATTTAGAAGTGAAGACAAAGAATGGTAAATTTCAGGGGGCAGACACAGTTATTTATGGAAGAAATTTTTAAGTAGATAGGAAGCCATTGTGGGATTCCTTGAAGAGGATCAATTGTCAGAATATGCCATGGTTTATTGTAGGAGACTTTAACTCAATATTGGAGTTCGAAGATAAACTGGATGGTAGTAAGGTTTTAGTCCCTGATCTAGAAGATATGAGGAGTCTTGTAGATGATATGGAACTGGCACAAATGAGGTCTTCAGGGCCACAATATACATGGATAAACAGAAGACTTGGTGATGAAAGAATAAGTATTAAATTGGATAGGGCTTTGGTTAATCAGTCTTGGATTGATGAATTTCCTGAAACCAAATGCATGATCCAAATCTCAGGGATTTCTGATCATTTTCCCCTGGTTATACACTTCCATAATCAATACAGAGTTGAAAGGAGATTCAAATTTTTTAACATGTGGACTCAGTCAAAGGAGTTAATACCTACAATACAGAAAGTTTGGAGGGGCACACAAGAGTACAGTATGGCTAGCTTGTTCAAGAACCTTGAGAAACTACAATTCTCTTTGAGGAAGATCAACAAAAGTGAATTCGGTGATATTAAGGGCAGCGTTCAGATAGCTCAAAACAAATGGGAGAAAGCAGTTGATTTCCTATGTACAAATCCAGGAGACAAAGAAGCTCAGATCAAATAACAAGCTACAAGATTGGAAGTCGACAGGCTAAGTACTGCAGAATTTCAGTTTCTGCAACAGAAAACTAAACTGGAATGATTTAAACATGGAGACAAATCTTCAAAAATCTTTTATGATTAGCTGAGAACCAGGAAATATGGGAATCAAATACTTGGAATTCACAATGGAGTTGAGTTTTTGTATGAAATGGAGGATATTGAAAATCATCTTGTGGAGTTTTATAGAGGGATTCTGGAACGTTCAAAAAAACCAAAAAGAAAAATTAATGAGCAGGTTATTTTGGAAGGATCGATCTTAACTGTGGAGCAGCAAGTTAAGTTAATCTAACCATTTTCCGCCAATGATATTTGGGCAGCATTAAAAAGCATTAGTCCCAATAAAAGCCCAGGAGCAGATGGGTATACTAGTAACTTTTTAAAGGAAACTTGGTCATATGTTGGTAATCATGTATGTGTTGTAGTATGGAGTTTCTTTGAAGGGAGGAAAATGCCACAAGAACTGTATCAAATAGTAATCTCCTTTATACCAAAGATTGATCAGCCACAAAGAGCAACTGAATACATGCCCATTGCTTACTGCCCAACGTTGTATAAACTGATTACAAAGATGCTATGTAAGAGGCTTTCTGAGGTATTACCTGTAGTTATTAGTCCAAACCAGGGAGCATTTTTTTAAAGGGAGAAGTATAAGTCACAACTTACTACTTGCTCAAGAACGTATATGTCACTATAACACTTAAAATACTTATGATGATAGTTGTATGCTACATGTGGATATCCAAAAGGCTTTTGATTCAGTGGAGTGGAGTTTCTTGTTCAAACTGTTGGAAGAACTGAGATTTCCAGGCCTTTCATTGGATGGATAAAAGAATGTGTAATCAACAACACATTCAGAATCTCCATCAATGGTAATTTTTCTGAGACCTGTAAAGGAATGAAGGGTGTTAAGAAAAGGGATCATTTATCCCCCTTGATTTTTGTGATTGCAATGGAATATTTTTCCAGGTTGCTCAGTTTAGAATACAGAAAGAAGAATATTGGCTTTCATCAGAGGTGTAGAAGAGTCAACATCCACAGTCTGTTATTTGTAGATGATCTGTTTGTCTTTTGAAAGCATATCAGAAATCCATAGAGGGAGTACTGGGTTTTTTTTATCAAAGTTTAAAGAAGTCAGTGACTTACATATCAACACAAACAAGTCTCAGTTGTTTTTTTAACAAGATGTCTCACTATGAACAACAGTTATTGGTGGATAAGCTAAATATCACTTTGGGTACATTTCCAATGAAACATCTGGGAATTCCTATGAACCCTACCAGATGGAATGCTGAAATGTGTTAGAGGTTGATTGAAAAAAAATTACAGGGAAGGTCAAGTTATGGGAGACAAAAA
Source organism: Rubia tinctorum (assembly GCA_032355605.1). Classification (NCBI taxonomy): domain Eukaryota; kingdom Viridiplantae; phylum Streptophyta; class Magnoliopsida; order Gentianales; family Rubiaceae; genus Rubia; species Rubia tinctorum. The sequence continues at coordinate 11,208,386 of JAULKM010000010.1, read as the reverse complement.
ATATTTCTTATGATGGCAAAGTACAATTAATTAATAGAGTCTTGCTCAGTATTTCAAGCTACTGGTCAGCTGCTTTTCAACTACCTGAGAGTATCCACTCATAGATAGTGAAGATTTGTAGGATCTTTTTGTGGCATCAGATACTTGGGACCAGTAAGTTTATTCCAGCAGGTTGGGAGAGTTTGTGTAATTCAAAAAAATTAGCGGAGCTGGCATCTAAGATCCTCAGTTGTGGAATGCTGCTTGTCTATGCAAAAACTTATGGGATTTGAATTCAAAACAGGACTCCTCGTGGGTCCGTTGGGTGCACAACTACTACTTGAACAAGGATTCCATTCTAAACCATAATGCTCCAGTGGGATCAAGTTGGAATTGGAAAGTTTTAAACAGGCTGAAGCTTAGAATTTATGATTTGGGGAAATGCTCAGATTCTGGAGGATATTTCAGTTGTATAAAAGCCTATGATGAATTGAAATGGGTAACCCAGAAATTCATGATAGGGAAATTGATATGGAATGGAAGTATCCAACCCAGAATTCCTTTTTTATGTGGCTGATGATCTGGAAGAAGCTTGCTACAGTAGACAAGTTAACATCCTTAGGGGTTCAAGTAAACTCTCAACCTTGTTGCTTATGTGACAAATGGTCTAGATCCATTGATCACCTCTTCTTTTAGTTTGAATACACAACTGAAGTTAAAGAAGTTCTGAAAATGAAGAAGCTGGAGAATATGAGGAGTATGAAGAAGTTTCTGAGAGTTTGTTGCAGAAGGAAAAAAAATCAGAGACAAACTGAATCTATACTTCAATGCCCGGTATAATTTTTGGATGGAAAGGAATCATAGAGTCTTTAAAAAAAGTTGGATTATGGACAGTTGAGCAAACTGATTCATAATGGGTGTATACTGGATGGATAATGATGAAAGGTAGACTGGGTATTCTGGTGTTTTGTATGATGATTGCTGGTGTTTAGTGGTTTGGAATGTTGGTTTACTTTGTTGGTGTAGAAGGTTTTTTATTGCTGGAGATGTTGCTGGTGTTACTTAAAACTGGAAGGTGGCAAAATGAAGGAAGGGTTGATTGTTGAAGCTATCCTGGCAATAAATAGAATAGATTAGTTAGTTTAATTTTGCTTTTCTTTCTAAGGTTTGTATAAATGCCAAAACAGTTTTGTTGGCTTAATAGAAAACCATTTTCGATCAAAAAAAAGATAAGGGCAAAGTTGATTTTTGAATATTTTATCTCTCGATATCTAACAGATCGAAATAAGTTGCGAATATCACTTCAAGTCCATTACTATTATTGATGAACACCCTCTTAACATAGGAATTCCCAATTGTGGTAGATATAACCATGGGATCAAAGTGAGTTGTTTGGATATGGATGACATCTACATCGGAAAAAGTTAGTCTCGTCAGGTCGTAACTGCTTATTTTGATGTCGTTAATGACATTGATTACTCGATTTGCACCATGAACCCCATTACCTCGAAGTGGATTAGGAGTTTGTGCACCATTTCGATCTACAGTTTCCTCTCCGTTGGCATTATTTTCGATATGATTTTTTTGTGCAATTTCACCAAGGTCGAGCTTCGTTATTGGTCTTTGATTGATCATCCTTGTTCTATGTTTTAATCACATAATCTCAAAGAAGACCAATTTTAACGAACCTTTCGATCTCACCCTTGAGAGAACAACACTCTTTGACATCATGATCACGATCTCTGTGTTGATCACACCACTTAGTTGATGACATTCTTGAGGGGGTGAAATTCATAGGTGAAGGATCCTCCAATAATTTTTTTTATAGATGGATAGATTATTTGCACGAGTTTTGACTAAGGGCGTATAGCTTTTGAAATTAGGTTTTGAAGTTTTGATCAACTTCTTGCCCTTATTATCATTGTCTCTATTTTGTTTGGAAGCATCCTCGACCATGGTATTCTTCTCAACAATTCTATGTAAATGTTGAAGTATCTCTGAGGTTCTGGCCATCAACTTGTGGCAGAGATCAAAATCATTCATTCCAGTCATGTATCCCAAGATGACACTATGTTCTGTATGATCAATGATGGCGAGGATCTCATCCATATATGATGGTAGTATGTCTCTGAGGTTTCACCAAGCTTTTACCAACCGGGGTACAAATCAACCATGGTTTTGGTGCACCACTTCTTCTGGAAGAACTGGCTTAGAAAAGCTCTGATGAAATCCATGTAATAACGCAATATCCCAGGACTTGTATGGGTCGATCATCAAGGGGGATGTGCTTTAATTGAAAGGGAAATGTCGCTTGTAAATATTTTTCTTCAAGTGTGTGATCATGACATGACTCAAGGAAAAAGCCCCAGAAAACTCCATTCTAGCAGTCACGGTAAGACTAGGAGGGGAAAGTGTTCTTCAAAATGATTTGGTGTAAAGGGCACGTAGGCAGTGAATCGAGTTGAAAGTGAAAGTTACCAAAAACTGGCAGAATGCTCTCAAAACCAATTCACTTGAGTGAGACAGATGAGAGTGGAATTTCTTGAGGAGGGGTGAAATTTGAAGATCTAGAAAGGAACGCCAAAAGCAAAGGAATCTCCCTAGGTTCCTATCGATGATGGGGTGTGAAAGCATGGGGAGCGAATAAGATAAGATACCATGGTAGTCCATGTTGTAAACAATTAGTGTTCATCCTTTGTCTACATGGATCATAGGCCCAACCTAAGCATGAAACACTCCACCTGGGGAGTACGGTTGCAAGATCGAAACTTAAAGGAATTGATGGAGGCACACACAAACAGTTGAGCATGTGGTTTATTTGGATACAATGCGCAAAAACCTTACAAGACCTTGACATATGAACAACAAAACATGTCCTTGGCGAGAGGGTATTAACTTTCATATAGTTGTTGCATGGCTGTCGTCAGCTCATGTCGTGAGATGTTTGATCAAGTCCTATAACGAGTGAAACCCTCGTAAAGGGAAATCCTAAACCTTTAAGGCAATCAGTTCATTTTCGAGCTATCTTTATTATAGTCTAGTTCTCTCCTAGGAGATAAAGAGTTAGAATCGGAAAGACAGCAAGAGAAGACTGTGCATCAGTAAAGATATTGTCAGATCTTTCTTACTCCACTCTCATTCTCATAGCCATTTTGTGATGGTGCGCATGTTGTAGCTATTTGTGCTTGTCTTTCCTAGCGACGCCCCGGTAAGAAGAGAGGAGAAAAGAGGTAATCATCAAACTCTAGAACCTTACCTCAAAACAGGCCCTCAGAATAGCCTAATGTAGAGAAACCTAAAAAATACATATGTGCCTTCACCTCGGTAAACCTTTGGAATATATATTGTTAAGCCGGTGATAACTCCTTGGGTTCCCTAAAAGAGGGAGTATTATGCTAAAGTTACCTGTTGAGCTAATCCAACACCAAGTGGACCGCAACTCTGTAAATTCAATATGAAACTTAAAGGTCTTCCTTTAATTCCAAAAGTTCCTTGTAGATATGTTTTCCCCCCCATTGCAGAAAGTATTTTAATTAAAAAATAGGCTTCTCTAAAATTTTGTGGTATCTAGATTGGGTGTTCATAATCTGGAGTAAAAGGATTCGAACCTTTTCATTCATGTACCAAAAACCAATGTCTTCCCGCTTGGCTATACTCCATAGGCCTGTCTTGGAAGGTAGGAACAGGGAGAGGGGAAGAGAGAAGCAGGCTTGAAAAAAGAACCAAGCCACGCAAGTACGCGAAGATATAACAAATAAGTTGAAAGGTCTCCCCTTATAGGATCGACTACAACTAGCTCACGACTCTAATAGGAAGAAAGGGTACGCTCTTTTCTCTATTTGCTTCCAACACTATGCCTATTAAAATTGGAGAAGGCTTCTCTTATACTCGTTAGGCTATTAGATCGAACTTGTTGGCGGACCTACACCATAAGTTAATATATATATAATAGTAGGATCTCTAACTGCTTACACTGTTTTGCTTGTAAAAATGCATGTTAAAGTTTGATGTCGTCCAATGCTTCAAAAAAGAAGAGGTGAAGGAGGTACCATAAATAAAGAAGATTCAACATGTGTCAATGGATTCCAAATTTTTTATGCCTAGCCATATCTAATTCAGCTTTAGAATGAGGTTCATCCAAAGGCTTTGGTGCGGTGTTTTTCATACCTAGTGAGGCTAGGAAAAGAGTCTCGTAAGCTCTATTCTCTGAGAATAAAATTCCATGGTTAATTGTATAGAAAGCGTGAGTCTTTAGGACAAGGCGACATAATTCGATTAGGAATCTTTCTTAAATAAGTGGGGTCTAGTCCTGCATTTGATGCGGATCATAGTGAGAAATCTTCCTTTAGTAGTGCGTCAACTTCCATGTCAATCAGAACAGAACCCTCTTGTGCATGGATCGCGACTAGGGGCACTCTTTAAAGAAAGGTACAACGTCTCGCTCGACCTTTCTCCAAAGTTGGAAGCGCGGCGTGGGATGATAGAATTAGGGCTCTTTGTATCGAGGCAACCATCAATGGGTTCATGAATGAGGGAGCGTGAATTGAAAGCCTTTTTCCATAAGGGCATGCATCATTTGTGAAACTTCAGCTTGTGAATAGAGTGTTGGGTTGTCTGGAATGTCGATGACATGGTCAAAAGATAGAAAATGGTTCTTCTGAGTCCTTCGATGGTACTCTTCTATCTCTAAATCGCCTAAAGCTTCGGTTATCACCCCATAAATCTTGGATTGTTGATCCAATGAAGGAATCCATGTGTTGGGCCCTGCTGCCACGGGTCCCGAGCCTACTTCTGGTTCACGTGGTGGTGTAACACCACAATGGTTCTGGTCACCGGCGAGACTTGTGATAGGTATAAAGCTTAAACCCTGGCCGATCGAAGTACTGGTCGCAACTGTGCTCACAAGCTGGGATCCAGTTTTTGTCATTGCTTTTTTACTAGGCCAGGACCGTCGCTGGTAAGTTCTTTAATACAGTGATTGATGCAATGATTGTACTTTTTCACCAACACTTGTTCTTTGGTTCCTTAATTGTTCGTTTCAACGAAATGCGTTATTGGTAGAAGCAGACACAAATCGAGAAATCGATTATCTAACTTAACAGGTCCCACTGGGGTGTGCCAATTGTTGCGTCCAATGACACCGTCGATCCTTAATATCGATATGTAAGAACAAGCCCTCGAGAGGTATCGAAGGGTAAACTCCCTGATACTTAAGTTAAGAAGCATGTATGATAATATATAACCAATTGTGAATGAATATAAGGTTGAACATACCCGTGTATTTATAGGAGAGAGATCCTGTAAGATCTCCGAGATTGTCTAGGATTAGGATTCTCTTGTGAAAATTATTAGTGTTAAGACTATGATTAGAATACCAATCATAGTTTCCTTGTTGGAATATATGTTGAATATACTTACCGTGTGAGACTCTTCAGCCCATCGATATTTATGGTGGTCAATGATCGACTAGGCCTTGAGCCCAGATATCATCATGTATGACTCGATTGAGTTCTTTGATTTTGTATTATTGTAATAATGTCAGTAGTAATTTGTATTAGTGGTGATGTGAACATATTGGTATATAATGGATTTCACTTCCAATATGATGACTGCCTTATTTATCTTTTCTCGCCGCTTTCGGAATTTACTTTGTTATTAGGTTTTTTTAGGTTTTTTTGAAATAATAAAGTAAATAGAGAGAATTAGGTATGCTTTATCTTGCAAATAGCTTCTTGAGAGTGCACTACCTTGTTGGAAGCATGAATGTTTATGACAGCAAATTCAATGCAATATCTAACGTTCTTTGACGTGGGAAGGGAAGTCCCAACTTATTCTCGTCTCTTGTTGTCTTGAAAATTCGCTATTTAATTAATGCTCAATGGGAGGTGGAAATGATCTCCGTCGCCGTTGATGATGTGAAAGATCTCGAAAAAATGCTTGTAAGCCTGAGAGTTGTCAGTCACGACGGAGCAGCACAGATATGGATCTAACCAAAATAAATTGAACTACTGCTTAACTGGTAAAGATGTGTTAAAATAAGAATTAAAAAAGAATGCGTATGAAGGAAAATTAATTTTGAGAATAAGGTTATTAAGAAGAAAACTCAAAATGAACATACATATTTATGAGGAAGACACTTATAGAGATGCAAATACAGGGGAACAATGTTGTGATACTATTTTAATCTTGAATTTCTTTGGAATGGTTCAATCATATGTGTCTATGACTGGGGGTTAGCATCCTGATCTACACATAGGGGCGGATTACCGTAAGTTTGGATCTGGGATCCGGTCACATAAAAACCAAACCATAATTGATCCAAGAAATCCATTGCATTTTGCATCACGCAAAGGAAAATCCATACTTTTTTTCCTGTATCAAGTGAGAGAGAACAAAGACAACCAAAGCCCAAATCCATAGTATTTTACACCATGCTAAACTCGAACAGATCCAGACGAATACCAACAAAGCTGTATAATAGGTTCAACTAAAACAAACATATCAAGACCGCGCCCCTCACCTTCTCTGATCTCCTTTCTCCTTTCTCCTTCCTCCTTCCTCCTTCCTCCTTCCTTCTCTCGAAACCCGCCATTGCGCCGCTCCCTCCCGCTCAATAACCGCATGAAATACAGGGGGTGAGGCAGCGGGGGAGAGGAAAATTTGTACAAACAACCCCGCTCAATAACCGGTGACGAGGAGGTCGGCGGTGAATAGGTGGTCAAAAATGCGGCGCTCAAAATCGGTGACGAGGTGTTCGGCAGTGACAAGATGGTTGGCGGTGAAGAGACACTCAAAACCGGAGGAGAGGTGGTCGGCGGTGATGAATCGCTTAATAACCGCTGACGAGGCGCTCAAAAAAGCGGTGACGAGGTGGTCGGCGGTGACAAGGCGCTCAAATAAGCGATGACGAGGTGGTCGACGCGGTGGAGGGGGAATCTGAAGTTGGCGTGATGACGAGGTGGTCAGCGACGGTAGGGTTGAGATCGTCGGAGGAAATATGGCTTTGGGGGTGAGGTCAAACGATGGAAATCTGAGGCCGGAGGGAGAAATATGAGGTCGTCGGAGGCGGTGGGGTGAGGCGACGGGGGAGGCGGAACCCTAGAGGGGAAATTTTTTTGGTCATCGACGGTGGAGGGGGTGAGGCGGAACCCTAGCGGTGAGGGGAAGGCTGACGACGGGAGGTGGTGGCCGAAACCCTAGCGGCTACGGAGGTGGCAGCGGTGACGGAGATATTGGCAGCTACGGAGGTGAAGTGGCGTCGGCAGCACGGTGGAAGTGGTGGAGCAGTGGCGGTGATAGTAGTATAGTGGTGGGTCCTAGAATAATAATGAATGAAGGGCTTATATAACCATTAGTTGTTTTTTATGTGCAAATATAACCCCAAGTTTCACCATCGTACATGGTATAAGAATAATAATGAATGAAGTGTTTATATAACTCTCAGTTCCTTGTTATGTGTAAATATAACCCCGAGTTTTTTTTGAAAGTGAGACTGTACCCAAAGCCATTGAAGAGAATAGTTGTAACCAAAAAAATTAGGAGGAAAAAAGTGGGTACTCGGGTATAAGTTTACATATTTTGGAAGCTATGGGTATATCTGCACTTTTGAAAATCAGTCATGGATATATTAGCACTTATGAAAAACTGAGGGTTATATTTACACTTTTCAAAGAGTTGGAGGTCATCTAAGCATTTTACTCAATAATAATTGTGGTGAAATTTAAACTAAGAGTTATCAATGGGTTTGAGTAGGCAATACGGCATCTGAAGTATGCGATACTCCCTCCGTCCCATGATTATTGACATATTTATTTTTCACTATTTTCAATGATCGTGTTTGACCGTCAATATTTCTAACTACATACACCAATTTCATATAAAAATTTGATATTTAGAAAATAGATGTTAAGATGAATCTAACAATATCTCACATGATATATTTATTGTATATATATTAGTTTGTTTTTAGGGTCAAAGTTAATCAAATTTGACTTAGAAAAAGTAAATAGGCCAATAATTATAGGACGGAATGAGTATATGGTAAAGGCTTAGAACATGTACAATGGGGGTTTATTAGTGTCTCTTTTTAACAAGATACCACAAAGAAACCACACATCCCCATAATGAGGGTCTCTTTGTGGTATCTAACAAAATAAACCAGTGTCTGGTATCCAAAGGAAACAATCACTTTCGATATGTTCATCCCACGTGCAGCGCTACTTAATTTTTGTCCCTTCAGAGGACACGTGGCATCTTATTACTGGGCCACGTGTCCACAAATGACTTTTACTTTAAATTTAAAAAATATTTTTCCATTTTAAAATTTTCTTCTAATGATTTAAAATTTTGTTTTTCATTTTAAAATTTTCTGCTAATAATTTAAATTTTAAATCTCGTTTTTTTCATTTAAATTTTAAAAAATGAATTTAAAATGAAAAATATAAATTCTATTTAAAAATTTAAAAATTTATTATTAAATTTCACATTTTAATTTATTTTGGGTTGACAAATTTATTTAAATTAAATATCAAAGATAAAATTAATGAGTAGGATATATAAAATTAATCAGGGTCCATGGAGTGGTCTCTTAGTGGTTTCTATTATTGTGGGAGTAAAAATAGAGTGATTTGTTTGTGATTATTTTTTATGGGGTGGAAGTGAGAAATTAAATATTTAATTGAAAGAAAACACAAGAGTGATGTCTTCCATCTTTGTGGTTTCATTTACATAAAATGAGTGTGCGATCTCTTCATTAAGCAAGGGTGCTGCTATATCACGCCCTGTATTTTACTTGTTTACGCCCTAATACGTATACATATTGTATAATTATGTAATTTTATAAAAAATAAAAAATATATATTTTTGAAATTTGAATTTTACATTTATATTTTAAAATTCAAAAATACATTTATTAATTTATTCATATTTTAAAGTTATTTTTATAATATGTTTATAATAATTCATATATATTATGAAAGCAGCCACTTGTTTTCATGGAGAAAATATGTTTACATTTTTTTCCATACTTTTTATCCAAAGCAGCTACTCACTTCTTGTTAATTTCCAAAATATTTTGATTTTAATTTTCATTAATTTTATTTATTATTTAATCAAGTTTTTAATTAATTATTACTTATTAATTAATTATTACTTAGTGTTGAAATTAGGGTTTTTCTTTTAAAAATATTTTTTGGATTTTAAATTGAAATTAATTTAAAATTTAAAATTTGAGGGTTTATAAAACAAATGATTTGTGGAAATAGGGTTTTTAATTTCAAATGAAAGTAAATTGTAATGTGGGAATTAATGCAACAGCTGGAAATGAAATTTTAATGTAATAAAAAGTCTGAAAATATTGTTAGGATGTCACTGAAAAATTAAAATAATTTTAAAATATAAAATATTGTAAAAAAAACAGAAATAATATTGTAAAATTAAAGTTCAAATTATCAAATGAGAACCGAAAGGGGGAGTAAAATGAGAAGGATGGCTCGGTTTGAAATGAGAGCGGGCAACAAAGAAAACCGGAAACAAAAAAGAAAGAGAACCGAAACTAAAATTAGAACCGGACAAAAGAGAGAGAGAGAACGGGGGAATGAGAACCACTGGTCAGGGGGGAAGAACGGAGGGACAAAAGGTTAGCGGGACGAGGGGAGGAGAACCGGCGCGGAGATCGGAAGGAGGAGAAGACAACCGGGTTGAGGGGAAGAGAAACGGCTGGTGAGAGCGGAGGGGGGAGAGAAGACCGGGGCGGGGAGACGAACAGGCGGCGGAGAGCGGCGGGAAGAAAACGGGGGGAGGGGAAGGAGAACCGTGGGGGCGATCGGAGGCGGGCGAGGAGACCGGGGGCGGGGGGAAAGAGAATCGGCAGGG
>JAULKM010000010.1:11176374-11198434 GCA_032355605.1 Rubia tinctorum | reverse complement strand
CGAATTAAATACATGCATGAGATCCGGGATTAGATAATTGATTTTCCGCTAAATTAGATTTAATCAATTCCCAACAAGTATAACTTTATATAATTTAAAGGTGTCAAAATGATCCTAATTTTTTGTCGAAAGTGGTGAAATAACCACGTCGGCGTTGACAGTGAAAAATAAACCTGAAATAACGTATATCTAATAATTATATTTAAAAATACTATTTACCATATGTGTTACAACTGTTCCAGCTACTTTCATATCTGATTCATAGGGTGTCTTGAATGTGTTGGGTTTGTGTCTAGTTGGAAACGGTTCAGATTAAAATGGATCTGGTTGAAGCGTGCGCATAGTTATCATATTGGGCCGTGTCGGGTTACTTTTGTGTCAACTTGAGATGTTTCAGCTTTTTTCCGTAAAGGGTCGAATTGGAATATTGTTAGATTGTATTGGGTCGGGTTATCTTTGGGTTGGATTATTTCTTATCGTTTTTGTACTAGAGTTCTGTTCATGTCAGGTTACTTTTGGGGCAGATCATATCAGTTATATTCTAATTAGGTTTCATATAATTGGGTACATTTCAAGTTGGTTCATTTTGGATCAGATTAATATGCTACTCGGTTAAATTCGGGTTGGTTTCAATAATATTATTGTTACAGTTGCTTTATTATCGGATTTTATTTTTTGTAACTTGTAAATTTTAGTTATCATTTATATAAAAAATTATATTCCTTCGCAAATCAATATATAATCGACTTTCTAAACTACTAATTTTAAATGGATTTTTATGGATCATGTCAATTACAAACCAGATCGAACATAGATCAAAATTAGTTTAATTATGACGGTATTTTCCAGGTTAATTATTAATCGGGTTAGGTTGGTTATTTCTCGGATTCAACCAGTTTCAATTTGATTATGGGCCAAGTTGATCAGTTTGGATTGATTATGGTCCGGGTTGGCAGTGGGTTCGAGTCCAGATTTTCGTGTCAGAATCTGGTTTCAAATTGAGTTCGATCAGGTCGAGTTTTGATTCGGGAAGTCAAATTGAAATTTTGGGTTACGTTCAATTGTGTTGAGTTCTGGTTCAGTTCGATATCTCTTGGTTAGAATCAGATTTTAGTTGAGTTCGTTCATGCACGTTCAGCTTGGATTCTCGATTTAGGAGAATCAATTTTGAGTTAAACTCGGCCATGCCAGTTCAGGTTGGATTCTCGCGAGAGTTTGACAACTTTAATGATTCTTGCTTATATTAAAGAAATTAAAGGCCATAATTTATCAATTTCATTGATGCTATGTTTGATCAATTTATGGCATTAATTAGCTGTTAACTGCTAAACTGATCTGTTTAATTATTTATGTTGGCAGTAATTTAAATGTGTTCATTAAATGACGGCAAAGTTTTGGGAAAGACGGTCTTTCCATAGGCTTATTGAAAGACATGATTTAATTAGAATAATAAAAGGTAAAAGGTCTTTGTTGCAATATTAAAGTTTTATTATACAACATGTAGAAGTTATAAATTTTATAACCCGGTTCATGCAACCTGAAAATTTTATCTTCATTTCTTCTAATTTACACTTTAAACATTGGTATTTCCATAATTTATGGAAAACCGTCTTTCAAGAGACGCACTCAAAAATAATTAGACTCGTGGGTTTAGCCTATCTACCTCATAATAATTTAAAGATACCATTTACCTCCTAAGGTTATAAATTATTTATGGTAAAATACGGAAAAAATCCGTCTTTACATAGAATTATGGAAAGACGATGTTTATTAAGAACAATAAAAAATTAAAAAATTAGTTGCAACATTAAAATTTTATTATGAAACGTGTAGTAGTTATAAAGTTTATGACCCTTAATGCAACCCGGAAATTTAACCTAATTTATTCTAATTTGCATTTTAAACCTCAATTTTTCCATGGCCTATGAAAAGATCGTTTTTCAAGAGATTGACTAATTATTTATTCTACCATTTGAGAATTTTACCACTAGATTTATTCTTCTCAGACAAACACCCCCTTTCTCATTTAATAAATCATAATTCTTTGATTTTGTTACTCGTATAGTTTATTGGTTGTTGCTCGTATCTCCATGAAAATAAAGTTAAATATAAAGACAATGTCCAGTCTCTAGTCAAGGGATGCAGATGTTGCTGTCTTCTTGGTTTAAATGAATGTTACTTTTCTAAAATAAAATAAAATGTTCTAAAGAAACAAAAGTTAAAGAATGTTTCTTCTCGTTTAAAATTTCCCAAACTAACGACGAATCAAGTTATTTAAAACTTTGAGAAAAGTGTTTTTTTTAACTCTACGACATAAGTGCTAATATAAACCTCAGATAATTTTTACTGCAGATATAACCCTACCTAGTTGATGTAAATATCAATATAACCCTATAAGTAGTCCGGCGAAAATTCGGCCAAAATCCGGTGGACCGGTGGTGGTCCGGCGGTGGTCCGGCGAAAATGGAGTATGAGGGTTATATTGACACTTACATCAACTAGGTAGGGTTATATCAGCACTAAAAATTATCTGAGGGTTATATTGATATTTATATCAATTAGGTAGGGTTATATTGGTATATATCCCTAAATCATTTAATTAAACAAAGCTTTGCATACTTTGAATCCGTGACTCGTGAAAGTTATACAAATGTTAAGGATTATACATTTTACTATTCCGAAAGGAAAAAATAAAGGTGCTATTTAAGAAAGAAAAGAAAAAAGATTAAATTATTTATTTGAGCACCAACATATATTTGAATAACTTGTTTGGTACTCACTCCCAATACTGCCCCTATTCGGCCCTTAACATTTTGATAATAATTTGTTTTGGGCCCCAAGGTGATTTTCAAGGTGATTTTGAGGACAAAAGATGGTATTCAAATATATGTTTGAGCTCAAATAAACAATTTAGTTTACCCAAAACCACATTGAAAATCACATTGGGACCCAAACAAAATATTTTCAAAATGTTAAGGGCCGAATAAGAACAGTATTGGGAGTGAGGACCAAACAAGTTATTTAAATATATGTTGGGGCCCAAATAAACAATTTAGTAAAAAATAGTATGCATTAAAGGATCGTTAAATATATTATAGGATATAATCTTTAAAGATTAAGGAAGGAATCAAACATGGTCAAAATTTCCAATCTTTCACTGTTCCTCTACATTGCTTTTCTTTTCATTTTTTAAAACTCATTACCCATCTATGGCATTTTCTAAGGATGGTTGGACGGTTGGACCTATGAGGGAATGAAAAAATACAATTAATAATTGGTTAGAAACTCGTATTTGTTTTATACTGAGTAACCGTTGAAATGAGTCACGCATTATATAAAATCTAGGGATTTTTACACTTTTAATCATATCTTTAGGATGAAAGGGCCAATATAACCCTGCAAAACGAGAAAGTGTCAAAATAACCTAATTTAATGACAAAATGTGCACTTGTAACCTTTTTATAACTATTCCGACATTTACTCATCGATTTGGGTGATGACCGAATCTGAAATAATGAAAATATCATCGCCCACATAAGCTGAAAATACCATTTTCTCTTTTATATATTTTTTATAATTTATTTATTTTAATACAGGGGTAAAATTGTCATTTTCTTAAATTCCGATCAAATCTCCCGTTGACAATTGAATTCAACAACACTCAATGTTAGATTGATACACAAATAATAAAGTTAGGGCTATTTTGACACATTCTCATTTTGTAGGGTTATATTGACACTTTCGATATAAAGTTAGAGACATTTTATCACTTCACTCTAAAATCTATTACTTGCGTCAGCTGCAACATCCCCTTCTCTAGCATTAAACTCTTTTTTTAATATTCTTTTCCTATCTTTCCATAGGAAGATGGAGACCAGGAATTTATTTTATTGATGTTTCATAAGTATGTGATTTGTTTTCGCACATTAATTTTGTCTCTTATCTTTCAAAATGGAAGATAAGTTTATGCTAAGATTGAGCTAGGAGGGCCCAATTCATAAATTAATGGAAGTAAAATATCATGTTTTTGAGTGTAATGGGCCTCACAAAGGTTTTGGGTTGAGGAGCATGATTGATGGAGAGGCCCAGTGAAAAGTCCTATTCCAAATAAGAGAAGGTAACCCAGTAAACATAGGATCGTGCACATTTTGCTTGGGAAATATTACTCCCTCTGGTTTCTTAACAATGACTCCCTTTTTTCTGAAAATTTTTCAAGTCATATTTGACCAACAATAACTTTTATTTTATACAATAACGAACTATAAAATTTTATATTTTAGAAACTACATGTTACGGAGAATCCAAAGACACCACACATGACGTGCGTCATTATATGCAATTAAAGTTATTGATGGTCAAACATGACTTGAAAATTTTTGCAGTCAAGGGAGCCAATGTTAGGAAACCGGAGGGAGTACATGTTAAATGAAAAATAAATATAAAGACGGGACATATACAATGTGGTAAAAGACAAATCAAACCCCCTAAAATTACTACTCTTTTCTCACTCCATTTCCATGTATGGTGATTATAAAATAATTAAAAATAAACCACCGCCTCTTCCCCGATCATTCTTCATTACTATAATCTCCTCCAAACACGTTACTTTTAAATTTGGCACTAGACAAAAAAATATGAATTTTATATAAGTTTGACAAATAAATTGCCCATCTTACTTTTGATATTACACAACAATTTGAAAAAATACACATGATTTAGTATATACAATCTTACGTTTAAGTTTTACCATGCATTATAAAAAGATTCAGTGCAAATAATCCTATTCAAGTACTTGTACTTTCAGCAATTTACATTTCAAAATATGTGAATTTGGTGTAAGGAATTTTATCTTCATCTCATTTCAGAGAAGAAAAGAAAGCTTTAAAAAGAAGACAGAGCAATGGATGAACAAGAATGAAGAATCATTGTTTGAAGCCAAAGATACAAATCACACAAGAAACAGGAAATGCACTGATGTATACACATTGCATACAGCCTAATTACTGTCATCTGGTCAACAAGTATAACTCTAACTACAAGGTAAAAGTTTCACCAGCAAAAATTTTCCATTCTTGAAGATGCAAAGACAGATATTTGATCATCTAAGCTAACATACAGGGGAATCTATTCATTTGCTCACAAAATTTACCTTGTGAAGAATTCCCCTTGATCAAGATGTTCTTGACTTTGAGGAAAAAGGGCAAGAAAGTTTTCTAGACAGGAACAGCCTCAATCAGATTCGCAAAGTAGAACTGCGTTGTTATTGTACCCCTCTTCCTTATTTTCCACCCCACTTTCCTCAAAGCACTCTCGACATCAGCCTCTGCATGAAGATACGCCCTCGTGGCCTTTGAAGGTCCAGGGAACAGCTCTCCGATTCTCTTCAACACATTATAGTAGAGTGTCTTGGGTGCAAAACTCAAGATCAGCCGATTCTCAGCCAGTGAAGCTAGATGCGCGATCATTGCATCTGCCTTGTTTTGTGGGTAGTGTATCAACACATCTAAGCATATTACAGTGTGGTACTTCCCGTTTAAGCTCTCTAAATCCTTCACATCAAACTTCGGTATAACTGGTGCTGGTGCAGTTGTATCCTCACCCTTCAGCAGCTCTTCTTGAGCCTGAAAAAAAAACAGAAATACGCATACGAAAATGTTGAAACTAGAAACTCTGCAAGCATAACAGCAATCTGGATTTGTAAGCAGAACACCAGATTCTTTCACCCTTGATACTTAACCTTACAGCTCCAAGAAAAACATATACACCGTCCACATTGCCTAAATTGTTGAATATTTTCATAAACTCTTTTACTTCAGATGATTTAGTTTCCAGAGTTATAATCATAAACACGTATGAATGCCTGTTGCAAACCCAAATATTCAGAACTAAGCTTTTCTTACCTATTTCTGTGGCATGTTCAGAATTCATACAAGAGTACCATTTGGTTTAATTCCAAAGGATCATGATCTAACTTACTCCTCAGTTCTCATCAAATACTTTCCACCAGGATTCAGAACACAGAAATTCTCTTAACTTTTTCAACAAGATGACCAATTAGCAAGTTTCTGAGCATTCTTGCTAAATAATATCACCACATTTTTTGGACACATGAGGTAGACACCAATTAGCCAGTATAACAAATACAAAGCATTTATCACACCTCATCACATGGAGTCGACTGTATCAATCATATCTCGCCATCGTGATCCGATAGGACAACAATTACTAGTAACTACTAAATGAGGAACTTCAAAGAAAGACTGACCTTCTGCTGAGCTTCAGCAACCATGGCAGCTGAGATATCGCTTGCGTAAACAACAGCCCCTTCCTTAGCCAACGGAATCGCCAACAACCCGGTCCCGCAGCCCGCGTCGCACACGGTGACACCCTGAAGAGAGCCTTCATCAGTCAGCATTTTGAGAGTATTCTCCACAGTTTTAGCATGCCCAATTCGAATATCTAGCTGCACCCTGTTCACATCATCCGTATCCCCGTAAATCTTCTTCCACCTCTGGAACCCGTTGTTGTTGAAGTACTCTCTCACCACCTCCTTGTCGCCGCCGCCCACCTCCTCCGCCTGCATTTTCCTGCGCCGCTCCGGGTCGGTCAGGGAGAGCACAGCCGCCAGTGCGGCCACCGACCCGCCCCCAATCACGGCCACGGTGGTCCCGTCGAGAGTGGAGGCCAGCGACGCGACGTCGGTGGCGGTGGAGAGCGGCGGGATGGCGGCGGCGGTGAAGGGCTTCCGGTGGGGCCTGGTGGTGAGAGTAATGGGGGAGAATAGGGTTGGGGAGAAAGACATTGTGTGGTCGGAATTGAGGTTGTAGCCGTCGGGGAATGGAGTTCGGGAAGTGCTATGGAAGAGTGAAGAAGAAGATGAGGATGATGATGATAATGTATGTAATCTGCCAAATGGCAAATGGATATGATTTGGCGCACTCAGCCGCTTGTGGGACCTGCTGGTTCGAAGCTTGAATCAACAAAGTTAATTGAAAAATGTGTGAAAATCACTGAATATCAAACGAGTTCGAGCAAGTCCAAATCCCACAACCAGTTCCAATTCTCCCACCCCAGTCCGAAACTCGTACCCAGAGTTTTAAGTTCAAATAGCGGGTTTTCTTATTTGTAAAAGCGGGTGGCGGGGTGCTTCTCCTCTCTGTTTTCGGGTTTCCGCCGACTTCTCGACTTCGGAAACGCTCTCGGTGGGGTGTGGCTGGGGTGGTTCAGGTGGCTGGGCGGCGGGGCGGCGGTGGGGTGTTTCTGGGCGGAGGTAGGGTGGTGGTGGTGGTTGGGTTCTGGTGGGTGGTCGTGAGCGTGATGTCTGCGATTGGCGAGGAGCAAATTTGTGTTGTGAAGTACATCGGTAAAGCTTAATTATAATGTGGTGAAAGCATATCAACTTCAAACTTCCATGGGATATGTACGGATTTGCGATTCAAACTTCCAGTTCTAGGGGATATGTAATGTCTGAATTTGTGATTCAAACTTCTCTTTCTTGAGATTCTAGTAGTTTTACTCCATCAGATCCTTTTTTGGGTAGATAAATGGAGTTTTCAGAATCAAGGTGGTGGACGTGGAAGGAGACAGGGCTGGCAGAGGTGGCGGATAAAAGAAAATAAGGGGAAAATGAGTATTAAATTTTCAGATTTGGTTTAGAGGGTATTTTGATCATCTCATTTTCTAGACAATGCCGGAATGTCATGGGTCAATGTCGAAATTAGGGAGTTGGGTTATATCGGCACAATTTTTTTTTAAAAGTTAGGGTTGGATTGACACATACAATAATTAGTTAGGGTTATTCTAGCACTTTTAGAGATTGCAGAGTAATATTGACACTTTCAGACAAAAGTTAGGGTTATAAATGTATTTAACCCAAAATTTAAAATAGAGAAAAGTCCATTTATAACTCTATATAATTAACATAAGTGCTAACATAATTCTACGATGTTCGAAAGTTTCAATATAGCTCTAGATATTCCGACAAAATCTGGTAAAAAGATTCTTTGAAAAGTCCATTTTACCCCTATGGAAAAAACAAAAAATTACTAATATGCCCCCTACAAACCTTTTCTTCTCTCCTCTCCCTCTAGTGGTGTGATTATCTTATTCTCGATGTTAAATCAAACTGATCGGCGTAGGATGACACATTTGGGGCAACACCACTAAAAGGTTTGGGACCAGAAGGAGCAGCGACGATGGAGAGTGAGAGTCGTCTAGGGTTTCAGGGAGTAACGATGGTGGTGGGCAGAGCGTTTTGGGGGCGATGGTGTGGTGGTTGGGAGTCGTCTAGGGGTTCGGAGAGCAACGACAATGGTGAGCGGCGCGAATGGTGGGCGGAGAATTTCGGGGACGCTCGAACAGTGGGGCTAGGGTTGCGGCAGAGTGGAGTGGAGCAGCAACAGTGGAGCTGGGGGTTTGAGTGGCAGT
Organism: Rubia tinctorum; assembly: GCA_032355605.1. Classification (NCBI taxonomy): domain Eukaryota; kingdom Viridiplantae; phylum Streptophyta; class Magnoliopsida; order Gentianales; family Rubiaceae; genus Rubia; species Rubia tinctorum. The sequence goes on along the minus strand of JAULKM010000010.1, from coordinate 11,190,007 downwards.
GGAGTTGAAGGGTTAGGATTTGGGATCGAGTGATTGGTTTGGGGTGGTGGTGGAACTAGGGTTAGGGTTTGGGACCGCCCGTTGCCGCCGCGATGACGGATCTGGGGGTTTGGGGTGATGGTGGTGGAGCTGAGGGATTAGGGTTTGGGATCGGGTGGTGGGTTTAGGATGTGGTGGAGCTGGGGTTAGGGTTTGGGATTACTAACAGTGTCGGATCGGCAACGACAGGGAAGCTGGAGGTTGGGGGTGGTGGTGGAGCTAAGGGGTTAGGGTTTGAAGATGGCCTTATGTTTAAGATGTTTTACTTTTTGGTGTCTGTGTCACCTGGCCTTATAGTTGAAGATGTTTTTCACGCACCATCAGTTTTGCTCTTATGTTTAATATGTTGAGGTTTCCTAAAATGTAGGCTTTTTATTCTCCGAGTAGATCCTCATACTTGTATCTCTGATCTTTTTGAATATGTAGTTGAACTTAAAGTCGTGTTGATTGTTACTATCTAGATTTCCCGTCTTTGATTAACTTGGTGTCATGAGATATAACATTGCATGTAAAGTTCGGTAAGCAAGCAGGACGGGAGTACATTTTGAAAACGTGAAGTGTTCCGAATGGAGAATAATGTTTCTGCATCTTTAGCAATTATACAAATTTTGATTTGTAAGCGACATAAATCACAGGTGTATAATGCTCTACAAGTTTGACTGATTTACTTATTACGTTGTAGATTCCATGTGGCGGAAGTTCTCCTTTCTTTGGAGTATTTACACATACTTGGGATCATATACAGAGATATTAAACTAGAAAATGCATTGGTTAGAGAGGACAGGCACATAATACTTTCAGATTTCGATCTCTCACTTAGATGTGTTATGAGTCCATCCTTGGTTAAATATTGGAACAACATTTCAGAATCCAGGAACTTATGCGGCTACTATCTTTAACGTGATAGTTATCAATCATATTGTGTCATCCAAATGCCGTGCATTAACCTACTTGTTTGGGCCTTGTTTCCTAAGTTTTTCTGATTTTGTCATAGTTTTGCACATTATAGGATACAAAAATTGAGCTTGTGTTTGGATTCATTCTTAGCCAAAGTTATTTAGAACTTAATTCTAGTTTAGACACGAAAATACTCATGACTTTAAGCGTTATTCATGCATTGGCCTAATGTATCTTTTGCATTTTGTAGTCTACCATTGTATCTGAAGTCAGTTGAATTTGATGTTTATGATTTTGAAAGTGTATAAATTGTCTTTATCCAACCCCAAAATTTCAAAATAAGTGGTGATATAACCCTATAAATCAAAATAAGTGATGATAACTCTAGAATAATTTTTATGCATATGGTTGGGCATACTTTTGGAGGGTAAAATCATCATTTTGTTAGAAAATTAAATAAGGGTATTTTGGTCATTTCTGACATGGTCAACGCTGAATTTTTCCTAGTCAACGTCGGTCTGGGGTAAGTTGGGTATAATGGAAAACATTCAATGAACACTTTAAAGATTTGTTTAGACCAACTTAAATTTGATCAACTGAAGTTAGTTGGTTGAACTGTACTATTATTTTTATTTTCACAAGGACAAGGGACATGAAACAGATAGGCAAAGTTTTGGGAAAAACGGTCTTTCCATAACCTTATGGAAAGACAATGTTTAATTATAATAATAAAAGGTAAAAATTCTTTGTTTCAATATTAAAGTTTTATTATGCAACATGTAGTAGTTATAAATTTTATAACTCGGTTCATACAACCCAAAAATTTTATCTTAATTTCTTCTAATTTAAACTTTAAACCTTGGTTTTTCCTTGAGTTATGGAAAGACCGTCTTTCAAGAAACGGACTCAATAGTTTAGACCATATTTTATTAACTAGTTTGAAACGGATTGAAGAAATTGAACTTTAATGGTAAACCAAAAAACAACAGTACTGCATTAATATTTCTTGAAATTAAAAATTATCAAAATAAATTCAACTAAAGTGCAGTTGGGTTATAAAAAACGTACCAAGCAAAATTTAAGGATTTTTACGGCAATCACTTGTAAAAAGGAATTTAAATTTCTACTTAGAAATAAATTACAGTGTAAATCAGGGGCTGGTCTAGCCACGTGCAAGTGAGGGAAATTACCATATCGTATCTTCTCAAACACCATATAATAGAAATTGTTTGTTTTATTGATAGTGTTGTCAACGGGGATATTAAAGTCATTTTGACTTACCTAAATTCAAGCTGTCTAAAAATAATATACAAATATTATAATATGTCATTGATTTAATTCTTCATTATATATAATCAATCATAATTTATACTAATATTATAATATATTATTGATTTTGATTATTTATTATATATAATCAACCATAACTTGTTAAAATATATAAATTCTTAAGATATAATTAAAACCATAAATATCTCATTGTATATCAATGAAGAAAATTTTAAAGAAACGCATAATTTGAAATAACAAACTGTTCTGATTTTTTTTATACATTGATAGAGTTTCCTGATAGAAATATGTACTTATTTATTTATTTTTTTAATTTATACATGACAAAATCTTGTTTTATACAGATTAACTGTTAAATGATGACATTTTATAATTAGATAGACTAATAAGGTCATCTGATATTTACTTTTATTTATTGCAATGAGATACATATAATTATGATATCATTTTAAAATGAATCTCAATATATGAACAATTAATTTTTAAACAATTTGAATGAAATATTATAAAAATAATAAAATTTTATTGTATTCAATATTTAACAATTTCTAACTTTCTCATATAGTTTTTTTAGATGATAAAAGTATAAAAATTTTAATAAAATTCTTCATTTTCAATTTAAATGTAAGACACAACATGTACAAAAAAATTAATCCAAATATTTGAAGTAATAATATAGCGAAACGCGCGCGATGGTACTATGCTAGTTTTTTTAATAATTCTTTTAACTAGTTAATACTCCCTCCATCCCACTTCATATTGCATAATTTGACGTTTAAGAGCAGGTCTCCTGAAAGGTGGTATGTCCATAAGTCTATGGACAGTCCACTGTATTTTTTAACTTATACACTGCATTTGTTAAATGACAAAGTTTTGGGAAAGATCAAATTCGTGTCGATTTATGGAAAGACGGGGTATAATTAGAATAATAAAAAGTAAAAGTTTTAGTTGAATTATTAAAAATGTATTATGCAACGTGCAGTAGTTATAAAGTTTATGACCCGATTTTAGCAACCCAAAATTTTTATGTTCATTTCTTCTAATTTGCAATTTAAACATTAGTCTTTTCATGGCTTATGGAAATGACGTCTTTTAAGAGACGAACTATTGTTAAATTACATACTCCCTTTGTCCCAGTATAAGCTGCACGGAATCTTTTTCACGGTCTTCAACACACATGTTTGACCGTTAATATGTTTAATTACGTATAATATCGGCAAATAAAAAGTTGATATTTGGAAACTACTTATTACGGCGAATCCAACAATATCACATACGATAATATTATTATTTATATATCTATTAAAATTTGTGGTCAAAGTTTGAGAGTGTTGACTGTCAAATAGTAAGTGTGCAGCTTATGATGGGACAGAGGAAGTATTAAATTTTAAAATTCAAAACTAAATTATATAAATTATATATTTTATATTTTCAAATTCAAATACACATTCTTACTTTTTTTAACTTTTAAAATACAATATTAAATTTTATTAAAAAATTACAACATGTAAGGTTAAAAATAACGTGGACTATCTATAAGTTTATGGACGCGCCGTTTTTCCTGAGACTTTCTCTTTGATTATATCTCAGTTTATATTTAATTTTAAACCGAGTACTATATTTTCATTTCACCTTTAACGTGCTCCTCTAAGGAAAAAAATCAAATCAAATTTCAAATTCTCATCGTTTACATTCTCTCCCTCCTCCACCAATGATCCACCAAATTAAAATTCCTAGATCCATGGTGTAAACCGTCAAGTATCTAGTGATTTTTACGTGTTGTTTCCATGAAGAGCAGGGCGGAAAAGGCAGGTTGCTCATAAATACTTCCTAAATCCTAACCCAAAGTTCCAGAGTCTTCCTTCTTACCCATGTCATGGTCGATTGATCTGTTACAAGTTTGGCGATCTGAAAAGAACCAAAACCTGTACAACCAACAATATATGCTTACCGATACCGACCTAGCTCATTTATCATCACATACTCCGTAATACCTCTGATCCTCTATTTATGTCTTTTTTTTTTAAACTAAATTTTCAATACATGTTTGATCATCGATAATTTTAATGACATACGGTAATAGACTATAAATATTTACTTTTTAGAAATTACGTGTTATGGAGAATTTGAAAACATCCCACACGATATTTGTTATTATATAAAATAAAAGTTATCAATAGTTAAACATGTCATTAAAAAATATCAGTTAAAGGAAGTTATAAATAAGAGCCCGGAGGAGCAGTACTTTTATTGCTCCGACATTGTATGAACAATTCATATGACATGCAGTACTTTCTAACTTATTGCATCTGCAGTGTGATACTAGAATGGAAAAGTGGGTGTTTGACAACTGTTTTTTACATTTTTTTTAATTTTTAAGTTTTCGAAATGAATAAATTGATAAAATCCTGTTTGATGATAAATTTTAAATGATTTAGCTCTTCCATCTGATGAATAATCTTTTCAACAACTCTTACTATGATTATTATAATTGCATTATATAGAATGTTCATTTTATCAAAACACATTTATAAACTAAATGTAAATTGTTTATACAGTATTGTAAGATAAGGAGTAAAATTGAGCGTTGCACGACCGTTTGAACTACTGTTTTTGGCTCCGTTATGCAATGGGAGGTTTCATTTCAAGGGTTAAATATTTCAACAAATCATTTTCGAAAGTGAATGTATTTTCGAAGCCGGACCTTCTTTCAAAAATGTCTCATAAGTGCCTTAAAATAGTAAATTTTCGTGTATATTTTTATATAATTTTTTAGAAGGCGGTTCAACCGATGTTATCCACTTTATTGCATTACATACACACATTTCGAATTTGGATGTGCATTTTAAACACCCATTCCTCTATAGGAAGTGCCCACGAAAGTGTCTTAAAATAATAATCCATCTGTGCAAGGCAAAGGTTCCTATTTTTTGCTCAACTTTATCAAATAATGTTTGATTATCAATAACTTTAGTTACATATATTAACGGTATCTAAAAAAATGATCTTTAGAAACTAGATGTTGCAAGGAATCTAACAGTGTTTCACATAATGACATTGTTATGTATGTACCAATTGAAATTTATGGTCAAACATAAATTGAGGAAGTTGATCAAAAAATAGAAACTTTTAACTGGGACGGAGGTAGAAGCTTTTAAAGCATATTTTGTAGGGTTTCTTAGATGGCGGTACAACCGCCACTGTTTTCCAGGGACGACCTGAGCATGAGGCCAGTGAAGGCTTTTGCCTGAAGCCCCAATTTTTCATTGTAAAGGGGACTCATTTTTAAAAATTCTTTTACTATATATGTAGGAAATGTTGGTATGTCTTGAATACGTATTAGCCGCTTCGACAGGTTGGTACGGGGGTCTCGCTGCCCGGTCAGCAAGTCGGGGGGCCCAGGGGGGCGGAGTGCACCCTGGCCTGGGGGTCCGGGGGCGGCCCGACGGTATAGCATGTCCTCTGTTTGGACTGTTATTGGTATTCTGTCTTCTGTTTCGGTTTGGGCCAAAAAAAATTTGGGCCCAAAACCATTAGGGTTTACGATGGAGAGGGCTATATATAATGCCTTATCCTTTTACTGTAACTCTATGAGATATGATTGGTAGAGAGTAGGAAACCTGTAATCTGGCCTTTTCTCTCTAGTGGAATCCGATCTTGATCGGTCGTGGATGTAGCCAAATTGGTGAACCACGTAAATTCTGGTGTTTTGTCTTTTGCTTTTATTTTCTTCGCTTATTCTTTCTCGGTATTCCGCACAACAGTTTAATTGGCAATTTTTGGAAAATATGCAAATTTGGTATTGTTATGTTGAAACATCAAAGAAGGCATATCCAATGATACAAGGAAATTGGATTTGCAATCCGGGAACTCGTGTTTTAATTTCAGAATATATCATTTCTATATTTATGAGATTGGATTAAATTCATGGAATTGGAATTGTTTTGGAATATTCGGCTATTGTGGAGATGTGGACAAGATATTCTAGTTCCTTTTCTTATCTCCGAGGGATTTGAATAAAATCAGAATTTGAAATGGATAACGAATTATACATGCGTAAGACTTCATGTGTGCGAAGACTTTCCGTGTTGAAACGTACGGAAAGCTGAAGCCATATTGCGTGAATATTGAGTTATGAAATATGGAGATTAAGCAATATTGATTCAGACGTGTATTTGAAGCATATTGGAGTTATGGAAAATCCCTATAATTATGGAATTGGATTTATGGAATATTATGGGATATGTTGAGATAAGGAAAATCACTTTATTTATGAGATTGGATATGCTTCAGAAGTAGATGAATATGAATATTGTGGAGATAAATGGAGAGTTCTGATATGCTCATGGACTATAAATAAAAGACATCATCAACTGCATTACGTGTGGATTTAACTATGAAAATCTGCATTCAGGTTTTCTATCTTTCCGAGAGTACCGCGAGAGCCAGCAAACATATGTTCCAACATACCGTGACCTGTTGATTAGTTCAGAACGTATACCTTATTTCCTCGGGAGGAAGAAATCTAACGTTGACGTGTTTCGAGGTCAGAGAGAGTCATATCAAGGCGGATTGGTAACAAGGGGAGCTTGCAAAATCCACACGTTATAATTAGAGAAGATAAGTATAGTTATATGGTGTACTTTATACTGTATCTTTCTGATTTAGTGGATTTAATCTGAATTGGACCAGGCCCCGCAGATGTAGGTGAATTTCACCGAAATGCGTAACCAACTCTCTGAGTTCATGCTTTATTATATTGTATACTAGGTTAGATAGATTATGTTAGAACATGATAGCGATAATTAATATAATTAGGTAAAACAAAATTTTCATTTTGTATTAGAGCTAAGTCACTTGGTTGTGTCAAGGAAAGTGTGATCCTGTTTAATTACCATGACAACCAAAGAAAGAGTTTCAGTATCTCGACCACCATTGCTAGAAGGAACATGCACTTCAGGTAACGGTCCAACCAGGTCAATTCCCCACTTAATAAGCGACCACAAGCTGTGGATGTTCATCATTTCTTTGAGCGAGACACAGGTGACGAGCGCATGTATTTGACAATGGTGACATGATGTGCTAATTAGTAGGGGTGGGACTCAGGTATGTTTAATTGGTTTTTGGTTTGTTCAATTCGGTTTATTCGTTTTTTTCGGTTTTTCCCTAAAAAAACTTAAAACCAAAAATATTTTGAATAACCCAAAAAACTGAATTATCCGAACCGAATTCGAAATTCAGTTTCGATTTGAATTCGATTTCAAACCGAATAAATCAAATTCAGGGGAATGTATTTAAATAATTACTAAAAATATATAATTCAATTTAAAATTCTATAAAAATAAATAATTTAATTTCTAAATCATCAAACTTAGTGTTAAAAATAAAAATTCGACAACTATAATACAAATTCAACTTCAACAATTTATCATTACATTTAATATTAAAGATAAAAAAAATTAAATTTTTAGTCCAACAAAAAACTGAAACGAAAATCATAGGCCACTCCGCTACTATGTGGAGTTCAAACAGGTACAGAGGTTGATGCAACTTAACAAAAAAAACCACAAACATAATATGGTACTTTGTCTACCAATGAATAAAGTCCTTGTTTGCGCCTATTATTTTTTTCTGCAGTTAGAAAAGTCCATAGAGATGGGTCTCAGTTGTAGGTGAACAACCATGAACATAAATGCCAACTGGGACAATTCAGTCACAACTTCTAACTACTGTGTATGAATAATGATAGCTGTTGCCACCATTTGTACATCTTCCCATCAATAATTTTTTGAGATTATATCATTAATCTATATGATTAATTCATTTTTAATTGTGATTCGGTATTCGGGTCGGATTTCGGATTGAGTTTCAATATCCAAAATCAAGCCAAAAACCATATTCAAGAATCAATTTACTCAATTTGATTATCCAAAAACTGTATTTTATATTTGGTTCAAGTTATTCAAATTTGGATTGTTCAATTTTTGGTTTGGTTTTCGATTTTCGATTTTTTTGCCCACCCCTACTAATTAGCATCTTTAATATAGTGGGTGAATATCTAGCTCGAATAAGTATTTTGGCCACTAATCGAGCCCCTTGGTGACTTCTACATACCCACTCGTGGACTTCTCTAAAAAGATAGTTGGCTTCAAAGGGGCTGACAGATCGCATAAGTAGTTGGAGGAGTGCTCTTTGATATAACACTTCATTTCGAATCACATATCTTGGGGCTTTGAGCCAGATTTTCTTTGCTTCGATCTTGTCTTCAGGCAAATTTATGTCTACGGGATAGCTTATGATGGGTGACATCCAGAATTCTTCGCTATGATTGCCATGATTATTTCCTCTTCACAGCTCCGCTTGTCCAGTGTCTCAATTAACATTTGTTGTCTGGACTGGATGTTAAGATTGGACGAAGAGAGCTTGATTAGTGTGTTTTCCTTGTAATTTAATTTTCTTAGCACTTGTTTTAGGGTATAGCTTCGGATCCCATTTAACATTCGTCTATCTCAAGGTACGTTTGCGTATTTCTTTCCCTAGCCTCATACTTTCTCTTGAATTGCTTAACCTATACATGTGAATCACTGTGTATTTCAAGGTATTGTGCTTCAAGCTCCTTAGCCAATCGAAGACAGGTGGTCAGAGCTTCATACTCTATTTCATTGTTAGAGGTTTGGAAGTGAAAGTGTAAGGCATAAGGATAGTCTTTACCTTCTAGGCTTCTAAGTAAAACTCCAACTCCACTTCCACCAGAGTGTGTCGTCCCATTGACGTATAACTTCCAAGTACTAGTCGAGCTTGACGAGTCTCTTGTTTAGCATGATAGGTTATGATGTTTTGACAATAAAATATGCTAATAATTGGCCCTTGATGGCCATTCTTAGCTTAAACTGAAAATCATGCTCCCCAAGCTCAATGGCTCATTTCATCTTTCATCCATAGGACTTGGGCTTTAGCAGTATCTTCCCAATTGGATGAATGGTGAGTAACATGATTGTGTGAGCTTGGAAATATGGATGGAGTCGTCGATCAGCATGCACCAGATCTAAGACAAGCCTTTCTAAAGGGTTTTATTGAGTTTCTGGTCCTTGTAAAGATCTACTAACGAAGTAGATCAGATGCTTCGGACAATCCTTTTTCTTGACTATAACATCAGTGATTGCTAAAAGAGATGTCGATATGTAGAGATATAGCATTTTCCCTTTTGTAAGCTTCATCAAGGTAGGCAACATTTGCAAGTGCTCCTTTAATGCTTGAAAATAACGTTCACACTCATCTGTCCATTCAAACTTGTTGGCCTTTCTCGTAATGTTGAAGAAAGGAAAATGTTTTTCAACACCTTTTGAGAGAAAATGACTCAATGCTACCACTGGCATTGTCAATCTCTGAACGTCTTTTATGGTATGCGGGGATTTCATCTTGATCAAGGCTTAAATTTCCTCTGGGTTAATATTGATTCCTCGATCAGAAACCATAAGCTTAATAACTTTCCTGCCCCTGCTCCAATTCACACATTTGGCAGGTTTTAGGTTCAGGTTGGCATTACAGAGTTCCTCGAACATTTCCATCTGATCAAACAAGAATTCCTCATAGGTTTTGCTTTTGACAACCATATTATCAACTAGATCTCTACGTTCCTCCCCACTTGATTGCGAAACAGATTATTTACAAATATCTAGTAGGTTGCTCCATCATTCTTGAGGTTAAAGGGAATCTTCCTGTAGCAGAAGCTTTCAGCATCGATGAGAAACGATGTTTTCTTTTTATCCTCGTTAGCCACTAAAATTTGATGGTAGCCCTTATACGCATCGAAGAAGGCTAAACCTTAGTACCCAAAAATTGACTCTACTAAAATTTTCTATTGGTGGGAATAGGTAACTATCCTTTTGACGACACTTATTAAGGTCGGTGAAGTCGATGAACATGCACCATCCTTCGTTGTGTTTTTCCCCATAAAGGGGTTCAATATCTATTTTGGATGCATTATCTCTATGATTACATGAGCTTTTAGAAAATTTTGAACTTCCTCCTTTATTTATTTTGCTCTCTATGGGGCAAACACTCTTCGATTCTTATTCATGGGTTTCAGAATAGGGTCGATGTTCAACTTGTGAACAACCAGATGTTGGGGTACTCCTATAAGGCCAAAGGTAGTCCATGAGAAAATATCAATGCATTCATCAAGCGGGATCTTCAGGTTGTCCCTTGTATCCTCCCAGATCAGCTTCCCATGTGGCTATAGTTCCTCAAGATCAAATGGGAAGCTGCTCTTGTCAGCAGACTAATTTCTCCATGAACCGAGGTGACATCCTTCACTTTCCTGGATTATTTTATGGCCATGAACATGAAACTTTTGGTCATTTATTGATCCTCCCTGATGGTTTCTATCTTCTTATCTATGGCAAACTTCATCACTAGGTGGTATGGTGACTAAACTACTTTTTTCTGACACATCTATGACCTCCCTAGGATTACATCATATGGAGATTTTGCATCGATAGCATTAAAACTACATTGGATTATGAATTCCTTGTCTCTGTTTACCACTCTAACTGGAAATGTGACTATCCCTAGGGGAATGATCGCCTTTCCAGTAAAACCTGATAATTGTGAAGCTGACTTCTGTAGATTCATTCTACAAATATCTAATTGTTCAAAACTTCTTACGAACATAACTTCAACCTCGCTACCATCATCAATGAACACCACTGACATAAGAGTTACTTATCGTGGCGGATATGACTATAAGGTCTGAGTGAGGTGTTTGGTTGGGGACGTCATATGCATCCAAAAAAGTAATAGCATTGCCAGGAGGCAAACACTTCTTTTGGGGTTCTTCTAGAGGAACATATATGGCGTTCTTTTTCTATAATGAACGTATACAAGGACCTATCTCCAATGATTCCATTTATAAAATTTGTCACTCAATTAGCGTCGTTGGCCCTATTGCCTGCATTACCTCAAGGTGAGTTGGGAGGTTGTGCAGCATGTGGGTCTCCTGTGGCCCCACCATTTTTATCATTCCCATTTATGTTTCTTTTGTGATTTTTCCAAGTTCAACCCCCATTCTTAGCCTATGATGGATCCTTAATTTTTATTACGTTGTCTGGTTACATAGTTGCGAATAAGACTGCTCTTTTAAAATCTTTTGATCTCAACCATGAGGTGATTGTAATCCTCAGTGTCATAGCCACGATCCTTGTGGTGGTAGCACCGCTAAGTTGGCGACCTTCTTAGGGAAAAATATTTCATAGGCAAAAGTTCCTTAAACAAATTTCAATGGATTGTAAGAATCTCCTTTTGAGTTTTAGCCATGGGCATATAGCATTCAAAATTAGATCTCGAAGCTTCGACATGCTTCTTTCCCTTATGGTTGTTAGGCTTTATATTTATTTCCACCGTATTGTTATTGTCTCTTTCTCTCTTAGTCACATCTTCTACCTTGGAATGCTACATAACAATCTCCTGAACTGCTGAAGCATTTTAGGGGTTCCGACCATCAATTTCTTGTAGAGATTATAATCGTTCATTGCAGTCATATACCCCAAAATGAGATCATGTTTTGTATGATTAATGAAAACGAGGCTCTCATTCACATATCGATGGTAGGATTCCTATGTTGTTTCTCCAGGCTTTTTCTGACTAATGTACAACTCGGTTATGGTTTTGGTGAGCCACTTCTTCTAAAAAAACTGTCTAAGAAAAGCCCTAATGACATCCCTATTGGTGTGCAATGTCCCGGAGCCTACCTTATTGAACAATTCTTGGGATTTTCCTCAAAGGTAACTTCCTACCTGCTTGCAAGTCACCCTCTCATCGTAGTCTCAATAGTTCATTAAGCCTAGAAAGGTTTGTATAAATTATGTTGGGTCACTATCACCATTATATAAGGGAAGCCATTCTAGTGGATTCTTATCATTCGGCTATCGAGTTGCCATGATTGCAGGGGAAAAGGGAGAGTTAGCCATTTTCCCTGATGGACCTCTTAATTGATCCAGTTCCCTGCTTATGGAATTATTGTTTTTGTTGTTCACTGTTAACATTGTAAGAGGATTTGTATAATAGAGCAATAGGTGAGTTGAATAACTAGAATGGGGTGGAGGTCCAACCAACGAGAGGTGTCAGTATGGAGGTTACCCATTGAGCCATATCCTTGATAAAGCCCACTAAAATACATCACCTGATGTGCTATCCCTTTATCAGAATGAGTTGGTCTCAATTATTCCATTTCTTAACTAGATTCAAGGAAAGAGGGTGATGGCTGATACATTAAGGAATAGTAGAGATGTATTTTGATCCATGGATACTCTGTCTGATTCTCCATCGAATATGGGATGGACTAGGATTGGGGTCTCGTCTGGATTGTAAGGAATGTGTGAGGTAGTGGAATAAGGGCTCCTACCATCGATGGTTTCATCATCGATGAAGGAGCCACGACTTGAAAACCTACTACTAAGAGGGCCTTTATCCTTCATGAGACTTCAGCTTGTGAATTCAGCATTTGATCATCTGGAATATTGATCATTAAAAAGTATACCGAGAGACAGTTTTGTTGGATCGCTAAATTGTATGCTTCCATTTCCGAATCGACCAAAGATTTGGCCACCTGTTCATTGATCATTGCTTGCGAATTAAGGGTTTTTCATATTGATACCTTTCATCATGGGTCAACATATTGCCTTTTAGAAGCACTCGCGGTTAAGCCATGGTTTAAACTCTAGTTGGTCGAAGCACTAGCCATCGTTGTGCTTACTGGTTGAGATCCAGGATTGGCCATTACTTTTCTACAAGGCTTGTATCACTGCTTGTAAGATTTTTGATATGGTCACTAAACTTCTTCACCAACGCTTCCGCTTTTAGTCCTCAGTCGTTCAGTTCTGCGCAACGTATTGTTGGTTGAATCTGACATAAGTCAAGGAATATACTACCTGACTTAAACGGATCTCATTGAGCATTGCCAATTGATGTGTCTCGAGACATTATCAATGTGCGTTGTCGATCCTCGATCATCTATCTGTAAAATCATACCCTCAGAGGTCCTGGGGGAAAAATCTCCAATGTTTATGTTAGCAAGTGTGTATGAAGGTATGCAATGAATGAATAAGAATTTCGACATACCTATGTATTTATAGAGGAGAGATCTTGTGAAATCTCTATGGTAGTCTATGTTAGGATTCTCTTTCTTTGAGGATCAAGTAGTAGTATTCGAGTAAGATTAAGATGTTAATCATAGTTTCCATGTTTGAGTGTATATCAAATATACTTACCTCATAAGCCTCTTTGACTCATCAATAACATGGTGTTTGATGAGACGTCAAATGCATGTGTTCTCCGAAGCATTTAACATCTCTTTTGTTATGTTTTTGTTGGAAGATTGCTAGATTTAGGTAGGTTTACATCATAAGGG
>JAULKM010000010.1:11159780-11171465 GCA_032355605.1 Rubia tinctorum | reverse complement strand
CGTAACCAAGTCGTGTGTCTTGCGTGATTTATTTATTTACGTACTTGGTTAGGATTAAACCTACGTTGGAACATAGGATTGATAGTTAAAGCCTAAAAACGGTAAAACCAGTTTTTCAATTGCAACTTATATATTACATATAATTTATGGTTAACGTGATTTGAGAAAATTGATTGAAAAGTGTGTCAATCTTATCTGAAGGGGAGTAATTAAAAGTGTGGTTAATTTATTAGGGTTTGAAGGTGTGTTTGATTATGTTATATATCGGGGGTTTAAAATTTAAATTCAGCTCATAATTATAAGAAGAAGGTAGCGAACAAGCTCTTAGAAGCAAGGGGGTGTGGCTATGTTCACTCCTCATTTCAAGTTGTTAAAGAGTTGGTTTGACATTTAATAATTAATTGATTAGTGTTGGAAAATGATTATCAAACAAGTTGAATATCGTCAATTTTTTGGCTTTATTTTGCGTTAGGCTCGAATTGAATTAGGGTCAGTGGATGTCGGTTTTGGATTCTCCTCTGCGAGTACTATAAAATCGACTGTTTAAACTCTCAAAACGGATAAAGACTGAATGAGATATGGATGTTCAAAGAGTCACCCTTGGAATAGAAACTTAGGAAAAATACATTCGCACGGAATGCGTTTTCTATTGTTTTTAACTGTCCAAAATGTGTATGTATCGTGTGGAAGTCTCTAGAAAGCTCAAACCGCGTAACAAAGATTCTTGGAATCACGTGTGGAATATATAAAATTGGATATGCGGTTAATCATGATAAGGAATATGACGCATTTTTATCTTTCCATAATCTATTCGAATATTTGGTGGTTGGAGAATATTTTCTCTGATTACGAGAATAAATAGAGCCTCCATGTCAAACAGAAACCTCGCACCATTCTCAAGTTCCTTTTTTCTTCTAAACTTGAGTCTTATCTTCTTTCTTTCTGTCAGTAATAGTTCTTCGGGCTTTGTGTGAATCCGAGGTAATATTTATTGTTGATTATTACCTTCGATGGTTTTATTTTAGGGAACGTGTCCATGGCGGGACTCATTCGTTTCAAGGGCAGCGAGTTTACTCGTGATTCCATCAATATGTGATTGCTTGAAACTTGATTATTAATTGTATTTTAAACTTTCCAATTGTACGCATGAATAATTAATAAATTTTATTATTCTTACTTATATTAAATTGTTCGTGTAATTTCGTTATTTAATTTCCACATGTTTTTATCAATATACGGTCAACAATAACTACAACAATAACTTTTTACCTTTCTATAATTCTAATTAAATCTCATCTTTTCATATTACGATTTTTCCCAAAATTTTATCATAAATTATTACACAAATAATAGAAGTGATAGAAACCCTCACGTACCATGTGCGTTGGGTGCGCATTGCCTTTCAGGCTTCGTGGTTTTTTGTTGCGTTATGCATTGCTTGCTTTCATGGACCCCCAATAATTATTCATGATTAATAAATAAGGGGCTACGTTGATGCATGAGCTTGAATCACAAATAAAATGCCATAACAGTATACCCATAAGTAAACACTCCCATCCTCCCATCCTCCCATCCTCCCATCCTATGTGAGGTTGACCATAAACCGAAGACTTATACTAAATGACTCTATATTGAAAATGCTCTTATTTAAAAAAAAAAAAAAACTCCCGGCAATTCAATATTCATACTTTTCGATCCATTTTTACACAGTATGTTTCAATACTAATAATTTTAACTATTCATGGTGATGTTTAAAAAATACATATTACAAAAAATTTTAATATATTTCATAAGATACTATCATTATTATTATTATACAACTTTTTTAAATTAAAAATTTTAAGGTAGAAAATAAAATGGATTAATTTTAAAAAATTGTTGATATGCCACTATTTCTTAGACTTTCCCATCATAAAATAAAGTGAGATTCCGAAGAAGACTTTATATAGAAAAAAAGGATGATAAATACATAAGCATTTATTTATTGAGCCCGCCTCTTGAAAGACGATTTTTCCATAAATTATGGAAAGACCAACGTTTAAACTGCAAATTAGAAGAAATCAATATAAAAATTTCAGATTGCATTAATCGGGTCATAAACTTATAACTACTGCACGTTGCATAATAAATTTGTTGGGATATATACCAATATAACACTACCTACTTGACTAAATACCAATATAACCCTCAGATAATTTTTATTGCAAAAATAACTCTAACTAGTTAATGTAAGTGTCAATATAACCCTCAGACCCCATTTTAGGTATTGACTTTCATTTTCCGACGTTGACTGTATGTAAAATGTCCAAAATACTCTTAGTGTTAAAATCTAAATTTGAGTTGACAAATTACCCTTATAGTTCACCAGACCGCCGTCGGACCGCTGTTGCACCGCCGCCGTAATAGGTATGGTTATATCAGCACATTATGAAAATTGATAGAGTTATATTAGCACATTCCTAAAACATTTAGGGTTATATCAGCACATTCGCAAAAATTGTAAGGTTATACTAGTACATATTATAAAAATTAAGTGTGTGGTACTCGGCTGGCTTTAACAGATGACCACATCATCATATACACCATTATCACATTATAACAACATCTTATGCACCATAAAATTAAACATCATAGCACCATCATTCACATTAAACACCATTATCACATATTGTAGCCTCGTTTTAAAACTCATTAACATTAAAAATCCTAAGTCGAAAAACACAACAAAATAACAACCACACATAACACCAAAGGTCATCAAACCATCAATCCAGATATTGAAGCTTAATCGGTATTTAGAGATTCTACCTTAGTCATTCAATAAACAGCAGGTTCTTCACAAATGCATCATTCTCTCCTATACCTACCATTCTCATAGTTAGTTCGAGATCTTATCAATATTCATCCACGATGCGATTACCTTGTTTTTTATTACTTAAGTATGAGTGTATTGTCATCAAGTACGCTGTTAGAACATAATACAAACGAAGCCCGGTCTTCATTCTTTCGCAAATAGCAAACAGTCTCTTCCGACATATGCTCATGGTTATTTTAACTAGACATACTTGGATTTAACATGAGTTGTTGTTGATTTGAGGCAGTCATTCTTCGATCATTAGGACAAAAGATCCAATCTGAATACGTCTGGGTAGGACAACAGCAGCCCATCACTGTGCCTCGTCCTTGGCCGAAGTTGGAAAATCCCGAGTCAAACCCAGACCCTTGATTATTAAAGCTGAAGGATGTGGTCTTTTTCGGCCTTATGGTACTTTCAACCAACCTTACTTTCACCATTAAGTAACTTATTGATACATTATGTTGAAACTTAATCGGTATTTAGAGATTCTACATTAGTCATGCAATAAACAGGTTCTTCACAAATGCATCATTCTCTCCTATACCTACCCTTCCCATAGTTAATTCGGGATATTACCAGTATTCATTCATGATGTGATTACCTTCCTTCTTATTACTTAAGTACGAGTGTATTGTCATCAAGTACAAGGTTGAAACATGATACAAAAGAAGTCTGGTTTTCATTCTTTCCCATATAGCAAACAGTGTCTTCCGGCATATGCTCTTGATTCTTTTAACTATACATACTTGGATTTCACATGGGTGGTTGTTGATTTGAGGCAGTCCTTCTTCGTTCATTAGGACAAAAGTTCGAATTTGAATACGTTAGGGTAGGACCACAACCGCCCATCATTGTGCCTCATCCTTTTACCTGTTTATTATTCTAATTAAATTCCATCTTTTCATAAATCTGTAAGAAAAAATTATTTTTCCCAAAACTTTGTCACTTATTTCTATGAATTTGGACGATGATTAGCGTTTTTGCACTTTTATCAGTATCCATAAGAAAATAACAAGGTATTTATGTATTTTAGGAGTTGCAGGAAAAGACAAGGATGCCTGGATGACTATCTTTTGCTCTGGAAATTATTGTTGTCATTATAAATGGGATGCCAATTTGATTACTGACACGACGGAGCACCAAATCATCATCGTAATAAAGAGTGGGGGTCTCATTTTCTTACATGCAGTCACTCCATAATGGATAAAACATTTATTTTTTATCTTAAATAATATATTTATTAAATTACATATTCTATTTTAAAAATTAAAAATATTTTATATTTTATATTTTATATTTTTATATTAACACATTTAAATATATATTAATTTTTTAACCCTTTAAAATACCATATTTAAATTTTATAAATATTACAACATTTAATATAAAAACTATTATGCGTAAAGTTATGAAAATGTCACGTGAAACTTTCTCCATAATAAATACACATGTTAACACTGCAATAAATTCCACATACTGAAATGTGATTACTACCTTCTATTTCTCAAAAAAATTATAATTGTAGTCGGATATTTATTTACCAATGTTAAAATATATTTTATAATTATTTAGACCTACTTTATTAATAAAGTAAAGACTTTATATACATGTTAAAATATATAAAGACTTTGTTAATATATTTACGACAAATATGTAAAATGAAGACATTGTTAATATATTTATAAAAGAAAATACTCTATATTTATAAAATAAAGTCTTTGTTAATATATTTATAAAAAAGTTCGTCTCTCGAAAAACAATCTTTTCATAAGTTATGAAAAAATCAGAGACTCAAATGCAATTTTATCATAAAAAGATGAAAATTTGTTGGTTAAAACAATAAAAATTCGGCTCAAATTCGGGTAATAAGCTATCTATGTGATTTTATCATTACATATTTAGAATAAAAATATATATATTTATATGTTTTACTCTAAATACGTAATGTTTCTAACCAAAACTCAAATATTTCACTTGCAGTTACTTCAGATTATAAACCACCTAACTTCATATTATTCAAATCAAACTCTGTCTTTCCATATGCTTATGGAAAACCGGTCCTTCCCAAAACTTTGTCTTTATAAAATAAATCTTACAAATGTTAAAATATATGTGTGTGTGTGTATGTATATACTAAAAGACAAAATTTTAGTAAGACCGTCTTTCCATAGGCATGAGGGAAAACGAGGGTTTAATTTGAATATTAAGAAATTAGAGATTGGGTTGCAATATTCCAAAAATTGATTACACGCGCTATATATAAAACCCTAACTTTTTATTCCTTTCATAATTCATTTAACCCGCTCAGTATCTCTCTCTCTCTCCCTCTCTCGTTTTCATCTTTGTCGTTTCATCTCATTTTTCATCTATGCCGTTCGTTTTTCCTCGACTTTTGTCATTTGTTTTGCCGGTTAGTTGTTCAATTGTGTTCGTGTGAGGATATTTTTACCTTTTGTGTTCACCATTTTGATTTTATGTTTCATTTTTAGGTTTTTGGTTTTGGATATGAAGTTTTTTGTGCTTTACTGCAGCGGAATAGGAAAGAACAAAGGTAATCTATCGAAGGTACCGCGAATGTTGAAGGTGATGTTTATTGGTTAAATTTGTGCTGGTAATATGTAGATTTGGTGTCAAATGAGGATCTGTGTGCTTTAGTTTGCAGTTAACCATTTTCTGATACTTTTTGTGTGATGGTGTTAGTATGTATACTGTTTCCCCCCAAATTAAGAGGTTTATTTTTCAAAAATCCGATGTTAATTGTGAAAAGTTATAAGTTTATAGTGTAATATGTTAATATTAAATGGTCGTTGTGTTAAATTTCCTTTAGTCTTGGTGCGTAATGTTTTATTTCTCTGAACTTTTTTTTTTTTGCAAATATCAGTGAGAGGTGTTGTGTTTTGGCTTTGAATGTCATTTTGTTGTTGTTATTAATTTTGTTATGACCTATTCTATTTTGAATTAATAGGATTTATATTTGTTATAAAAGGGTTATGTGTTTATTGTGACATAAAAGGTTCATCGTCGATTGAAGTTTCAGTTGCATTCATATCAGGTGATTTTCTCTTTTTGAGTTCCATTTTTTAATTTTATGTTCAATTTTTTAGGTTTTCGATTTCAGATCTGAATTTTTTAATGTGTTTTATTGATGCGGAATGGTGAAGAAGAGAGGAAAATTTGTCAAAATTTCTTCTAATGTCAAAGGTGATATTTTTTTGTTTAATTTTTGTTGTTAATTTGTGATTTTAGTATCAAATAAGGATGCAAGTATTTGAGTTTGCAGTTAACCGTTTTCTAATGCTTTTTGCGTGGTGATGTTAGCATTTTTACTATTTTCCCAATTTAAGAGGTGTATTTTTCGAATATCTGATGTTTATTGTGAAAGGCTACAGGTTTAGAGCGTAATATATTGATATTAAGTGTTCGTGTTAAATTTGCCTTTTGTTTTGGTGTGTAATGTTTGTTTTTGTCTCCCGCCCAATTTTTTGGTCAAATTCAGTGAGATGTGCTGTGTTTAAGTTGAAAGGTTCTGTATTCTGAATTCAAATGTGTATTTTGATGTGGTTGCTGTTAATTGTGTGTGTGATGTACTACTGCGAAGCTGCTGTTTGTAGTCGGGTTCTGCACTTCAATATTTCTATTTTGATTTCAACGGATGAAGAGATTGCATGTCTTATTGTAAAATGTGTTGTTGTTTTGTAGGCTGCTGGTGCAGCATTTGCTTTGTTTCAAAAGGATGGTTGCTTCCAAGTAATCAGAACGGTTGTCGAAAGCACAAATGGTGACTATTCAAGATGATTTGGACACAGATTCAAATCACATGCCCAACACTCAAGACATCCTTGATGATACCGCTACGTGGAATGGGATCGATGACCTCGTGCACAATTTTAAGAAGAAAGCATCTGGATCCATGCCCAATTTCGACCTTCTTGGTTTCAATGATATATGATTTGAATATCTATGTAATAGCTTTGTGGATTTAATCTATAATTGGATTATTTTGGATGTAAGAAAGTATTATTTAGTTATTTTTGAAATAATTTGATTTTAGGTATGATAGGTTGAATATTTAGGTAAAAACAATGATGGATTATGGAGATACATGCTCAAAGGTTTATTTTGTTTCCGTTCTTTCTCTTATAATTTTGAAGTTACTTGACTTTTTTGTTTGTCAAGTTGGATGTTTATGTTAAAACGTTGCATGTTTATAGTGATGGATCTTGACCATAAAATGCATAATTCAGATATGGTGCATAATTTGTTGTAGATATTGCCAAGTCGGTCTTGTAAACTCATGGTCGTGCTGCAAGATATGGTGCATAACTTTATAAAGATTGTCAACTAATTTGATTCGTATTTCAGCCTTACACCCTGTTCAAGTTACATTAGAATCCTTTGTCTTTCTCCCTCTCGAGGTTGAATTTTTTTAATTCATCACAAATTGATATTGGTGGGGTTGATGTCGCTATTTTTTCCGAGTTTTCCCTTGACATGAGCACACAAAGTACTAATTTTCAGTAATAACTCATTGGATGTTCTTCCATTGTGTGGTTTTTTTGTAGCTAAATCCCAATTTGTTAGCATGCCGTTTGTAGAGATCCTCAAATTCTTGCAACGTTCTTGCTTGTAGTCCATTGACGCATTCAATCACGTCAATTTTTTTTCTAAGTTTGGTAGATGTTCGTATTTGCAGTAATTACAAGTGAAACATTAGATTTTTTGTTAGAAACATTAAATATTTATAGTAAGAGAGAATCTTAGGAAAGATGGCATGTTCATAAGCTTATGGACAAACCCCTAGACTTTTTACGTTAAAAATTACAATTTTTTTAAAATTTAAATATTATGTTATATAAGTTTAAACAAGTAATAGTGTATATTTGAATGTAAATATATTAAAAATATATAATATAAAAAACATTTAGAATGTTTAAATTTAGTATGTGATGTAACACATGCAGTGTTTATGTTAAAAAACAGTGGCATGTCTATAACTTATAGACATGCAACTGTCAGGAGACTTACTCTTATAGTAAAACATGTAGGTTATATGTTACTTATTCGTGATTTCAGTTAACTTTATTTTTTTATTCTTCATCTCTGACCTGTAATTTCTAAATATCTTTTGAAACTGTTCAGTATAAAATGTTACATCTTTAGCTTGAAACATAGACATTAAATCATATAACAATGAAATTTAATGAAATTTGAAATGATATTTAAATCTTAACATGTACTGAGATTTCAGATTTCACGAACAAAAAAACTTCATATTTGATCGACAGAAAGGTAGTACGTATGATTTAAAAGTCACTGTCAATGTAAAACGTTCAAATTTTAATGAATGTTATAGTGGATTGAAAGGAAGACGAATTTGTCAGAGTTTATACCTTTAGAACATATATTTGCACCAGCAACAGTCTGTTCTTGGTTCCTTCGATTAACAGCATCTGAACAGTGAGATTGAAACGTTAGAATTCTATTGCAATTTAAAAATGAAACCGCGAACAAAATCAAATAGCAAACAAAATCTAATCTCAATTTTTAATGAAACTTACAAAACTGAGTTCATTCTTTTGCGAATTGATAAAACAACGAAGGCTTGAGAAGCGATGGTTTTCAACGATATGCGATGTGGAAGTTGGCTGACGTGGATTTGAAGAATGGAAGACGGCAAAATTGAAGATTGCAGAGCTGTGTGTTGAGGATATGGGAATTTGTTCGAAGATCATAGAGCTCAGGGAAGGTTGGGGGAATTGAAAACTAGGGTTTTACCTTAAATAGGCGCGTGAAATAACCCAAATCGTTACATTCGATTTTTTACTCAGATTTTCTTGATTATGACTCACGAGTTCTGATTGCTTTTTGTCTTAAAATTGTAATTCGGTCCCTGGTCTTTTGATGACTTGTGGAAAGATTATCTTTCAACAAACAAACTCATTTTAAAATATAAGACTTTGTTAATAAAATAAAGTTTTGTTTTAAATCTACTAATCGTTAGACGGAGTTATTTTATAATTGACGTAACTAATGGGATGATTTGATGTTTATTTTTATTTATTGCAACTGGGTTCTTATAACTTCAATTTTTTTTATCATGTATCGTATTGTACAAACAATTATAAATTGACCCTAAAAGTAATTGAAATGAGATTTTTCATGGTCTAACCATTAACATGAGACTTTCTCAAAATATGAAAATGTGTCAAATTTAAAAAAAATAGATGGAATATAAATATTAAAGAGAAAGTCTTAGGAAAGACGATTTTTCCATAAGTTTATAGACGGTTCACTGTGGCTTTTACCTTAAATGTTGTAATTTTTTTATAAAATTTAAATATTATATTTTAAAAGTTAAAACAAGTAATAATATATATTTGAATGTAAAAATATAAAAATATATGATATAAAAAAATATTTTAAAATTTTTAAAATTTAGCATGTAATTTTAAAAATGCAATGTATAAGGTAAAAATAAGTACCGTCTATCAGGAGGCACTTATAACCCTACACAATTCACGAAAGTGCACATATAACCTTGTGATAATTGAAAGTGCAAATATAACCCTAGATAGTTATTGTATGTGCAAATATACCATTTTCGGTTGTTTTAAGCCTGATTTTGTTAAATGACAATTTTACCCTTCTGAAAAACAATTTTTTTAAAAAAATAATGAAATGCCTATAATACGCCTAAACCCTAATTTTCCTTACTCTTCTCCTTATTTCTCTTTCCTCCCTGCCGATTCCTACTTCCTCCTCCTCCGTCTTTTCCTTTCTCCTTTCTTTCCTCCTCCGGGTTGAATGTTCAGCCACCGCCGATTCCTGCTTCTTCCCTTTCTCCTTTCTTTCTTTCCTTCATTTTCTTTGTCGGTTTGAATCCCTTCTCCGGCCGAAAGTGGCGTCGCAGGCAGCGGCGCGACGAGATTGAGTTTCAATGGGATGGTTGTGGTGATTGGGTTTCGACGGGGTGGCTGGTGGTGATTGAGTTTTTCCGTCGGGATTGAGTTTTAATGGGGCTAGGGTTTCAATAAGGGGGAGGTGACGGGTTCAGGTGACGGGGCTAGGGTTTCGACGAGTGGGAGACAGCGGGTTTAGGTTCCGGAGGAGGAGGGAAAATGGTGGACGGGGATGGGTGGTCGGGAATAGGTGGCGGCAGTGGAGCTGCAATAATGGAGTTGTCGCCGCTCCATTGATTGAACGTTAGACTGAGTTTAATGGTTTGATGGAAGACCTTAGAATAATGGAATAACTCCACCGCCTCGGAGCGGCAATAATGGAAGACCTGAGTTTAATTGTTCCCGACTCCATTGATTGATTCAGCAGCTGCAATAATGGAAGACCCCGGAGTGGCGGCGGTGGTGGAGTGACGGAGGCGAAAGCGGTGGCAGAACAATGGTGGGGTAAGGGGCATTTTTGTCCTTCAAATTTTTGTATTACGGTGAAAGGGCATTTTGGTCATTTCCGGTCTGTCAAAGGTCGGAAATGACCGGTCAATGCTGGAATATAGTTTTTATGGTTATATTTGCACTTATTTAAAGTAGTTAAGTTTTTTTATGCACTAAAAATTATCTCACAGCTATATTATACTCTTTGTCAAATATATAGGGTTATATTTGTATATTTCCCAAATTAAATTTATGGCAGTATTATTTCCTTACATTGGCAAAGAAATTAAACATTGCCGCGAAAAACTAACAGCAACTCTGCAAGTAATGTACCGGATAAGCTTCCGAATAGTATAGTCCATGAGAAGCTCCGGGAACTACTTCCAGGATTAAGGTCAACAACAAGGAATTCTGGACAATGACAACATTTCTTTAACGTATATCCAACTGAAAGCCCGAATTTTCTACATAAAAAGGCACATGGGCATTCACAATATCAACGTTATCGAAATATTCCTATTTCTGACGTATTTACAGTGAGGACTGAGGAGTGTTTACTATTTACAATTTACATTTTCCGATGGGGAAGAATTCCGAGCTGTGGCGGATGGCGGCGGTGCTAATTGTTGCTGTGGGATTAGCTCAGAGAGCGGAATCGAAGTACGTGATTTACAACACTGATGCTAAGATTGTCCCCGGGAAGCTCAACGTGCACCTGGTCCCACACAGTCACGACGACGTCGGATGGCTCAAGACTATCGATCAGTACTACGTTGGCTCCAACAATTCGATTCAGGTATTCTAATCAATTCTGCTGAGTTTGAGAGTTTTTATTTATGTGTGTTTGATTGATTGTTTGCTTGCTTGCTGTGAATTTGGTGCGCAGGGCGCGTGCGTGCAGAATGTGCTGGATTCTATGGTTTCGGCTTTGTTAGCTGATAGGAACAGGAAGTTTATCTACGTTGAACAGGTCTGGGGGTTTGGAATTTGTGCGTGTGTGTGTGTGTTTTTGTGTGTGTGTGAAGTTGACGAGACTGTTTGATTGTTCACAGGCGTTCTTCCAGCGATGGTGGAGGAATCAGAGCCCTGCAATGCAGGAAACTGTCAGTGGACTCGTCAACGAGGGCCGACTTGAGTTCATGTATGCAATTGATGAGAAAAACTACTGCTTTTTTCCCTTAAAAAATCCATATTTATAGTGTATAGGACTGAGATGCTGCCACAAGACCTTGCATCTTGCTGGCATTAAATTGTTGTTAGATGTCCATTTTGGCGGGTCAGTTGATGATATTTTCATGGTCTATTGTGATGGGGGAAGTTTGTATATTGATGTAGAAATGGTGGGTGGTGCATGCATGATGAGGCTGCTACTCATTATATCGATATGATAGATCAAACAACCCTTGGTCACCGCTATATCAAAGCACAGTTCAATGTGAC
>JAULKM010000010.1:11105260-11120442 GCA_032355605.1 Rubia tinctorum | reverse complement strand
TTTATCTTAATTTCTTCTAATTTACACTTTAAACCTTGGTCTTTCCATGACTTATGGAAAGACCGTCTTTCAAGAGATTCACTCAGAAAATTAACATCTATAACTCAATTGCACGAAATTTAATTAGTAAAAATTATCATCTAATTTAAAATTATAAATAAAAAATTGTATGATTATTAAAAAAATATTTATCATAAACCGTGCAATGACGCGATATTACAATCAAATATTCAAAATTTTGCTCATTTTTCATATTATATGGAATCCGTATACAAACACTGTTAATAATGATAATGTTGTTTTACTATAGTGACATTTATAAATATTTTATCAAGGCGAAGTTTTTAGAAAGACATTTTTTCCATTGGTTTATGAAAAGACAAGGTTTAATTAAAATAATAGAAAGGTAAAATATTTCACTTGGAATAGTAAAAATTTATTATGCAATGTGTAGTAGTTATAAGGTTATAACAAGATTAATGCAACCCAAAAATTTATCTTCATTTCTTCTAATTTGAAGTTTAAACCTTGATTTTTCTATAGTTTATAAAAAAACTATCTTTCAAAAGACGAACACTTTTATCAATAATTATATTATATTATAAAATTTATTTATTTATATATAATAATATTTAAATTAATGTATGTCCAAAGTACGGGTGTTATTTAGTTACTTTATGATTCCATGTCTATATCTATTCATTTGTAGGGGGGAATATAAAATTAACTCTATTATTTTTTGAAAATGTCAATCTAATCATGTAAAATATGAAATGAAATTTTAACCCTAAATTTTTGAATAATTGTGTTGATATACCCAAATTGTAGTATGACGTTGACCAAACAAATTCAGGCGTTGACGATACATTAAAAGACAAAGATACCCCATGACTTAAAAGTAAAAATTTTGTGACAAAACTACCCCATGCTGACGTAAATCATGGTTTGATTCAAAAGTGCTCCACCGCCATTGTCACTGCTTTGCCACCAATGCTCCGCCTCAGCCATCACCGTCGTCGTTGATCAGCTACCACCTCCATCGTTGATCCACCACCGCTACTTCGCCTCTGCCACCACCGCCACCGCCACCACACAACTGATCCCCTGCTTTCCACCACCTTACTGCTGACACGTACGACGCCCTTTCCTTCCTCCACAACCATGACCTCCACATGCCCCCTCTTAATCCCTCTCCCTAGAAAACCACCTTGATTCCACTTACCGAGCTTCTTTTTCTCTCCTTCGCCGCTCCGCTCTGCTCCACCTCTGTTGGGCTTCTGATTGGTGGCATCCATGTTTCGCCGCCATTAGTGATTCTCCATGACCGCGATGACTTTCCCACTGGTCCAGGTCTCCACCGACAACATCATCTTGGCTTCTCCGATCTGCGCCTGACGTTGTAGCCACTACACCGTCAATCGCCTACATTTTTCGGCGGTTCTACATAGTCTTGATGACTTTTTTGGCATTTCTCCGTGGCTATGGTGACAGAACAAATGAGAGGTTGGACTGAGCAGGGTTGAACGTCGGAATCAATTGTGGTGGAGCGAAGCATGGGGTTGAGGTGGAGGTGTGAGGCTGCGGTGCAATGGTGATTTAGGAATAAATTAGTGTGGTTGTGTGGAACGACGGTGGAGAGAAGCGACGGAGGAGAGGAGAGGAGAGGAGAGGAGAAGAGATGTGGGGTTTGAAAAGTAGGTTTTATATTTAGGAATACACTAAGGTAAAACACTGTGCCTAAAAGAATAAAGGAAAAATGCTGAGGGTAAAATAGTCCTTTCAAGTTTCCCATTTTTTCCAACAAGGGTATAATGGTCAGATTATTTAATTCCGGCCAATTTCAGGTTGTCAGGGTTAAATTGGCACTTTCGTCCAAAATTTAGGGTTAAATTGCACTTCAAATTTTACAGGGTTAGGCTGATACTTCGACCAAAACATAGAGTTATTTTAATACTTAACTCTAATTTTAATATGTATAAGCGCTTCATCACTTATGATAGGTTCAATACTAAAATCCACCTTTGTATCATTGATATTATATAAAAATCATTTTCGTCCTATCACCCACTTCGAACTCCTTATTCATTTCAAACTCATTAGTCGTACTCATCCAAAATATATCTCCACATTATTAAAATACACTTTATTATTATTTTAATTTAATATTAGAATTTTAATAAATAGATACGTTAAAACAATTTATAGGTATGATATTTTCATTATGAATAAATAGTCATTTTCATACTCAAGGCATAAACCCACTATTCATGGGGTACCATTTTCATACTCATATATGCTCCATTCCATCAATACTACCTCCATCCCCGCCTGATTTCACACCATCACGCCTCGCCTTCCTCATGTCCACGTATTACAGCCTCCAAATTTGGAAAGTAATTTGAAGAACTTCGTCTCCTTATATAAATCCAACTTATTGGACCCTTCCATTCGGGTTGTTGAAGACTCGGATCAGAGCTTGGATAATTTTTTCCAACGCCTCCGGGAGAATTTCTACAAAAGCACCTGCGGCCATCCCCAAATTCAATTTCAAGGGGATAAAAGAATATGCACTAATCACAGAATTAAGGATTATTTTATTATTTTTATTTAAAAGATTGATCTTCATTTGTTACGGACAGACAGTAGGGTTAAAAGAGTCGAGATCTGCTCCGGGGCAGTACAGTCGATGATTAAAGCTCGAATTAAATGGGGAAAACGTGGTCATCATGTCGAACTGATATTCATAAGTGATAAATGACGTACTCCCTCCGTTTTTCTATAAGTGGCACTATAGGTTTAGATGATTGGATTTAAGTGGAAAAAATGAGTTGATGAAATTAAGTGTAGAATAGAAAAGGTGCGCGGAGAATCCACTTCTAAGTATTTGTCGTTTCTTCGACGACAATGGCAAATGCGATCAAGAAATTCAAGTTACACGGAGACATGCCGACCATCTCAATGAAAGGCATGCCGTATCAATTCGTCTTGTAAGTGGAATAGATGGCCACGATTCACGGAAATGCACGACTGAGACTCACATTGATATGCCTAGGAGCTGTCTCGGCATTCGTCAAATCTCTTATCATTTGTTTCGCATCAGCATGGAGCCTGCTACTCTGTCTATTGCCCTCAGAGTATACTAAAAATGGTGGTTGTGTGTACCTCGATGAGGATCCTTGCATGGTTGAATTATCCAACCCTCCCCTGATTTACTTTCACGCATAACAATCATGAAAGGACAACAACAACTTTTTATCGACGTGTTAGTTCTTTGGACGACATCTGGAGCGCTCATATCGACGGCCTTATCATTCCGACCCCGATTGCAAATACAATATATCCTTGGGGGATATTCCCATTTCTCTTGTATGACAACATGACAAGTTCAAATCCAACACGGAGGGCTGTCTGTTGCAGGTACGAATAAGCTTCTATATGACTCGGGATAACATTGGTTGTCTCGAATGCTGAGTACCCATTCTCATCTGGAACCGCTCCATATGAATTAACTTCAACCTTAGATAACATTATATATCAAATAATTATTTTCACAAAAATATAATGAAAAACATAATAAAGGCCCGCATCATCGTAACAATAATAAATAATAAAACTCACTATTCTATAAAACTCCATGAACGCCACCTCCATGTATTTAAATTAACGTAATTCTCACTACTAGTAATGAAATCTATGACCACATTATTATACAACCACTTCTATAACCAATGGTGTATACATCATTCTAATAAATAAATAAAAAATGGCTACACATTTTTTATGACTCATATAAAAGAATGCCTTTTTATTTGTACCAAGGTTTTCTAAAAATTAGTATAACCACACTAAATTTTGTTATATCAAGCTTAGTAGAACCATATGTTCTATGTTATATTAGCCTACCAAAAGTTCGACAATATTTTTTATAACGACCATAAACTATGTTAGTAGAACTTTTCTATTAATCAAGAATATATAAATAAAGCGTGAACTAAAATATTTTAAAATTAACATAAAATCTACTACAGAAGATAAGTTTTATAATCGCATAAAATACACAATATATATTCCGTAAAAATCATTCTTCTAAATGACAAAATACACAATATATTTTTTTACTAATTTAACTAACATATATAAAAAAATTATTTCAGAAAATATTAAGATATTATCAACTTTTACTAATGAGTTCTATAACAATATTAAATTCAATGTATGGAGTCATGCATAGACAATGAAATGTTATACAGTTACATTTCACATTATAATACAATATCACATCTATTAATCCGGAAATATAATATAAGCTTCTATTCGAACAACTAATAAGTCATAACTTCAACAATTACTTATTCCAAAACACAACAATTAAATTTAAAAATACCTCTGAAGACATGGAGTTTTGACCACCCAAATTTAGAGTAAAAAGTGTGACCAATGTAAAACGGGAAGGAATTTTTAACACCGATTTTATAGACATTTTTGTTCCTTTTTTGGGATTTAAATGCATTTAATATGGGGAGATGGGAGTTAGGGAAAAGAGACCCGAAAATAGGCTTGCAAAATGGAAAGGAGAACCGAAAATGGGAGGACAAAAGAGAATCGAAAAGAGAGAAAATTCGGAAGGAGAATCGGGAAAGAAGAACCGTGGAGGGAGAATCAGGGAAGGAGAACCGGAGAAGGAGAACCAGACTGGGAAGAGGGATGGAGAACCGGGGAAGGAGAATCGGAGAAGGAGAACCGGACCAGGAGGTGGATGGAGAACCGGGGAAGGAGAACCGGAGAAGGAGAACCGGACCGGGGAGGTGGATGGAGAACTGGAGAAGAAGAATCGGACCGGGAGGTGGATGGAGAACCGGAGAAGGAGAACTGAAGAAGAAGAACCGTACCGGGAGGTAGAAGGAAAACCGGAGAAGGAGAACCGGGGAAGGAGAACTGGAGAAGGAGAACGGAACCTCCGGCCACCATCGGCCACCTCCGCCACTGTCGGCGGCCACCAACATTTCATACACCATTTCTAATTATTATTTGTTATTATTAAATACAATTACTAATTGGTTAGTATTCATTTAAATATATCCAAAATACATAGGATATTTATTTAATACACAATACAGGGCGTGATTAAGTAAAATACAGTGCGTAATATAACAATCCACTAAAAGAATATGCACTAATTAAAGAATTAAGTATTATTTTATTATTTTTATTTAAAAGGTTGATCGTCATTTGTTGCGGGTAGACACGTAGGGTCAAACTAGCGGGATGGCACCGCACGATGCTCGGTGTTTGTGGTATTAATTTTTGTAATACATTTTGTTGATGAATCTTTAAATGTTGTATAATATTTATTGCGACGCTCACATTTTTATATATTTCACTAATGACTCTTGATGTATTGTGTAATATTTTATTGTATTAATTTGATTAAATTGTCTTATGGTACATATTTTTTATGTCAGTGGTAGAAATGTCGTTATTCAAACAATTTGATTACTTCTTACATGATTCATTCTAATTATAAGTATGTTATTAACACTCTGGATGCTATCAAGTCACCTTCTAAGCATCATTTTATGTCGTGTAGAAAAATAAACACATACAACACACATTTATGTAAAATAAACAAATACATGGATGTAATGCACAATTTCATATTTCAAAATACACATTATGAATAATGTAGCGAATAATTTAATGAATAATACTATTCAAATTATTTTTACAAAATAATATTAATATTAATATTTTTATAAAGTTAATTAATACAAAGTAAAAGAATGTTTATTTGGACCCCTTTATACATCATGATTTATTTTACATTATTTTATTATTTTTCACTCCATAATTTTTAAATAATCTACTATTCTCTTTTTAAAAAATTGGATCATAACTTCTTCTATCGTGAATTTTATACCAGTTTCTTTCTTTATATTTTTTGTATCAATATTTCTCTTTATAGTTTTACATTGATTTTTATTCGTATCAATTCATTAATAAATTAATTGCATTAAGCTCTCTCTCGTTGTATTTCTTTTACTATTACTGACATTTTTCGAATCACCTCCTTTCTTTTCAAATTTTTCACTTTATTTCTTTAATTATTTTTGTATTAATTTCTCCCTATATATTTCTTGAATTATTTTTTTTACATTACTTCAATCATTATCTTTGTCCCTATTATGGTATTAATTTCTCTCTCTATATTTTTGTATCATTTTCACTAAATACATTTTTATATTTATATTTATATATTCACTTCTATACTATTGTTTCTCCATATTTATAATAATATTTTACCTTTTGACATTTCTCGCATTACTCTGTTATCTTAAAGTATCAATTTATCTCTTAATTTTCATATATTTATATATTTTTAATAACTCTTCGTTTCTCCCATTTTTATCATCAATTTATCTCTACAATACTTGATAAATACCAATTTAATTTAATTATATTTTGATATTTATACTTTATAAGATAGAAAGAGACTCGACAATTCATTTTTTCGTCCATATAATAAAGTTTAATAGATTTTTCTATTGATATAAATTATAGTAATTAAAAAGATCAAACATGTTTTATTTTCCTAAACCTTTAAAAACAAGTACTCCCTCTGTCACACACTGAACTGCACAATTACTATTTGACAGTTATATTTCCGTCCATGTAGTAATGTTTAAAATTTTAAAATATTGTACTATACGGAGTATAAGTTAAAACAAGTAATAATGTGTATTTGAATGTGAAAATATAAAAAATAAATTTTAATGTGTATTTGAATGAAGGAGTATGTAACTTAACTAATGCATTATATAAGTTAAAAAATAGTGGCATGTCCATAACTTATGGACATCCACCTGTTAGGAGATCTACTCTTACTCTTAAACCTAATTTATTAAGTATAAAAATATATTAAGGAGTAGATTTAGAACCTAATCTCCAACGACCTTGCAAGGTGGTTATGGGTCTAAATCTATCAACTTAAACCCCTCCCTGGCATCTGTCTTTGGTGGCTAGGCTATCATGTGTTACTACTGAAGGCCATTTAGCTACAACTGCAGCGGCATTACCCCAACCTCTTTCTCTTCTTCAAGTGGTTCTATTTGGATCCGATTTTGGCGTGAGGCAATATCCTCTTCATAAGCGTGTTGGAGATCACCAAGCCGTTTAGATCTCCTCGCTTCGCTATGCAGATTTGGCATCATCACCCATGCAAGTAAAGTGAACTCAGTAATAGCTTCATTTCCTGTATAATCTTCATCATCCAAATGTTTACTCGTGAACAAAACAAAACAAAACAAACCCTAATCTAATCCAACAAAGATTAGGCTATTATGATCCAACAAATCTTAAGTTTTGAAGCCTTAAATTGATGAAACAAGCATCAAGAAACCTACTTCTCTCACTATATCTTCTAAAAAGTGGCATCTATTTACAAGCTCTAACATACCATACAAATCAAACAAGGGTTTGGGGAAACTGAATTAATGTGCTAATTGAGAAAACTTCTAAATCAAACACCCCATCAAAAAAAAGAAAACTTCATTTGAAAAATTAGCATCAAAACTAATGCAAACACAAGGAATCCAGTTAACCTAGCATGCATCCTCTTAACAACATAAAAAAACATTCGAAACTTCGAACTCCAAAAACATCACAAAAAATAAATTAAATTCAAAACCACCAAATGATCATCGGACAAACTAACTATTATGCATTGATTTGATGTTTATTTGTATTTATTGCAATGGGGTTAGTATAATTCTGAAAACTTTTAAGTGTATCACAATATATAAATAATTATAATTTGATCCAAACAATTATTGAAACAAGATATTTCATGATTGGCCAAACCGTTAATTGGTCTAACATAATAATTTCTCATATTCTTTTATGTAAATAGTAGAAATGTAGGCATTCTAAAACTTTGAGTACTTCTAACTTTAATTTTAAATACATAATTTATTACAATTATAAGTATACAAAAGTGGTAAATTTGTGATTGTATTTAATCTTGAACAAATTACTACATGATCAACACTTTGAATTTCACCAAATCACTCCATATGATATTTTACATTGTGTGAAAGAAAAAATTACGTAAGATGCACATTCATAATACAATACATATGATGTACAATATAATACTTTAAATTACACATTTATTTCTGGGTTAATGAATAATGAAAAAAATCCCTAACATTCAAATTGTTTTATATTTTTATAAAAAATAATTAGTATGAAGGAATAAATAGGAATGATCACTTTTTTTGTTGTATTATATTGTTTCCTTTCTCTTATCACTTTTTACTTCATGATAGAGGAAGTTATTATACAAAAAATTTTAAAGAAAATAGTAGATTATTTTAAAATTATGGAGTGAAAAATAATAAGATAATGTAAAATAAATAGGAGAAACGAAGAGTTATTAAATGTCAGTAATAATAAGAGAAATACAATGAGAGAGAGGTTAATACAATTAATTTATAAATGAATTGATACGAATAAAAATAAATGTAAAAATATAAAGAAAAATATTGATAAAAATATAAAGAAAGAAACTTGTATAAAATTCCTGATTTGTAGATATTTTTATACTAAAATACATATTATTACTTATTTTAACTTTTAAAATATAATATTTAAATTTCATAATTTTTTTATAATATTTAAGGTAAAATCCACTGTGACTGTCCATAAGTTTATGAAAGTGCCGCCTTTCTTGAGAGTTGTATTGCAAAATCAGTATTCAATAGTTGGAATTCAAATTATAATTATCAATACATTAAGAGTTCATTTTGTTGATATTAGTAGTTAGAGTACAAATTTTGCAGGTTTTCTTCTAAAAGCATAAAAGTAGCATATGCAAGTATGCTTACATAAATGCTACTCCAGGAATTATTGTAGGAGGTATGATAAATTATGTCCATGTCGAACTTCAATAATTCTATGTTTGTTTCGCGCTATTGCTGATTGTTTTTCATGGTGTTACACAGATGAGTAATCTAACTTGTGATTGCCCATAGTAGAGAAGAGATTAGCACAAGGTGGCGTTTACTTAGCTAATGTTCGCAACCGAATTTATAGATGAATTGCTACGAATAAAAATCAATGTAAAATATGAAAAAATATTGATACAAAAATATAAAAGAAAGAAACTAGTATAAAATTCATAATAGAATAAGTTATGATACGCAATTTTTAAAGAGAATATTGGATCATTTAAAAATTATGGAGTGAAAAATAATAAGATAATGTAAAATAAATCATGATGTATAAAGTTGTCTAAATAAACATTATTTTCCTTCGTATTAATTAACTTGATAAAATATTAATATTAGTATTATTTTGTAAAAATAATTTGAATAATATTATTCACTATATTATTCACTACATGTGTTCATTATGAAATTGTGCATTACATTCATATATTTGTTTATTTTACGCAAATGTGTATTGTATGTGTTCATTTTTCTACACCACATAAAATGATGTTTAAAAGGTGATTTGATGGCATCCAAAGTGTTAATAGAATGCTTATAATTAGAATCAATCATGTGAGAAGTTATCAAATTGTTCGAATAACTATATTTCTACCACTGACATGAAAAATATGTATCATAAGACGATTTAATCACATTAATACAATAAAATATTACACAATATATCAAGAATCATCAGTGAAATATATAAAAATGTGAGTATCACAAAAAATATTACATAATATTTCAAAAATGTACACCACAAATATCGCGCAAGTCGTCATTGTCGTTCGCTCTCATGCCACTCTTCAACGTCGCTTACCGACCTCCGTCATCGTGCTCTTCAACGGGAATGATTTCTGTGAGTCAAACGCCGTCAACAATAGATTAGTCCTATGTTTCCGTCAGTTTGAGAGTTCAATAGGATTGGGTTTCCATCAGCAACGACCCAACCAAGACTACTTGTCATAAAGGACCCAATAATATCACAAAGTATTATGGTTTACATGTTAGTTTAAACATTTGATCAAAGTTCAATAATTTTGAAAAAAAAATTAGTGCAATTTGATTTGTTTGAAGGGAAGGGCGGTATCATTCTTTGAGAAAGTCTCATGTGAGACCGATTAAATTTTAGAAAAATCTCGTTTTAATAACTTTTAATGGTAAATTATAATTGTGAATGAAGTGCTTATATAACCTTCAGTTCTTTATTATGTGCAAATATAACCCCGAGTTTCTTGAAAGTGCGGTTGTACCCAAAGTCATCGAAGTGAGCAGTTGTACCCAAATAAATTAGGAGGAAAATGTGGATACTCGGGTATAAGTTTACATATTTTGGCCGGTCATGGGTATGTTAGCACTTTTGAAAATCGACTATGGGTATATTAGCACTTTTGAAAAATTGAGAGTTATATTTGCACTTTCCAAAAAACCGGGGTCATCTAAGCATTTTACTCTATAATTATTTTTATAGAGCAAATGGCTTCGGTGACCCCTTAACTATCACCATCGTCTACCTTTGGCCCCTTGTATTTTTTTCAAAAACTTTTGGCCCCTTAACTTGCAAAACAGTTTAATCATGGCTCTTCCGTTAGGTCAAACCGTTAACTCTAGTCAAAACATCAAATTTGAGGGATAAAATAGTCATTTTTCATATTTTTGTTCTTTTTTCTATTTTTCTACTTCTTCTTTCTTTTTGTCTTTTTCCTTTCCCCCCTTTCCCTTCCCCCCTACCCCGATGCTGCCACCACCCTCCCCTTCCCCGACGCCACCATCCCCGCCTTCACTATTCCACGCCTTCACTCACCCTCCATTTCCCCGAATTAGGCCATGCAGATTTTAGGTTTCAAGTAAATTAACCTTGGATCTCCAATGAATTAGTTTTGCCATACTGAATTGGGTATACCCGCTGAGCTTTCAGGCGGCGGTGGGTTTAGAAATAGTGGGTTTTAGGTGGCGGAAGAATCGTGAGAGGGGGGTAGGTGGTGAGTTCCAGGGGTGGAGGGCAGCGAGTTTCAGAGGGTGAAGGCGGAAGGCTTCAGAGGTGGCGTGGAAGAAGGTGGTGTAGTGCGGGTGGCGAGGGCGGAGGTATTGAGGGTTTTGGTGGAGGGATGAAGTTGAGGAGGTGGGGAGGCGGCGTTGAAGGTGCGGCGCTTAAGGTGCGGCGCTGAAGGTGCGACGACGTTGAAGGTGAGAAGGTTGGGGGAAGGTTAAAATAGGGGAGGGGCTAGGTTGTAATTAAATTAGAATAGGGGAGGGCTGTGTTGCAATTAAAATAAAAAGAGGGACTGAGTTGTAATTTTTTTTAAAAGCAAAGGGGTTAAGTTTGTAATATAAACAAAAAATGAAAAATCAATTTTACCTTCAACTAAAAGAGGAAACTTTAAAGCTAACGGACTGACTTAGCGGAAGGGCCACGATTAAGCTATTTTGTAAGTTTAGATGTCAAAAGTGTTTTTTTTAAAAAAATAAGGGCTCAAAGGTGGACGAAGGTGATAATTGAAGGGTCACCGAAGTCATTTGCTCTTATTTATACATTGTGATACATTTTGAAAGTTTTCCAAAACTATAGGAACTAAGTTGCAATAAATAAAAAATAAACACCAAATCAGTTCATTAGTTATTTTAATTATAAAATAACCATGTGGAATGATTAGTCTATAAAACAAATCTTCGTGACATTCCTTTATTCTTAAACATAAAAGGAGGAAGTAAATACTTTACAACATAAAATAGCATGAAAGTTAGCACCCCGGAAAATTAGCTTTGTGTCGGGTGTAGCGTATGTCATCCAACCAAATTGTACACGTTGTAAAATTTTCATCGCCTTTGAGTTTGGTCACGTTGATCACATTGGCTTCTATTTGTAGCAATAATATTTTGTTGGTTGCAGTATATTCCGTATTGTTTTGCATGGCCACGCTAATCTAACGGTGCGTCATGTGTGTTTGGCAAAAAAAATGAATGATGGTGAAAATGGAAGTAAGAACATTTAATTTTTATGAAATAGTATATTAGAATGCAGATTGAAAATTAAAGTAAAGAATATTAATTTAAAATCGAACATTTGATTTTTATGAAATAGTATATTAGAATGCAGATTGAAAATTAAAGTAAAGAATATCAATTTAAAATCTATTAAATTGAAATGAATTAAAATAAACTAGCGGAGTACCATCGCGCGTTGCGCGATATCATTAATTAAAATATTATAATTCAGTTTTTTGTACATGTTGTGTCTTATATTTAAATACAAAACAAAGAATTTTATTTAAAATTTTAAAGTTTAGTTATCTAAGAAAAACTATATGTGATAGCTAAAAATCGTTAGATATTGAATACAATAAAATTTGATTATTTTTATAATATTTCATTCAAATTAGTTAGAAAGTAATTATTTATATGTTGAGATTCATTTTAAAAAGTTGTCATAATTATATGTATCTCATTTAAATAAATAGAAGAAAATATCACATGACCATATTAGCTCCCTAATTATAAAATATTCTCATTTAACAGTTAGTCGATCTAAAATAATACTGTCATATATAAGTTAATCAATAAATAGTATGTATACTCCCTCTGTCTCATCCATATCTGCATACTTTCCTTTTTTGGTTGTCCCATCCAAATCTACACAGTTTCCATATTTAGAAATTTTATATACATAATATGACCAAAATACTCTTGAAATAACTAAAATTTACACTCAAAACCCAAATCTAACTCACCCACCAACCTCCCTCACTAGCTTTCTCCCTCAGTTTTCCCGTCCCACTCCATCTCTCTCAAGCTCACAAGCTCTCTCCCACCTCTCTCCACCGCGTTTCAACCTCTCCCCCGTCTCTCTCCGCTGTGTCTCAGCCTCCCCCATCCCTCTCTCCATCGCGTCTAAGCCCCACCCCATCTCGCTCTGCTGTGTCTCAGCCTCCCCATCCCACTGTCTCCGCCTCCCCATCTTTCTTTTCACCGCGTCTCCATCATTGTCGCGCCTCCGTCTACATCGTGTCTCTGATTTCTTCCAGATCTGGAGCAAGGTGGGTCTGGCGGTGGTGTTGGGTGTTGAACGGGTGGTGGTGTTGGATCAATTTTTTGACGATCTGGGTCTTCAAGATTGGGGCAGGTAGAATGAAGAAGAGAGAGGCAGAGGAGTAGTGGTTAGAGGCGGAGATGGGTGGGCAGGGGTAGGTGGAGAAAGGGATGGGAGGAAGAAGATAGAGGCAGAGAAGTGGCAGAGATGGGTGGGTAGGGGAAGGAGGAGAGGGATGGGAGAAAGAAGAAGGAGGATATTTTAGTAATTTTACTACCCAAAAATTAAAACAAGAACTTCATCTTTCTGCAGTGGTTGGGATAGAGGGAGTACAAATTTCTATCAGAAGTACTCTATCAATATATTAAAAAATATTGAATATTTTGTTATTTCAGATTAGTGGTATTTTAAAAAAAATTCAGTGATATATATACACACATATTACAATGAGATATTTATGATTTTAATTATATCTTATTAGAAAGTTATATATTTTAACAAGTTATGATTGGTTATATATAGTAAACAATTAAAATCAGTAACATATTATAATATTAGTATAAGTTATGATTGATTATATATAGTAAATAATTAAATCGGTAACATATTATAATATTAGTATGTTATTTTTAGACAACTTGAGTTTGGATTAATCAAAATGACTTCAATATCTTCGATTGACAGCACCATCAAGAAAGCAAATAATTTCCATATAAATTGGGAGTTAAAAGTACACATTCCATGGACTAACCTAATGGGAAAATATTTTAAACATGGTATTAATGGATCAGTTATTGGTGATCATTAATTTTTTCCATTTCATTAATTACTATGACGATTACATCATTTTTTAAAAATAAAATTTCATTGATTAAAGAAAATTTGGTACAAAGTGTGGGACGTTATTCCAATGAGAGATTTCATCTCTACTAGTTTTCGCATGTTGTGCTAGTAAATGGGCAACAAAATTATCCTTCCTTCTAATCCAAATCAAGTTTAGAGATGGATAATCTTCCACTAGCTTACGCACATCCTCAATGATGACCCCAAAATTCGATAGGTCCTCTTGGCAATTTCTCACACCATTGATAACTAGTTGCGCATCTCCTCTTATGCAATTGACTTGTATGTCCTTTTGT
The DNA here is from genome assembly GCA_032355605.1 of Rubia tinctorum. Taxonomy (NCBI): domain Eukaryota; kingdom Viridiplantae; phylum Streptophyta; class Magnoliopsida; order Gentianales; family Rubiaceae; genus Rubia; species Rubia tinctorum. The sequence continues at coordinate 11,106,289 of JAULKM010000010.1, read as the reverse complement.
ATTGCTGTAGTCAGAGCTGTTCGAAGAGCAATGGCTTCTGCTTGCTTCACCGAATAAGTAAAAAGCATGCGTTGAGATTCTCCATATAGACATCTCCCGTTTGAGGAGCAGACATACCATCACAGGCAGGTACTAGTAGAAGATATGGTTGCATCAAATAAAAGCATGTTTCCATGCTCAGGTGGCAGAGGGCTTGAGAATTGGGCCGGTGATTCAGCTACGTACAGATCTGTCTGGAGTTTTGAGGCATATAGCACACATTGTTATGGGTGAATATTATGTTCTTCCCCATGGAGCAATTTGTTACGGTGGTACCATATCCGGGATAATAAGATAACTACAATTTCCATATCGCGTTCACTCATTTCAATGATTAGATCTTAAACCCATATGCTGGCATTCAGTAATTTAAATGACATATTCTTTCATGTAAGTCTGCAGCAAACCATAACTGATGTTTCACTGGGCAATGAAAGAATAGATGTTCTATTGAAGTGTCTTCTGCAGAGCAACTCAAGCAGAGAAATTTAGCATTTGCGTGCTTTAGCCGTAAGTTAGCTGCGGTAGATTTTTCTTACATAATCTCCATAGGAAATGCTTTGTCTTTGTCTTTTCCTGCACTGTTAGGTTCCAAATTCTCTTCCAGTGTGGAGAAGGGCCCATGCTACTTGACGCCATATTTCCTGCATAGGACAAGTTTGAAAAAGTAAGACCAATGTTATATCCAGATTTAAGTGTATATTTACCATCGGCTGTTGGATGTCATATCCATCTATCAGGGTTCAAGGATACAGTGCTCCTCGGTAATGACAGTCAGTGGCGGAACCAGGAGCTCTGGCAAGGGGTGGCGGAAAAGGCGTGCAAAATTTTTTTTTCACGCTTAATACAACAAAAAAAATTCACGCTGAATACAACAAAAAAAATTGCACGCTTAATACAACAAAATTATAAGGACCAACTATTACATAATATGAAGATGTTTATAAGTACAAAAAGTCACTGGATAAAAAACTACTTTCGAATACTAGT
>JAULKM010000010.1:11082346-11103113 GCA_032355605.1 Rubia tinctorum | reverse complement strand
TGCTATATAAACACAACCAAAATATGCTATTCTAAATTTCTAATCACAATTCAAGTTTCAATCCAATTCTAAATATGCTATTCTAAATTTCTAATCACAAATTCACAACTCAAAATATTTTCTTCTAAATTTATAATCACAATTCACAATACAATACAATACAATTACAAATCACAAAGCACAATATACAATACACAATTCACATTTCAGTGATTTCACAATACAATACAATTATAATTTATACAAATACAATACAAATATACAATTATACAAATGTCAAACAATACAATACAATTATAATTTATACTAAGTTACTAACGGTGGGCCGAGCCGAGTGGCGGACAGAATCGACGGATGGAGGACGGCGGGGCACGGCGGATTAACGGCGGCGTCGGTGGTGGATAACCGGCTGGCGGTGGCGATTTGGCGGAGTCAGGTCAGGCCGCGGCTGTTGACTGCTGTGCAAATCCGCTGATGAGTGATGATGAACAATGACATGATGAAATTGAAAGGCCTCTTCTTCCATATTAGGGTTTTAACTCTGAATTGGGCCGATTGGGTTTCAGCCCAATCGGCCCTTCTTTTTTTTAAGCCTGCGAAGTAAAAGGACGCCGTTTTACTTATCAAAACGACGTCGTTTAACTTATCAAAATGCGTCGTTTTGATAAGCAAAATGACGTCGTTTAACTTATCAAAATGCGTCGTTTTGATAAGCAAAATGACGTCGTTTTGATGTGTTCTCAGCCCAAAAAATATGGGCTGGTTGGGCTGAAACCCAATCGGCCCAATTCAGAGTTAAAACAGAATCCGGTCGTCTTCCACGACCACTGCACTACCAGAATTGACCCTTCCACCGGAATCGAAGGGGTGGCGGAAACCGGTGGCTCCCGGCGGCCCTAGTACTAATTTTTGGGCCGCCGGAACCTAGGAGTGGCGCTAGCACCCCCTCGCCACCCCCTGGTTCTGCCACTGATGACAGTATCATAGCCGATTCTTCTTGATTGAACGTATTCCTAATTAAGTCTTCATTCCATTTTTTTGCCAACATTGATTGTTCTGACTCGCCGTTCTCCGGTGCCGCATGCATTGTGGCCAGAACTTGTTTTGCCAGTTCTTCTTGTTTCCTTCGCTGGTAAAGTACTCATGGCCTTGGTTATGGATATGGTTGATCATTCTCAAACCTCAACCACCTACCATATCCCATTGGCATCAGTGAGTCCCTTTGAGGAGTATCCTTCATTTCGCAATCTATTTTTGCATGATCTAAGCGCCTGCATAGTTGGTAAAAGGATGGTAACCTCTCATACTGGAAGCAGAAGAGGTAATCCACTCCTTTGAATTCCACTGTAGTGACTTTAGGAATCGGCTTATGGACATCGAGTGTCGCCCTTAGCTTTAGAGTTTTCCCCATGCAGGAACCAAACTTGTTTATGTGGACTTTGATGAAGTCCCCCAGATAGTCGCCAATATGAGCTGCCATGTCTTGATTCAAAAGGATTGGCGGGACGTCATGGGCATGAATCCAGAATGGGCTATCAGCGAAAGGTAGATGGCGTATGGCCTCCAAACCGTCTGTTTCAACAAAGACCACCAAGCTGTTATCAAATGACCAAGGTGAAAACTCAATTACCTTGGTTCTATCTGCAAGTTGTTCAAGCTCAAATAACGCCAAATGGACCCCCATATGGTGACCAGACATTTCCGCTGCATTTCCACGCCTGTGATATAGTCCACGCCTTGATCATGGTGGAAATCATATAGCCGACACGCTTCAACTTTGGATTCAAGATTTTTGCAACCAAGAGGTATGTTTTCGACTGGTTTTCAACAGTGTCAATAGAATTTGGGGCAAGGAGCTTTTTGGATGCTTCGTTGGATATGTTGATCTTCTCATACTGAGCTATGAGTTCGGCTCCCATGGCTGATACAACAAGCAAATCGGTATTGTTTAGAAGCTAGATATGGAAAGTTCGGTTGTGATAGACAAACTTGGTGAGTGCTAGTGGATGTTGGATCTTACGATATATAAATATTTATATGGTATTATTCATGGAAATGATTTTTTCAATTCCTTCATTCAAGAGATTTTGAATATTTGATTGATACTATATGATTTCAGTCATTAATCAGCCATTCAAAAATTCAAATTTCAAAATTGAGGAAGAGAAGCAAGCTGCTAATTCTTGCTTGAGATATGAAGATCTTCAAATATCTTGAAAAACTAGGAATATCCTAGAGCATGGAACAGGTTGTTGTCGTAGCTAATGCACACTACATAGTAACTAGTATTACTAGATTACACCCGCGTTTTGCACGGATTGAATTTGAATATTATTATATAAATAAATAAATATTTGTAATTTAATTAGTTGATAAAAATATTAATAAATACCACTTTACTAAAATAATACTATCGTTATCAACATTGCATGCATACAGATTTCATAGAATATGATAAATGACCAAGTTTTAAAGATTTGATTGTAAATCGTGTCATTGCACGGTTTATGACAAAAATAAAAATTATTATCATACAATTTTTTCAAAAAATAAATTTAAAATTAGATGATATTTTTTACTAATTAATTGATAATATTGTGATGAATTGATAACATTGTGTTATTTTTCGAACAAAAAAAGACATTATGGAGAATGTCATTTTTTTTATTAAACATTCAAAGGAAGACCGGAAAAATATTTCAGTGGTCAACAAATATTATACCCCGTAAAAGATTGCACATTTATGGTAGCACTAGTGGCTTAGCCATGTGCGGTCAAATATATTGAGGAGCTCTTTTATAATGATCAAAATATTATGTACGTTAGATCTAAAAAATTTAAATTAGGAATATTGTTAGGAATTCATGATTAATTGATTGAATTATTAATATATAAAATTTAAATTTTGACTAAAAAATATAAACTCATCATCTTAGATAGAAAAAAAACATAGTCTTAAATTGTTAATATTTCATATTTCATAATTATTAATTATACATATTGAAGAAATTCAAAATTTATGATAATCTAAATTTAATATTAAAAAATAAAAAATAATATACCTTAATGTATTAATTTTTTATGACAAAATCTTGTGAAAGACCACCTTTTCACATGCATATAGAAAAACGGAGTTGAAATATAAGTATAGAAATGTAAAAGGTTTTAGCTGCAATATTAAAAATATACTATGCAATGTGCAGTAGTTATAAACTTATGACCCGATTATTGCAACCCAGAAATTTTATCTCGATTTCTTCTAATTTGCAACTTAACTCTTGGTCTTTCCATAAATCATGGAAAGACGGTCTTTCAAGAGACTAACTCACTTTTTTAATACTATTACCAATCATATATTGATATGTACTAAAATATGTTATTTCTAAATATTAGTTAACAAAATTAAAATGAAGTCGTATAAATAGTCAAAATTTTGGAAAAAAAACCTTTTTTCCATAGACATGTGGAAAGACGGGGTTGAATTAGAATTATAGAAAGGTAAAATGTTTTAGTTGCAATATTAAAATTTTATTATACAGCATGCATTAGTTATAAGTTTATGACTCGATTAATGCAATTCAAAAAAATTATCTTAATTTTTTCTAATTTACAATTTAAACCTTGATATTTACATAACTTATAGAAAGATGGTTTTCAAGAGAAAAACTCATTTTTAAATACTATTACCAATCATATATTGATATGTACTAAAATATGTCATTTATAAATATTAATTAACAAAATTAAAATAAAGTCGTATAAATAGAAAAATTCTGGAAAATACTGTCTTTCCATAGACATATGGGAAGATGAGGTTAAATTAGAATTATAGAAATGTAAGAGGTTTAGTTGCAATATTAAAAATTTATTACACAACGTGCAGTAGTTATAAGTTTATGACTCGATTAGTGCAATGCAAAATTTTTATCTTGATTTCTTATAATTTTCAATTTAAACCTTAGTTTTTCCATAACTAATGGAAAACCGTTTTCAAGAGACGGATTCTAAGAAAAATTACAAATAAAATTTACAAATTGTTAAATAAACCATTGAAAGTATTTGCAAATAAAATATTTTAGTACTATATTTAATATTTATATAAAGCCTTTTATACCAATTCTCATTTCAAAATTAAAATGTATTAGAAACACTTATATATATAAAAGTTACTCCATCTATTATTCTATATGTTTAACATCGTAATTTTAGATAAACTAAATTACGTGGAAAGAATTCATTGTAGTGAGTAAAAAAACAGAATAAGAAGATGAAAATGATTCACTTATTATTATGAAATGAAATTTGATAATATTAAAAAGATAATCCAAATTGGCAAGTGTATCAAATTTTTATAATATATATTGTAAAAAATAAGCATTATGAAATAATTTCTCATACAAATGGAGATTGAGAATACAAAAAGGAATGTGCATCCTCATAAATAAGGTATGATTAATTACTCATTAACTTAAAATCATTGAAGTATGGTAAGAACATTGAAAATGGGAGGAGATATTTGCATTGTAAATTAAGGATTGACTTCATACAATATTTTATTTTCAATTAATTTTAAAAAGTGACATGGAATTATGTGTGAACGTCATGCGATAAAAAATATGTGTGAATGTCATGTGGCAAGAATGACCTCTTTTAATATATACTATAGATATTTCTCATTTTAAAAATATAACTAAAGTTACCAATATAATTAAATCGAGACTTACGAATCACAAAATCTATAGTATTTATTAAAATAGACCATTCTTGCCACGTGACATCCACACATAATGTCATGTCACTTTCTGAAATTAATTAAAAATGAAATGTTTTATAAAATCAATCTCTAATTTACAATGCAATTCGCTCCCTCATTTTTAATGTTCTTCGCATAATTTAGTGATTTTCAATTAATAAGTAATTAATCATACTTTATATATGATGATGCACATTCCTTTTGTATTTTTAATCTCCATTTGTTAAAGAAATTCTTTCATTTTACTTATTTTTTATAATATATATTAATAAATTTGACACACTTTCTTTTTAATATTATCAAACTCCATTTCATGATAATAAGTTAATCATTTTCATCTACTTATTCTTATTTTACTCACTGTAATCAATTCTTTCCACGTAATTTAATTTACCTACAAAAATATCTAAAAATTACTACATTAAACATATAGAATACTAGATGAAGTAAATTATATATATACACATATATGTTTCTAATAAATTTTAATTTTGAGACAAAAATTAAAATAAAATGCTTTATATAAATATTAAATATAGTATTGAAAGATTTTATTTGTAAATACTTTCACTTATTTAACAGTTTGTAAATTTCATTTGCAATTTTTTATTACAGTCCGTCTTTTGAAGACGGTATTTCCATAAGTTATGGAAATACCAAGATTTAAATGGCAAATTAGAAGAAATCAAGATAAAAAATTTGGATTGCAATAATCGAGTAATAAACTTATAACCACAGCACGTTGCATAATAAAATTTTAATATTGCAACTAAAATAGTTTACCTTTCTATAATTCTAATTCAACATCTTCTTTCCATATGCCTATGGAAATGCGACTTTTCCCAAGACTCTGTCTGTTTATACAACTTTTTTTTAAAACTAATGTTTAAAAATGACATGTTTTAGTACATAGCAATATGTGATTGGTAATAGTATTAAAAAAATGAGTTCATCTCTTGAAAGATCGTCATTCCATAAGTTATGGGAAAACTAAAGTTTAAATTGCAAATTAGAAGAAATCAAGATAAAAATTTTGTATTGCATTAATCGAGTCATAAACTTATAACTACTACAAGTTACATAATAAACTTTTAACATTGCAACTAAAATCTTTCTATAATTCTAATTCAAACTCATCTTTCCATATGCCTATGGAAAGACGGTCTTTCCCAAAATTTTGTCTATTTATATGACTTTATTTTGTTTTTGTTAACTAATATATAGAACTGACATATTTTAGTACATATAAATATGTGATTGGTAATAGTATTAAAAAATGAGTTTGTCTCTGGAAAGATCATCGTTTCATAAGTTATGGAAAGACCAATGTTTCAATTTCAAATTAGAAAAAATCAAGATAAAAATTTTGGGTTGCATTAATCGGGTCATAACTTATAACTACTGCACGTTGCATAGTAAATATTTTATTTGCAACTGGAACCTTTTACTTTTTTATAATTTTATTTCGACTCCGTCTTTCCATATGCCTATGGAAAGGTGGCCTTTCTCAAGATTTTGTCAATTTTTTGATGATCAAAGGTATGTTATATTTTTATTTCAATATTAAATTTAGATTATCATAATTTTTAACTTTCTTTAATTTTTATAATTAATAATTATGAAATATTTACAATTTAAGACTATATCTTTTTATCTAAGATGATGAATTTATGTTGTTTTGGATCAAAATTTAAAACTTGTACATTTTATATATTTCGAATTCAATCAATTAATCATGAATCGCTGACAATATTCCTAATTAAAAAAATTAGATCTAACAAACACAATTTTTTTATCATTATAAATGAGCTCCTCTTTATATTTGACCGTGCATGGTTTAGCCACTGGTGCTGCCAGAGTTGTCTAACCTTTTAAGGAGTACAATATCTGTTGACTACGGAAGTTTTTTCCCGCTCTTCCCTAGAATAATTAATTTAAAAAATGACCTTCCTTAGCATGTCTTTTTTTGGTTGAAAAATAACATGATGATCACAATATATTAAAATTTTATTGGAAGAAGAAGAAAATGGACATCTCTAACTCAATTGCACAAAGTTTAATTAATAAAAGCTATCATCTAATTTAAATATCATAAATTTTTTTGTAAAAAATATATATAATAATAAATATATTTTTTATCATGCAATGACACGATATTACAATCAGATATTCAAAACTTTGATCATTTTTGCATATTCTATGGAATCCCTATGCATGCAATGTTGATAACAATAATGTTATTTTGCTAAAGTGGTATTTATTAATATTTTTATCAACTAATTAAATTATATTAAATATATATTTATTTATATGATAATATTCAAATTAACGTTCGTGCAAAACACGGGTGTTATCTAGTTCTGTTAACTTGTGCATAGATTAGGCAAATGTCACGTGAATACAAATTTTCTTTACGTTTTTAAGGGTTCATCTGTATTATTAATGCTACAGGTTCAGGTTTCCCTCCATCATCCTCTCATAATGCTATAATTCCGTTTCAAACTGAGAAACATGAAAGGAAAAAACTTAAAAACTGCTTCTCATGGCTTAATATGATCCTTAGATCAGCCAATAGGAATAAATCCAATCTTTAAATGATAAAACACAAGATATTAGCTAACTGTCTTACCTAGAACAACAGAGGGTATAACAAATCAATTGATTGAATCAAATCTCTCATAAGTAGACATAAATTGTCACTGATATGCTTGTTAGAGCCAATGCATGATAATGATAAAATTATTGTTCTTAAAAAGAAATTAGGAATGGCTAATCACCTGGACGCAGATAATAAAAAGGATCTGGCTGATGTGGAATAGTTCAATAAATATGTCCTTTCACTCTCAGTTCTCACAAAGTCTAGTAATGAAAGTAGAGGATAACAATCTCAGCAATCCCTGGTTAGCTGTCTTTATTTATGCAAAGACAACTAGGTTATTGAGGAAATACTTGTGGGAAGATCTCTTAAATCTCCCTCAAATGCATAAGATGCTCATTGGTGACTTAAACGTTATTACCTCATATTCTGAATATAGAGGAAATAACAATCCAAAGAGAGGCTAACATTTTAACTAATTGACTCCCTTAGACTAACACACATAAACACAGTAGGCTCACATTTTACATGGACAAACAACATGAATATTGGCAGAGTGTATAAAAAGCTAGATAGGGGATTAACATGTCAAGAATGGCACCAAATGTTTCCTAATAGCTCTATTCAGGTCTTAAATAGAGTCCTATCTGATCACGCCTCATTCATGTTATCCATCCAGACATCACAAATCTCTCTTCCCAAGCCCTTCAGATTTCAGTTGATGTGGCTCAATAGAGACAATGAAATCAGCTCTCTTATACATCAGAATTGGAATCTGCCTTGTCTGATGACTGGGATGGAGACCTTCAACTTTAAGCTTAAAATACTTAAGAAGGCTCTTAAAATATGGAATAAGGAGTGTTTCGGTGATATTCACGAGAATATAACAAACGCTGAGAAAAGAGTCTCTGAAGCAGAGGTTGTACTTCTGTTGACACACTCTGAACACAACATGATAAACCTAAACATCCAGAAAGCCACTTTACTTAGGGCACTTAAGGAAGAAGTCATCTATTGGCAACAAAAATCAAAGGTTAAGTGGCTCAAATTAGGAGACGGTAATACTAAGTATTTCCACATGGCTAATAAAGAGAAAAAAATGTAAAACTCACATCACAAAAATTAAAAAACAACATAGAGAGTGGATTACTGATCAGAATCAGATTGCAGAAGAGGGAGTTAGATTTTTTTTCTTCATAATCTCCTGTCTCAGCATCCAATAGATCCATCTGGTACCTTTCTTAATTCATTCCTAGACTCTATCCCTAAGATAATAGATGATTCTTGCAATTCAGATCTTCTTCAGCCTGCTAATCTCGATGAGATTAAGAAAGTTGTCTTTTAGTCCAACCAGGATTCGGCTCCTGGCCCAGATGGATTCCCAGAAAAAATTTATATGTTTGCATGGGAATCAATCAAAGGGGATCTTCAGGTTGCAGTTAACCGGTTTCTTTCCGGTGATAAAATACCTCAAGGTATTTCCTCAACCTGGATAACTCTGATCCCAAAAAAACTAGTCCCACAAACCTTTGCAGATTATAGGCCCATAAGCTCTCAAATTTCATCAATAAGGTTTTTTCAAAACTATTAATGGAAAAACTTAAACCTATAATGAATCTAATCATATCTGGTGAACTGTCTGCTTTCATTAAAAAAAAAGGATATTTCGGATATTGTTATCTAAATGCAACAAATGTTTAGGTTGTTGAAGAAAAAATACCCTAACCACAATTTAATTCTCAAATTAGATATGCATAAAGCCTTTGATATGGTTTCATGGGGTTTCTTGAACTTTGTCCTCCTCAAATTTGGGTTCTCGGGTTCCCTGGTTAAGATTATTCTTTCCAACATTAACTCAGCTTCTTTTTCTGTCCTCTTCAATGGTTCCCCTAAAGGTTTTTTCAAAGCCTCAAGGGGAATTAAACAAGGTGATCCCCTATATCCCTTTCTATACAATGTCCTCACAAAGTCATTCTCTGGAAGTCATTCTCTAGATCCCTTAAGAAATACTTTCAATCAAATAAACTCCAGTATTTCTTCTGCACAAACAGTGTTATAAAAGTTACACACTTGATGTACGCAGATGGTACATCTATATTTCTTAGGGGGGTTCTAAAAATATAAAAGCAATTAGGAAATTCTTGGATGCTTACTAATCAGTTTCCGGGCAGATGATAAACTACAGTAAAAGTGATTACCATCTCCCTAGTACTGCATCAGTCTCCCAACATAGGCAGGTAAAATTCATCCTTGGCATGAAAAAGGGCTCAGATCCCTTTAAATACCTTGGTGTGCATATTTTCAATGAAAAAACAAAATTTCTCATTACAATCAGTTGCTAGATTCCATTGATAGTAGGCTAAAAAATTGGAAAAATAACTGGATAAGTCAGGCAGGAAAGCTAACACTAATTAAGTCACGTATTCTATCACTTTCAGTTCACATTATCTCAACAGTTAAACCACCCAAAGTTGTAATTAGGAAAATCGAAACAATGGTATCTTCCTTTTTCTGGGGTTCAACTGATCTGGGAAGAAAAAGAACTCGGAGAGCATGGAATCACTTGTGTTTCCCAGTTGTTGAGAATGGTCTTGGAGTTAGATCACTTTCTAGCTTTGTGCGAGCTTTTTCTTGCAAGCTATGGTGGAAGATGCAAGAAAATCAAAGGATTTGGACTAGATTCCTTTGGTAATTGCCTCCTTCCACCCAGGCCTACCCCCTTATGGAAAAGAATGTCACATGTCACTGAATTCTGTAATCTCAACACATTTATTATTCCTGGGAAGGGACAGTGCAGCTTCTAGAATAGAAATTGGTTGGGCTCTGGTGCTCTTTATTATCAATGGCCTACTCTTATGATTACATTTCTGGACATGTCCTTAGCTGAGTTCATCAGCAATGGAGATCAGTTCCTAACCCATTTGGAGGAATTTTTGCCTGCCAGTGTAATCTCCTCTTTGCAGGTGATCACCCTGAATCCTCTCCACGATGATAGACTGATCTGGAGGTCTACACCAAGTGGAGAATTTACAGTTAAAGCTACATATAATAAGATCAGGGAAAAAGGGACAAGGGACTTCTCTCAAAAGAATTTGGAGCGCGCAGGTACCAGGTAAAATCTATATCTTTGTTTGGAGGCGGATGAACAACTACTTGCCTTTTGATGATGTGCTTTTGTATCTTAACTTTCAATTAGCATCAAAATGCTGGAAATGTGACGATGGTGACTCGGTTGAACATTTTTTTAAGCAGTGTCATTTTTCTTGCACTATTTGGGACTAGATTCATGCATGTATGCAAATTTGCAATTAGATTTTTAATTCAGTTTGGGATAGATTGTCGTGTTACATTAATAACCCAGCCACATCAGCATGCCAATCTATATTAATACTAATCATGGGTCTAACAACTTTTTGGCATCTTTGGAAGGCAAAAAACAATTTTATCTTTGAGGACTCTCAAGTTACTGTCCAATCTATTGTCTTCCAAGTGAAATGGTTCACATACAACACCTTTGCTTCCAACCCTATTAGAGGTAATTTAGATGATCAATTTTGGATTCATATAGGTCTCATGCCTTATTTCAGGAAATATATACCCAAACCACCCTTCGTCTTTATGTGGAAGAAGCCTACAACCGGTCTAAAATGCAATATTGACACTTCTTTTAAATCTGGTGAACTTAGCTCACACAGTATCATTATTAGAGACAACTTGGGGTTAATGGTTAAGGCATTTGTTGGTACTACTCAGTGCTCATCCCTACTGGAGGCAGAACTGAGCAACCTTGATTTTGCTTTAGATAAAATTAACCTCCGTGACTGGTCTTTAATTGAGATAGAGACTGAATGCTTACAAGCGGTGAACTTCATTAAACATCCAAAAAAAGCACCCTATAATTTATATTCTATGTGTGTTACTTTAGGTTCTAAGCTTGCTGATACTTCCTTATATCACATTCATAGAGAGGCCAATTTGGCGGCAGATTCACTTGCTAAAATGTCTAGAATTTCTTCCATGACGGCTATAGTAGAAATCCTATGGAATCATCTAGACTTTAGGACTAAAGGTCTAATAATTTTGGATCAAATACAGGTTCCTATGATAAGAGTCCCTAGGGAGCATCCACCATGATTTAGACATGAACACTAAGTGCTGTTATCTGGTGGCTATTTTTTCTGATTTTTTGTTTATGATTACGATAATATCTGCTTGCTTTCTTGCTATATGTGTGGCTATTTCTCTGTGTTGCTTGCTTAATTGTTTTATGTGTTGCAATTGTATCATTGAGTGCTGCTTTTGGGGGGCTTTTTAAGTTACATAGTCACTGAAGGCATGATAGCCACTATGTTAGACTCCTATGATGTGTTGCTACTATTTTTTTAAATGTTTTTGCAGGCGTTCGAGGCCATTCTTGGATTTTAAAAGTTTCATTTCAAGTCTCTAAGCTATGATCACTTCTCCAACAGGAAGAAGGATTGTGGCTCGTGGAAGCTACTAAGCTAAGACCCATGCTCCTTCCTCCCTTCTGCAGCTCTCCTTTTTGGCATCAGAAACGCTCCCATATTCCATGTCTGGCTACCATCAAACTCACACATGGGTGAAGGTTCGATGAGTAGAATCACATGGAATTCTCAATACTACTAAGCATATTCTCACTGTATCTTTTGTCTTCCTCTTGTATAGAGCTCTTACTAGAACAAGCTTTTGTCTGGCTCTACTTTTGAAGGCAATTAAGGCTGCCTTATGACCTTTATGTGTCATAAATTACGTGTAAAAACTATCTTCCTAATTCAGTTTGATCAGGTTTGGGGAGCTTACATATACCCCTCAATCATTTTAAAAAAAAGGTATTATTAAATAGACTTGTACTAACCTTATAGTATTGCACCTATTTAAACTAAATTAAATTATGAACTAAAATTGAGTCAACTAAATAATAGTGATAATATAATTGAATTAAATAATTAATATTTTGTTAAATTAAATTAAAATCAAGTACATTAAATCGAAGAGACCAAAAGCTATTTTAATATTATCACATAACGGGGACAAAAAATTATACTTCTAGTAAAAGTTAGATCACTGTGGAATTGTGGATCTATTTTTGTCCTAATAAAAGTTAAATCACTGTGGATTTAATCACCTTTAAAAAAAATACATGATTATTTTTATATTTACACGCCTCTATTGTATAACAAATTAACAATCTAATAACTGTTTATTGAACGCTTTTAGAGGGGGGGCATTAAGCAATTATTTCGTAGTATATCTCCAGTTTGCGAAATTCGCATCTTAAATAAAAAAAACATTTTTCAAAATAAATGAAGTGCACCTTAACACACAGTGATGATTTTTCGCAATACTTAAATTAGTGACTAGTCGTTATCACAATTATACAAATAATTACACTTGCAGCCAATATTATCTTAAAATTTAGCTTCCTTTTATGAGCCAAGTTCACTTTCTAACAAACTAGTCAGAAATATCGATTCAGCCCTGGTTCTTTTTCGCTCAATATATTTAAATTGAACGGAAAAAAAATCAAATTTTAAAAAAATTAAAGTTAATCTCAATAATTAAAATTGAACTAAATTACTCCATCTGTTTGAGGTTAAACTGCACAGCTTATTATTTGACATTATTCCCTATCAAACTTGAATCGAATAGATATATAGGTAACGTTATTATTGTACATGGTATTATTGGATTCGTCGTAAAAATTATTTTTAAATATTAATTTTTTTATTTGTCGCAGTTAAATAAATTAACAGTCAAACATATTTTTTTATAACCGTGACAAAAAATTCTGTACAATTTAACTTAGAACGGAGGGAGTATGTAATTGAACTGAAATGACATTTAAACTTTTTTTAAAAAAAAATCTAAATTCCTCAAAACTTTAAGAAAATGAAATTAAGGCTTTTTTTTCATTGATGTTTTGCCTAATCGCCATTTCAAATCAAGTGTTCGTTGATGCTTCCTTGTCAATTTGGATAAATCAATGTGAAACACATACTCTCCTAAGTTTATCAATTTGTGATACACTTACTTTATTCAGATGTATTTTAAATGAAACGCTTTCTATTTTTGTCAAGATTCTTTCAATATCATCCACTCACCTACCTTTTAATTTTTACTTTCTACGTTTAATTTCATCCATTTATTTTTTTTCATCTATATCCAAGAGTCTAAACCTAGTGTCATTCTTAGTGAAAAGAATGGTTGCTTAAATCACCATACTATTAAAGCCAAGAGAACGCATGACCGACAATACCAAAAAAAAAGACAAATTAAGAGAGTTATTTAGGCAATATTTTCACCAAAATAATCAACTAATTTGTCAAATAATGGAACTGATAGAAATATTTCATCAGCACAAAGCTTAAATACTGGCCAAATTAAACTATCTAAATTTGCCTATTTTTGTAGAGTTTTATTGATTGATAAAAGCACTCAACGGACACAGCATCTTCCTAAAAAGGATTTCGTAGCGCTGCACCACACTACCTCTTTCTCCTAAATGCTGTCTATAATTAGCTTGGAATTGATACTTAAAATAAATGTGGTTAAAATAATTGGTATTAATCAACCGGCTTAAGTTTGCGTTTTCCCGATATTCATACTGTACGATTATCTAGCCACGTTCTTTTTGTCGAATCTGGACTAAATTGAACTAAAATTATAATAAGTAAAATTATAATGTGTATTTTAAGTATAATTTAATTTTTAATTTAACTAATTTATTATTGATGTCAAGTTTTAGAAAATATCACATTTTCTTATGCATATAGAAAAATGGGTTGAATTAAAATTATAGAAAAATAAAAAAAATAGTCGCAATATAATTTTTTTTATTATGCAATGTGCAATAGTTATAATTTTATGATCCAATGAATGCAACTTGGAAATTTTACCTTGATTTTTTCTAATTTGCAGTTTAAACATTGGTTTTTCTATAACTTATGGAAAATCATCTTTCAAGAGACATAATCCATTATTAACATATTTATTCAATTTAATTTGAATTCAATTCAAATTAGATGAAAAACATAAAGTTAATAATTAAATTAAATTAGAATCTATAAAATTTAACCGAACTTAATTAAATGTGAGAAGAATGAATTATTGACAATAATTATAATTTGACAATAAAAATTGTTGAAACGAAATTTTCTATGATTGGTATAACCGTTAGTCAAGCAAACACAAGAATTTCCATAATTATATTAATAAAATTTAATAATTGATATTAGATCAATCTAACTTTAACAAATTAATTAATTTTTAATAACATTTTTGGATATGATTTGTCTTTTTATACTTTGGGATAGGATTTTGGGAAATGTCTTTTTTTTTATAGGTAGATGGAGAGACGAGATATAATTAGAATAATATGAAATTAGTGGTTTATACTTTGCAGTGAATGCAAGTAAAAATTTTGAGGTTTTTTAAAAATATGTGTGGCTTTTTTTTCCTTTTTTTGAGAATTTTATATGTGTTGCTCTAGATATGCAATATTTTTAATCAAAACTCAATAGGTCCGTAAGATTAGCCGAATAGCTTATACTCTGAATAACTTAAATTAACATGAATTTTAATTATCTAAATCCATGAATTTTTCATCCTTTTAGAATAAAATTATACTTAAATTTTTGGCATTTCAAGAATCGGACTCATTTTGATGTATGAGTGGGATATTGATTAATTATAATACTACATTTGTTTTGTTATTTGTGGTACACTTATTATAAATGTATGTTTTCTTTTATTTGACACTCTTTCCAATTTTGGCAAGATTTTTCCAGTTTCATCCACTCATTTTACCTTTTATATTTAATTTCATCCATTTAATTTCTTCATATAAATCCAAGCATCTAAATCTATGATGCCATAAATAGAAAAAACGGCTAGTGGTAGTAATAAATGGGGAAATAGGGAAATGGCACGGAACGTATGGTGTCATGGCATCCGGGCACACGGAAGCACGATGACTGAATTCCACACCATACCCATAAAGTAACCATGGTTAACCCAACCCCGTAGAGTCCACCTAACTCAACCCTGATCTGCTCGTTACTACCACGACAACACCAGTTCCCCATAAAAACCGAACAAGCTGCTTTCCACTAACGGTGAAGACACACGCCGTCACCTGCTTACCCAATCCCCTCCCCCGCCGTTACTTTAGTCGCTTTTATTTTTTGTCCCCTCCACACGGAAACCATTTATCAAAGCTTCCCATAACCCCCCACCCTCCATTTCATTATTGTGTTCCGTAAATTCAATGTCTCCCCATTCACTCCCTTCATTAGGGGTCGCCTTTAAAATTACCCTCTCTACACATCACCTTCAATGTAGATTTAAACTAATTAAGTAATAAAAAAACAAAATCAAGTGATCTGAAACAATATAAGTACTGTATTCCTTCTGTTTTATTATTTATGTCACACTTACTATAAATAAATATTTTATTTTATATGACACTCTTTTCATTTTTGAAAAGATTTTTTCAATATCATCCACTAATTCTACTTTTTACTTTCTACATTCAATTTCATCAATTTATTTTCTTCACCTAAGTCCAAACATCTGAACTTATGGTGTCATAAATAGAAAAATAGAGGGAGTATCTAAATTTAATTTTAATTGAATTAGATTGAATTGAATTATTACATCCTATCACTACTACAAATTAGACGTATCATACTACTTTTCGTGCAACACTTGTTAAAAATATTGCAATATCTTGTAAAGTGTTATTTAAACCTTTGAAAAGTGTTACCTAAATCTTGAAAAGTGATACCTTCATTTTGAAAAGTATTGTGTTAGATCTAATGCAACATCACCTATGTAATACTTGTAAAAGTGTTGCAATAGACTCAACTTAGTGTTATTAGCACCTAAAGCAACACTTTCAAAGTGTTACATTAGCATTTAGTTTATTGTAGTGCATTCTTTCAAAATATATCAATTGAACTGATCTAGATTTAATTGAATTGAACTGAAATGAAGTACAGTTAAATAGAATGAATCTTGATAAAAATAAAAAGTGTGCCAATTCAAAAGAAACAATAAAAAAAATTGTGCTAATTATAGTTAAATAAAGTGAGTATATGATAAAAATAGTAAAGATAGATAGAACTAAACACAGTTTTGTGTTAGACTACCTGACCATTAGACGAGATTATTTTTATAATTAATATAATTAATGAGATGATTTGATATTTGTTTCTATTTATTGCAATAACGTTCCTATAATTTTGTTTTTAAAAATATATCAAAATATAAATATTTATAATTTTATTTTGAAGGTTATTAATGAAAATTTTCACCATTGGTCTAATTGTTGGACGGCCTAATAAAAGAACTTTTCTAAACTAAATAATATACTAAATTAAAATTAATTCAATTTTTCATGAATCAGCTTTCAAGCCATTGAAAAATTCAAACAACTTTTTATGTTAGACCGATATTTCACTGACCCTTTCATTTCATTTTCACTATAAAAAAAAGAATAAGAATAAGAAGGAAATGTAATAAGAACAACTAACATCACATGTAATTGCACTATTGATGCGCTTTATTAAGAAAAAAGAGAGCAGAAAGGTTGCTTTTTTTAATTAAAAAACGGACATTAAAAAGATCTCTTTTATAAAGAAGAATAATTGTCTTAAAACCAACCATTTTAGATACCCTAATTAGAAATACGTGTCACATTAGTATCACGGTTTAAAATTACCCAATTAACCTAAGCCCCGTTATCTGGAGTTTATTTGGATTTCAGTTCAATTCAGTTCAAATCAGATAAGAACAGTTCAGTATATTTATACTTATGTCAATTCAGATCAGCTCAGTTCATTATATTTATACTTATTTCAGTTTAGTTAAGTTATTTCTACTTATTTCATTTCAGTATATTTATATTTATTTCATTTTAGCATATTTACATTTATTTCACTTCAGTGTATTATATTAGTATATGTTACGTTCGCATATGACAATTACATAAATTTTAT
The DNA here is from genome assembly GCA_032355605.1 of Rubia tinctorum. Taxonomy (NCBI): domain Eukaryota; kingdom Viridiplantae; phylum Streptophyta; class Magnoliopsida; order Gentianales; family Rubiaceae; genus Rubia; species Rubia tinctorum. Next base: position 11,085,745 of record JAULKM010000010.1, on the reverse strand, counting down.
TGAAATGTACATAGCAATAAATTAATATAATATTTAAAGTCTAAATAATTTTATTATTACAAATAGTAACATAACAATTATCTTTCAGAGTATAAAGATAAATTACACATTTTGAAATATATAACATCGCACACTTGATTCAATACCATCGTCATCTATTTTCTATTTTTGTGTTTCAGTCTCTATATTACTGGAGAGAATTCCAAATTCTTGTTGCCATATCCATTTGAATTTGATTCATTCCAATTTTCACTGTGTGTTGAATAAATATGCAATTACGCTTCTTTGAACATTTAAGTCGTGCTCCACAATCGGTATCCCAAGTTTCTCCATGAGAATGAAGTTGTGAAGCGTGATTGCACTTCAGTTTATTTGAGTTCAGTTCAGCTCAGTTTAATTCAATTCATTTTAGCATGAACGTTTAGGATGGAATTTAGATTAATTTATTCATATTGTTGTTATTTTTCAGTACACTTATTTTTATTGTAGTTAATCTCAATGTAGTTCAGATCAATCCAACTCATTGCAGTTCAGTTTATATTAGATTTTTAGATAAATGTTTGTCTTTTTTACACTATTTTAATCTAATATAAATTCTTTAGTATTTTAATCATATATAGCAAAAAAATTTTTTTAAAAAAGTTTTAAAAATATGGCAAATAAATTTTTATAATAAAATAAATTTTATTTTGATTTAAAAATAAATTTTAGTTTTCCAGTTTTTAAGAAATAAGCTTTAGTTTTTCAATTTCATTTTATTAAATTCAGTTCAGTATGGTTATACTTATTTCAGTTCAATATATTTAAAATTATTTCAATTCAGTTCAATACATTTATCAGATCGAATCAGATCTAATAAAATTATATTATATCAGACCAGATAAAACTATATCATATTAGACCAGATGAGTTCTAGAAAACTTAGCTTAAAAGATAATACCATTGCATAAGTTAACCAAATTATGATTCATCACATACGAATATATAAATTAATTTTACAATAATAGGTCCTAAATCACCAATAAAAATCGTCTTCATGTAGTACTTATAACTTTGTTGTTCGAAGAGTAAATTGTTGTTTGGTTATAGGAAGTCTAATATTTTCTCAATTTTTCTAAAATGAGGAAATAAAATTAATACTTTTTATATTTTAAAATCCCATCTTCAACAATTGTATTTCATGAAATTTACAATGACTATGTTTATGATTTAAATTTATTAATACCTTAATAACTCTAAATATATTTACTGAAATTTAGATATTGAAACTTGGCACAGTTTTTGGAAATGTCGTTTTTCCATAAGCAATATGGAAAAACTGGGTTAAATTAGAATAATAGAAAGATAAAAAAATTTATCTGCAATATTAAAAATTTATTATACAATATGCAATAGTTATAAGTTTATGAACCGATGAATGCAACCCAAATTTTTTATCTTGATTTGTTCTAATGTGCAGTTTAAACCTAAAATTTCCCCTAATTTATGGAAAGACCGTTTTTCAAGATACAAACTCTTGAAACTTAGTTCATGTTATTTTCGACTAATTCATTCTAAACTTAACTAAGTTGAACTAACGCTTTGTAATCTAGAGCTTACATGAACTGATTTGATTTGATTTGAACCGACTTGATTTTGAACTGAACTAAAATAAGTGTGTTAAAATAGAATGATTGGATGAAATTGAATGAAACTTGCCATAAAAGAAAAATGTGTCAAATCTACAAGAAATAAATAGAAAAGGAAAGTGTGCCACATCCAATGAAACATGGAGAATATGACTAAATTTAGGTTAAATTTCATCAAATTAAATTTATGCTGAACTGAATTGAATTGAACTGAACTGAAATGCATGTAAGCTCTAGAGAACGGGGCCTAAGTGTAGTGAAAATATCAATAATAGAATTAAGAGTCGGTCTCTTGAAAAACAATTTTCTATAAGTTATTGAAAAATTAGAGTTTAAACAACAAATTAATTGAAAGACGGTCTTGCATATCTTTCTGATTTATATGTTAATAATTTTTATAGTCAAAGTGACACAGTTCAAGTTAAATTAAGTAAAAATCTTTAAAAATACTAACGAATAATTAAATAATATAAAACTTAATAATTCGAAAATACCTATAACGGAGGATTTAATAAAAGTCACATGATATTTTTTGTACATTCATATCACAACACAATTACATAAAGAAATATTTCAATTTTAACTAGTATACAAAATTGTACTCCCTTCAATTTTCTATTTGTGACACACTTTCCTTATTGCGATATTTTTTTAATGACACACTTTTTATCTTTGGCAAGATTTTTTCAATTACATCCACTCATTCTATTTTTTACATTTTACATTCAATTGCATATACTTATTTTTCATCTAAACTCAAGCATTTATAGTTATAGTGCAACAAATAGACAAACGGGTGGAGTATAAGTAGTAAAAAAAAGGATGGAGCATTACATAAAATTCCATTTCTGATAATATTAAGGAGTCGTTTGGTTCATTTGGGAATTAAATTCTTGCGATGATTTATATTTCATGGAAAGTTATTTCTTTGATTAAAATCCCAGGATATATACATGCGTGTTTGGTTACACATATAGGCATTTATTTTTTAGGATTAATTTTTCAAGATGTTGTATGGTTGACGAAGATAGAAGGGGGAAATGAAAAAACTACGTGCTATGGAGGGAAATAAAATTTTTTTGCGCCATTCATGGAATAAAAATGTAAATGCATATTAAAAAAAGTGAAGGATTTGTAATCGACCGACGGAGGTCCGCTTTCCAAATTACTATTTTTTTTTACAATTTTCTGTCAATCAAACAAGAGCCCGTCTCTTGAAAGACGGTCTTTCTATAAGTCATGGAAATACCAAGGTTTAAAGTGTAAATTATAAGAAATGAAGATAAAATTTTTGGGTTGTATGAACCGGGTTATAAAATTTATAATTAATACACGTTGCATAATAAAACTTTAATATTGTAACAAAGAACATTTACCTTTTATTATTATAATTAAACCTCATCTTTTCATAAGTCTATAAAAAAATTATTTTTTCAAAGACTTTGCCATCAAACTATCCTACCCATCCTAAAATATTTTTTCATAGACTTTGCCATCAAACTATCCTACCCATCCTAAAATCCCATGAATTTATAATTATTACTTACCAAACCATTCCTAAATGTCAACTAAAATGTAGAGTATTATTAGTTGGCGTGTGAAGAGACCCAAAAGCAAGGGACTAAAACGGAGAATTCCCCCTTCAGACACAGTCTTTCCAACCAGCTAACCCCGGTCAAATTCGACCGCGGTTAAAACCATGGTTATCCACTGGTCCCCTCCTCTTCCTCACCTTTCTTGCTTTTCATTCTTTCTCTCTCTGTCTCACAAC
>JAULKM010000010.1:11047755-11068911 GCA_032355605.1 Rubia tinctorum | reverse complement strand
CACAAACTCGGTTCCACCATCACTCTGAAATACTTTAATGGTGGTAGAAAACTGGTTCTCAACAAAAGCTTCAAATTACATGTAAGCCTTTACAAAACCATACTTCCGTCGTAGAGGATATAACCAAATAAACCGAGAAAAATCATCAACAAAAATGACATAATAGGAGTAGCCAGCTCGAGAAACAATAAGTGAGGGTCCCCATAGATCACAATGAATCAAATCAAGTATGTGTGGTGTGCGTTTTAAATTATCTTTAAAGCAAGACGCTTGCCTTTAGCCATCTCACAAGAGGGACAAAAATGGGGCTTAGAAGCAAACTAGTAAATGACAAACATCCATACTTGATCAAAGAAGAAATGTTTTTGTAGGGAACATAACACAATCTCCTATGCCAAAGTTCAAAAGATGATTTAGAAGCACTTGAGGCCACAAAACCAGATAAAACAGCACCACCAAAATTCAAAACATGTAAGTCATTATCAAGATAACCTTTGCTAATAACATCTCTAGTAAACTTGTTCGAAATAGTGAAAGGAAGAATCATCAAAACAAATAACATTCACATCCCGAGTCAATTTGCTAATAGATAAACAAATTTGTAATAATATGAGGAACCACCAAAACATCAAGCAAGGATAATGAATTAGAGACTCGGGAATGACCAACATGTGTAATGTTAAAAGCAGTACCATTACCAACAAAAATACAACGGTCAACAGAATAAGGAGTCACATGTTCAAGCGTGAACTTAGAAGAAGTCATGTGGTTGGTTGCGGCAAAATCAGCTATCCAGCAAATATACGGTAAAAAGGCAATAGAGAAAACCCAAAAGACCAAATAAGGACAAGTCGGGGCAAAATGACCAAATTTCTTACACCACTGACACCGCAACTGGCACCATTCATTGTGTAATTTAGGATAAGAAGAAGCAACATGACCCGAGGCGTGACACCATTGACACTTGAGTCGATCAAAAGAATACATACTTATTTTTTTGTTAAAAATTTTTAAGCTAAAAACTATCAGAGGCAACACACCAACACGTGAAGACACGCTCTTCCGTAAGAAGTGAAGGGCGCATGAAATCACGTGCGGTGGGGGGAAGAAGTGGGCGTCCTTTGTGTGTGTGTAAACATACATGCGCTTCTGGAGACGCCTACTTGGGCACGTGGATATGATGAGCGTCCGGACTCCTGCAACAACTGGCTCGCCAGGAATGGTGGATGAATTCCAGAGAAGATAAGGGAGGATGTGGCCGAAAACGAGACCGTGCAAAGGCGGGAGCAGTCGGGAGACGGTGGCAGAAAACTAATCGGGTGAGATGGAGAATCTCCGCAGAAGGATTGTAGCCAGGAAACCTCAGGCTGCAACAGAAGACGGAGATAGCGACCGGAAAAACAATGAACGGCGGTGGTGAACGTCATAGGGAAGCCGAGCAGGGCAGAGAAAAAAATGGACAAGATCAATGGAGTAGACTTAATCGGCGGAAGGTGGCGGCGGATGACGATGGTGGGCGAGATTCCGATCAACGATCACCAGAGATATGGAAGCGACGGCGGTGATCGGAAAAACAAGGCGAGTAGGCGGCGGCCTGAGATCGAAAAATTGGAGGAAAATTTGATAATTTTTGAGAAAATCCAGAGAATATTTAGAGAGACCTGACTGATACCATGATAGAATGTAAAACCCACAAATGATTGTGGCTGTGTGTATTCATAAATATAGTGAGTATAAGGGTATGCAAGGTAGAATCAGATAAGAAAAAGGATATATACAAAACCAATCAGATGAGGTATTCTTTTTTAACCTGATTCTAATTCATCTAATATTCTATTAGTAATAACAAGTAGTTTCTTAAAAATAATTTTGTGTTTGCCGTTATTATATGTAATTAAACATATTTACCGTTTAACAAGTTTCTTGATGAGCGTGAATTTTTTTTGTGCAATTTGAATTAGGATGGAGAGAGTATTCCCTTTTATTCAATTAGAAAAGAAAATCATCTGTCTCAATAAAATTATTGTGATTTAAAAATAACTCAAAATAAGAAAGAACATGTTGTTAAATACATAATTGAGTAAAATGCTTAGATGACCCCCAATTCTTTGAAAAGTGCAAATATAACCCTCTGTTTTTCAAAAGTGCTAATGTACCTATGCTGATTTTCAAAAGTGCAGATATGCCCATGGCCGACTAAAATATGTAAACTTACACCCGAGTACCCCCTTTTTTCCTCATATTTTTTTTGGGTACAACTGCACACTTCAATGGTTTTGGGTACAACCGCACTTTTAAAAAACTCGAGGTTATATTTGCACATAACAAAGAACTGAGGGTCATATACGCACTTCATTCTTCATAATTTTTTATAAACTATACTAGTCCCTTTGTTTCAATTAAAAAAAATTGCCCTCCCAATAAAATTACCATGATTTAAAAATTACCCAAAATGACAAAAGATACATTGTTAAATTATCACAACATTCTTTTTAATTTCAATAACTTTTTGACGGGTTTTTCTCAAAATATCTCTATTTTTCACATTTAATCTCTACCACATCGTAACACATAAAAGAGCGTGTTAAAAGTAATTTTGTCCTGTTTGGCGGGAGAGAGGAGCATAACATTTGTAAACTATACTTTGATGTTAGTATTATATATTTTAGTTTAAATATCATTTTAGTTTAAATATCTAGAAAGTATATTTTGAATATTAAAATGTAAAAATGGTATAAAAGAAAGACAACCATGGAAAATGGCGTCATTCCATAGATATATGAAAAAATGGAGTTTAATTAGAATAATTGGAAGTTCGGGGTTTAGTTGCAATATTCTAAAAAGTGATACACATGCTCTCTCTCTGTGTGTTAAATCCTAGTTCCTCTTTTCAGAATTCATTCTGTCTTCTTTTCATCGCTCTTCAACTTCTCTTTCTATCTCATTCTTCTTCTTTGTCGTTTAATCTCATATATGCGTTCATTTTTCCCAAATTTTGCCATTCTTTTTGCTGGTTCGTCATCTGATTGCATTCGCATGAGGTAATTTTTCCTTTTTTATTCCGTTTATTATTAGATGTTTCATTTTGTAGGTTTTTGGTTTTAGATCTGATTTTTTTTGTGAAGTCGAATGGGAAGAAGAGAGGAAAATCTATCGAATGTTCCTCTAATGTCGAAGGTGATGTTTCTTTGTTGAATTTGTGTTGTTAATGTGTAGTTTTGGATTCAAATGAGGATGCAGTGCTTTAGATTGCATTATAACTGTTTTCTTATGCTTTTTGTGTGATGGTGTTTTCATGTTTACTGTTTTTCCAAATTTAAGAGGTTTATTTTTTGAATATTTGATGTTTATTGTGAAACGCTACAGGTTTATTGTGTAATATGTTGATATTAAGTGGGTTTTGTGCTTTTTTTTTGTTTTGGTGCGTAATCTTTGTTTCTATCTCCCCCATTTTTTCGTCAAATTCAGTGAGAGGTGGTGTGTTTGAGTTGAAAGGTTCTATGTTTTGGATTCAAATGTATGATTTTGTTGTTGTTATTATTATTTGAGTATTGTACTACAACAACCTGGTATGTTGAAAGGTGCAACCTTTGTTGGTAGTTTGAGTGAGTTAGGTAAAACTGTTGCTGGTAGTCGGGTTCAGCAATTTGATATTTCTATTGTGATTTCAACAATTAAAGAGATTGCGGGTCTTAAACTGAATATGTATGGTGTTTTTTTGTTTTTCTTTTATGTTATTTTAGTGGATTTGTAGTATAATTTGTTGATGTTTTATAGGCTCATAGTGAGACATCTGCTTTGTTTCGAAGGTATATAGAATTGGTTACTTCCAAATTATCATAACGTTTGTCGAAATCGCAAATGGTGGCCATTCAAAAATAATCCTGACACTAATTTAGAGTAGATGTCCAACACTCAAGACATCCTTGATAACCCAATGCCGTGGAAGTAGATTGAAGACTTTTTGAACGATTTTAAAAAGAAAGTAGTTGGATTCGTGCCTAGTTTCGACCTTCTTGTTCTTAATGAAATGTGATTTGAAAAGCTATGTAACACTTTATTGATTTAGAATGCCCGTAATTTGTTTGTTCTGGATGCAAGAAGATACTATTTAGTTATTTTGATGTAATATGATTTAAGGTATGACAAGTTGAATTTTTAGATTAAAACAATGATGTTTTATAGTGATACATGCTCACTATGAAATGCACAATTCAGATGTTTATTTCTCTTAAAATTTCAAAGTTACCTAACTTCTTGTGTTCCAGGTTGGATGTTTAGATTAAAACATTGCATGTTTATAGTGATACATTTACACCATTAAATGCATAATTCAGATGTTACATTTAGAGTTTGGTGTCAGTCCATATTTTAAAATTTATTGAATTTACATGATTTTTTGTTTCTCAGGTTAGATGTTTATGTTAATACGTTGCATGTTTATAGTGATAGATTTTGACCGTAAAATGCATAATTCAGATATGGTGCATAATCTATTGTAGATATTGCCAAGACATTCTTGTAAAAATCATGGTTGTGCTGTAAGATATAGTGCATAACTTTATAAAGACTGACAACCAATTTGATTCGTATTTCAGCCTTACACCCCGTTCTGGTCACAAGAAATTATGTTGTCTCTCTTTCTCGAGGTTGATATTTTGATCCATCACAGATAGGTATTGTTCGGGTTGATGTCACAATGTTTTCTTGAGTTTTCCCTTGACATGAGCACGAAAAGTACTTTTCAGTAATGACTCCATGTTCTTCCGTGGTATGTTTTTTTGTAGTTGAATCCCGATTTGTTAGCATGTCGTTTGTAGAGATCCTCCCATTCTTACGGTGTTCTTGCTTGTAGTCCATTGAAACATTCAATCACGTCAATTAATGTTAAGTTTGGTAAATGTTCATAGTCTGCAGTAACCGCAAGTGAAACATTTGTGTTTTGATTAGAAACATTACATATTTAAAGTAAAACATAAAATTTATATGTTGCTTATTTGAGTTTTCGGTTAACATTTTTTTTGTTATTCTTCTTCTCTAATCTGTAATTTATAAATATCTTTTGAAATAGTTCAGTGTAAAACGTTACAACTTTAGGTTGAAACATAGACATTAAATCATATAACAATAAAATTTAATGAAATTCGAAGTGAGATTTAAATCTTAGAGATTTCATATTTTATGAACAAAAAAAACTTCATATTTGATCAACAGAAAGGTAGTACGTATGATTTAGCAGCAACAACAATGTGTTCTTCAATTCCTTCTTCCATTCCTTCGGCTAAGAGCATCTTAACAGTAAGATTCAATCAAAGTAATGAAACGTTAGGATTCTATTGCAATTTGAAACTGAAATCACAAACAAAATCATAATCAAATAGCAAACAAAATCCAATCTCAATTTTTAATGAAACTTACAAGAATGAGTTCATTCTTCAGCCATTTGATACAAGAATGAGTGTTTGATCTACGACGGTGGCCGACGATATACGACAGCGACAACAGCCGGTGTGGATCTGAAGAATCAAAGAAGGAAAGTCGAAGATTGCAGACCTATATTTGGGGATTTTTATTCGAGCTGCAGGGAAGGTTTGGGGAAAAGAAAGGAAATCTGAGATTTTACCTTAAAATAGGCACATGAAATAATCCAATTATGTTATGATCCGATTTCAACCCGGATTTCCTTGATTTTGACCCGCGAAATCTGATTCTTTTTTGTCTTAAAATTGCAAATCGATCCATGGTCTTTGCATGACTTATGGAAGAATCGTCTTTCATAAGACGGACTCTAAATGAAATAGGAAAAGTACAAAACTAGGCCAATTAAACTTCGAAAATGCCAATATGACCTTGTAAAATCTGAAAGTGCTAAACTAACTCGAAGATTTTGAGCAAGTATGCATATATACCTAAATTGCCCTATTCCGGCATGAACTGAAGAAATTTAGGCATTGACCTAATCTGAAAAGACAAAATACCCCTAGTAATAAAACTCAAAATTTCATGACCATTCTGCCCAAGCTTAAAACTTAATTATTTTTCTCCTTCTTCATCCACTGCCGCCACCGCCCAGCAAACCACCTCCGCCCGACACCGCCGCCAGACACCACTTCCCGCACCACCGCCACTCTACCCTAAACTCTAGCATCACCACCGTTATCTCCCCCTCCTCCTGACCCAGCCCCACCGCCTACCACCTCCGCCCAACGCGTTACCTCCGCCCAGCACCACTTCCGCCTAGCACCACCACTGCCACTCCGCCCTAAACCCTAGCACCAACCACCGTTGTTTCCTTCTATCCAAATCCCACCCGATTTAGATTCTCACCCTCCTCCTACAATAAACAACCACCGCTCCTCAACTCACCACAATTGGCCACCATCCAACATCCATTGTTCGAGCAAAAGTGCGGCGGTCATCACCAGCTCAACCTGCGTTCAATCCGGCAAGCCCACCCAAGATCTCGTCCCCTCCCACATCGTCACAATTTCTACCCTTTTTGGGATCAGAGTGTTCAAGAATAGGAAAAATAGGGGGAAAGTCGGTCCCCTCTCCACCACTGCCGGCCGCCGGCGACAATGAGGAGCACGAAGAGGTGATGGAGGACCTCCTATCATACCCAGTGATCCTCTAGGAGTGCATAGGCGAAGCGGCGATGAATCCAATTCCTCAAATGCGAGTGTGCTTCTGTGAAACTTTCATTGAAAAAATTGGCCTACACCTTCGCTCCGCCAACCGCACCGCCACCAGGTTCGGAGTGCGGGAGAAGATGAGAGGAAAGGTTTTCAAAGGGGAGAAAAGGCTTTTGAAGTAAGAATAAGGAAAATGGAAAAAATAATGTTTAGTTGATAAGAGGGGAGGGTATTCTGGTCTTTTCCTATTTTTTGTTTTTCAATATTTTAAATTAGGGGTATAATTGTCATTTTACCAATTTCGGCCAAATTGGTCGTTGACAATTTGGTCAACGAATTTCAACCGTTAAATTGAAACTTTCAGATTTTACAAGGTTATATTGGCACTTTCGACCAAAATATAGGATTAAAAACACACTTTTCTCCAAGAAATATAATGTTTAAATTGCAAAATATAATGTTCAAGTTAGAATTATAATATTTATATAAAATTTTGTTTTAGCTGACTAACCGTTAGACAAACTCATTTTACAATTAATATTTCTAATGAGATGATTTGATTTTTGTTTTAAGACTAAATTATTTTTTTGGTCCACAACATATGTCGCAATACCATCTTTTGGTCACCGATGCCAATAGCAGCTTCTTTCAGTACCCAACAAATTCAAAATAAATTTTTTGGTCCTCAAACCAGATTCCATGTGGTTTTCAGATAGACTAAATTATTTTTTTGGTCCCTAATATATGATCTTATACCATCTTTTGGTCCCCACCTTGGGGACTAAACAAATAATTTTGAATTTGTTGGGTACTGAAAGGAAGCGGTATTGGCATCGGGGACCAAAAAATGGTGTTGGGACATATGCTGGGTGACCAAAATTTTTTTAGTCTTGTTTTAATTTATTGCAACGAGATTTCTATAATTTTGAAAAAACTTTTTTAAAATATCTGAAAATATTTATAATTACAATCTTACCTCAACATTTATAGAAATAAATTTTGTCATGATTGGTCTAAGTGTTTGACAGTCTAACACATAACACTCTTAAAAAGTACAATAACTTTTTCATGAATTATGAAAATATTGTTTTTTTCTCCAAAACTAAGTCTATAATAGTACACAAAGTCTTATTTTAGTCCGACCAAGATCATTTTATAATTGATTTAACTAATGGGATGATTTAATTTTTTATTTATTGAAATGAGATTTCTATAACTTTAAAAAAAACTTTTAAAATGTATTGTAATGTATGAATAATTATAATTTGACCCTAAAAATTATTGAAATATTTTTTTGTCATAATTGGTCTAATCGTTAATCAGTTTAACAAGAGATTTTCTCATAGCAATAACAAGTGTGTATTTATTTATTTATTTTGTTTAGAAACTGTCATCAAGCGATAAATCACAAAAATTTATGAGTTTCATGAACTCATGTTGGATCTCAAGAATAAAGGATTTTGTTTTTTACTCAAAAAACCTATGGTATACTAGTAAAGATGATTACGATTTTAGGCTCGTTAAAACCACTCCAAATTGGTATATATGTCCATTAGAAGTTAAAATAACACATTGACAAAGATATTTGCAACAAATTTTTGATAGTGAAATGATAGCGATACTCATGTACTAAGAACTACCGACCATGCATGACTTTTGATTAAATATTAAATGGATTTTTTTGGTCGGGAGATACTTTTTAAACACTAATAAAAATAAGAGAAATGTGTAAAACTAATTTTTTTTAAAGTGACGAAACAATTCCGAGTGCCAAAAATATTCCTATAATTTTGATATTAGTTTTGGCGTCAGATTGATATAATGGTAACATTTGATGAATACTTGGGTTTTTTCAGCACATCAAAAAATACGGGGTTGTTTTAGCACTTTTAAAGAACTCTGGGTTGTTTCGGAACTTTCAAAAAAATTTAGTATCATTTTTTGGTTTAACCCTAAAAATAATAATAACACATTGTTTATTCTGCACAAAATCTTGTATAAGACCGTCTTATAGTAAAACAGGGATTTGAAGTGAAATTTACATAAACTATTGTTGAATGTGAGGTCAAAATACAATTACTTTTATTTTGGGATCTTATTTAAAAATATTATGGAAGCTCAATGGCTTAATCGCTATAAAACAAAAACATTATCTTCTCCGAAAATAAAAGTGTTCTATGATCAATTCTTGATTTTCCGATCAATTTCCCAGCTGCCTCTTACGGATGGTTTTTTTTTTCTCGCAATCACTGCCACCTTGTACCTCTTTTCTTCACCAATGATATGTGCCTCTTTCCAGTATCATCGTTTTGAATTGAAAATTTTCGTCGATTTTACAGAGGTAAAGCTCGTCATCGGGAATCACAGGTTTTGCAACAGTTCAGAGCAAAGCAACGAAGGTAACAATGGAAGCAATCGAATTTAACAATGGTGAAACGGAGATTTGAGTTTTAGGACGTCCGAAGTTTTTTTGTATACATCTTGCGTTAGAATAGCCCCGACTGCCGACACAACTGAGTCAGGGAAATTACAATATAACCGTTCACATTTTAAATTCCCTTTACAACAACGGTCCGTATCTGGAATTTTCACAAGAACTAATCCGAAGAGGTTCAGAATCTGATCTCAAACTTAAAGCCTTGAAGTCAATCACAGAGTCCGACTATAATAAGCCCAAATCAAAACTAGGCCGGCTATCCATTTTTATATAGCAGAGAAAAAGTACGAGAAGGATAAGACTTGCTGGGATTCAAAAGGCAAACCAAAAACAGGTTCGGCTTCGGCTTTTGAACACAGCTCAGTTCTAATGGAGTACAGACTTCAAACTTTGATTCTTCGAGCACATTTTCCAGCACAGAGTTTAAAAGACAACAAGAACCAAACGCCTAAATGTCAAGGAAAGGGCATGCAGCTCATAATTGTTCATCACAGAGAACTGACTACTGGTATCTATCCATTCATTTACACAGATGGTGGTCGCTCCCCTCCTGCCCCCAGATTCCAATCTCTCCTACGAAACAAAATGCAACCGCGATAAAACATCCCAACAGGTTATGTTTCGAGCCAAAATTATAACAAAACCATCCGAGAAACAAAGCTAAAATTACCTCTCCAAGAGCAGCTATGAAAGATTCTAGCTCATGGACTTAACATGCTTGACTATCTCAAACCCCAACTCTCTTCAGTCGAGCGCCTTCTCCCAATCATCCACTACATCCTCATCCTCAACTCCTTGCTGCTGTTTCCCAGGCAAAACTGAGCTACTCGACGCCACAGCAGTTCTTGGTTTTCTACCAGCATCTTCACCAAGCACAGAAGTCGCAGGAAAACTTGAGCTGCTTTCCGAGTCAAGAATGCTCCACCTGTTTGCTGCAGGGATTGGAGCTCCAGTTCCCTTTTCAGTAGATGGCTTCAAATCAACGCCAGTAACGGCCCATTCTTCGCTTCCCCAGGAAGTCTCCCGCCCATCCGGTTCATGCATTACTGCTTTTTTCCAGGGATTTTCCCTGCCTCCATCCTTGGGAGACATGGGCGATGCCCCCCAAGCACCACTGGTATTTGACGCTGTCGATGATCCCACGTTATGAGAAACTACAGCAGCACCATGGTACAAAGAACCTTGATCCAGTCTCCTCATTGCAGTAGCTGCTCGGGCCGGATCACTGAACACAGCCAGCGCATTCTTGTCATTGAGCCATACCAGCTCACATTCCCCACCAAACCTCAGGACCAATGCACTAATATCTGCATCCCTAGGTAAGTCAAACAGAGCAACAACAAGCCTAGGATCCATGTCTACCAACGGATCAAACATGGACGGTTGTAACATGCTATTAGCAACACTATTTTTCAATCCAAGAAGGCGAGCAGGAGCTTTGGACTTGGGTGTTGCATGAAGAATGACGAACCTTTTTGGCTCCCACCCAGCTGCATTTACAGTAAGCTTCCATCTGTCAGCTATTGCCCTCAACACATCTCTCTTCTCTTTTGTCATTGGGCAAAACACATGCACTTTAAGGGCATTAATACCGCCTCTGCCTCTTCCGAGTACCAGATATCTGCATCTCTCCTCCACAGCTATCGCCCACTTAGGTTCCCGGCGCAGGATGTCACCGAGCACTTCAGAAACGGCTGTATTGTCACCAATGTGAAGTGCCTCCAGGTTTGGAGTTACAACACCAAAAGCATCGGCGAGAAACTTCTTTCGCTCTGTCTTTGCACAGTCATCATCACACATGAGTTTTCTCTGACCCAGTGGTACCTGCATATTGCCTTCAATGGGTTGGAGGGGAGCCGGCAACTTCTGGATCAAAGAAGCTCCAAGAAACATATCAGCACTGTAACCACCATTATTGCCACCAGCATCACAAGGAACGGTTGCAGCTATCCGCCCACAAGAACAGGAAACTGTAACAGGGAACTCACATCTAACATCTGGACAGGAAGCTGATGGGTGACAAAGACTAGTACACGTATGTTTGCAGTCCCGTCTAGGAGCACCACAAGGCTGCCCACATGAAGCTCTCTTACCGGCACTAATTTCAGCAGGGGTATCACAAGGTGAGGGATGACAAGTTCTACCACAAGCGTGCAAACCACACTGCCTCGTCTTACCACAAAGTTTGTTGCATCGTATATCCTTTGAGCCGCATGGAATGTTCCTTAACACCACATGTCCACCAATGCACTCTTTTGCTATAGGAGCAGTACAAGGTGGACAGTCACCAAAGTGACAGCTGTGAGTGGATGGGTGACCACAAGGCTGAGGAACCGAGCACGGTTGCTGACAAGAAGGCGGAGGCGTACCACAAGGCAGTGGTGGTGGAATTGATGTCCTTCCACAAGCACAAGTTAAGTCAGTGAAAATGGTCTGCAGGCAGGGAGGGCAATGGCCACTATGACATAGTAGATGGCATGAATGCTGGCCACACCTTAACTTCTTACCACACGGCATCGAACAGAAGTGAGGATCCCAGTCCCTGGGCATGGAATTCTTGGAGTTTGATAGAGGACAACATCGTTCACTGCAACGATGCCTCCCACAACTTTTCTTGTGCCCACATTGTCTATCACAATGAAACTTTTCACTCTCTTCCACGGCTAATGTTTTGTAGCACTCTACAGTACGAGAAGTTGATCCACAGCGACATTTCTGAGAAACCAACATAGGACATGGCGCACAAGTTCCATTATGGCACGTCTCTTTACAGGAGTGTATTCCACAGGGTAGGCTTTTATTGCAGGTTTGCGAACAGGTAGGGATAGGATCCAGACAGCTCCTTCGATCCTCAGTTAACTTTGTTTTACCACAGCAGCAAGAATCAATTTTACTTGGCAACAGTTCGCACTCACCACATGGCCCAGGGTGGCAAATATCATAGCAGTCATGATTCCCGCAGCCCAACTTCTTTCCACATATAGAGTCACATGAGAAAACACCTTGTTCATCTTTGATTTCTCCCTTCAGAGCAAGGGATCCACAAAACATTTCCTCAGCTTTCTTCTTGCAAAAACATGATGCATTGAACATGAATTCACAAGGGTCGCAAGCACCAACATGGCACTTGCGCTGGCAGCGATGGCGCCCACAATCCAGAAGCTTATCACACTGCTGCCCGCATGTAAGAACATCCTTCCTATCTGAGCATCTTGTGGTTATCACTTTCTTCCCACAAGGGCACCTCCTGGGTGGAGCAAAAGCTTTACAAGGAGGACACGGACCGGGATGACATTGCAGAACACATATGTGAGGGCAGAGATCCTCCTTCGCCATACCAGAATCAGGAAGTTCCTTCTCAAGAGGCTTGCCACAACTCTCCCCACAAGAATGCGGCGTCAAATATAAATCTGAGGAAGGGTCCTGCCTTTTCCCGCAAAAGCAAACATAGCGGATCTCATTTAATGAAGTGAGCTGCACAGCTTGACAACCAGGGCACCTCCAGTTAAACCCCCCAAGACTCTTCTCCGAA
The DNA here is from genome assembly GCA_032355605.1 of Rubia tinctorum. NCBI lineage: Eukaryota > Viridiplantae > Streptophyta > Magnoliopsida > Gentianales > Rubiaceae > Rubia > Rubia tinctorum. The sequence goes on along the minus strand of JAULKM010000010.1, from coordinate 11,056,310 downwards.
GACAAGTCAGCTGAAGTAGGAGCCCTAGCCCATTTCTTGATGCAACTCAAGTGAAAAATAGAGTAACAGCTTGAGCACGACCACATTGGCGCCGACCTCTTAACCATATCGTAGCAAATCATGCACTCCACAGCACCCTTCATCAACTTATCCTGAATTTCCTGGACAAGCAAAGGCAAATTCGCATCCTTCAATCCTTTGACCTCGTGTTTGTGGTCCCTCTGCCTCTCCTTCTCCCTCTCCCTCCTCTGATTAGGATCATGACCCATGATACCTCTTGCTGCAGGGTATGTTCCTGGGTATGTCCGTGTCCTGTCAGGAGGCGGAAGAGGCCTATTATTCCTGTTAGGAGGCAGAACAGGCCTATTATTCCTGTTAGGAGGCAGAACAGGCCTACTATTCAGCTCCACCCGATACCCAGTTCCAGTCACATTTTCAACAGTCACCACAGGCCTCACACCAGTGGGTGGCACAATAGCATTTCCCTGGTTAGGAGCAACAGCAGCATTTCTCGGGTTAGGAGCAATGGCAGCATTTCTTGGGTTAGGAGCAATGGCAGCATTTCTCGGGTTAGGAGCAATGGCAGCATTTCCCGGGTTAGGAGCTAGGGCAGCATTTCCGGGGTTAGGAGCAACAGCAGCATTGCGGGTAGAAAAACCACGCGGAACCCACTCGCGCCGGGCACTCTGGACAGGGTTTCTTCTGTTGTTTCTTGATCTATTTTCTCTAGGGATATTCTCAGCTGGCATGCTCATATTCTGATGTAAAGATATGATATCCCTAGAATCCCTGGTCGCCAGGCGAACTTCGCAGTCAAAATCCAACACCAGAAACACAGAAATTCTAGCCGCAAGCTAAAACCCAATCTGCAAAAATGGAACCCAAAAATCCATTTCATGATTAAAACGCGCCAAAACCGTGAAACATGCGTCTAATTAATATAATAGGGAAAAATAAATTATACTTTTTACGACAGAGATGGAAATAAATCGCACGCATTTAACCCTAAATCTCATACACAAATCCACAACTACATACCCTAGAAAAGGAAATACGCAGATATCAAAGCTACAAAGCAAAATGAAAACCCTATAGTCCCTATATCCCCCCAGATAAGCTTCGCAATCGAAACCCAACACCACAGACACCTAAATTCTACGTACAGGCTTATACCCTATTCTGCAAAAATGGGACCTAACAATCCATTTCTAATGAAAACACGCCAGAACCATGAAACATGCGTCTCATAAATCAAGCAGGGTAACCACTAAATTCTACATTTAACAACAGAAAAGGGAAAAATCGCATGAATTAAACCCCCTTATTTCCATAAACAAGTCTACAACTCCATACCCTAGAAAACTAAATTGGCAGAAATCAAAGGCACAAAGCAAAATGAAAACCCTGAACAACATACACACAAAAAGGAAGCCATAAACATACAAATGAAAACGAAAACAGCAAAGATTATAACATGAAGAAAAGCTGATCAATTACCTGTGTCTGGAAAATGGAGCTCTAAACACGAAGAAAGGATTCGGGGTTTAAAATCAGATCAAATGCTGTCCCTCGTACAGAGAAGAAATAATTTGGGGGTGGAAATTGAGAAATGAAGAAGGTAGGGGGAGAGAATTTATAAGAATTTATAAGAAGTTAAAGAAGATTAAGAAAAATGAAAATGCTTGGAGACCAAGGCGGTGGCTCGAGAGACCGGTCAAACCCGAGTTATCCAATGCGTGGCGCCCAAATATACTCCTCCCACCGTATTTATTACGAGTAGTGCTATCTTTTGGAAGTTTGGAACGAAGTGAAAATTCATTTTATGAATGTACTATACGAGAAGATTACGATGATTTTAAATGACTTTTTTAATTAAAACTTTATTTATTTTAAATTTATAATCATATGAAAATATATTACGGAGTATATAATATGGTAAATTCTGAAATGTTAACGTTTTCCAAATTTGTACGTATTCACCTACTTTTTCCGTAGCAATTAATTTTCTGGATTTAGGGTGATACGTTTATTTTGTAAATAAATTTTTATATTATTATTTTTAAATTAAGCAGAATTTTAAATTTGGCAAACGTAAGAGAAGAATTTTACTATGCAAAATTTTTACAAAACCGACATTTATAGGTAATATAATAAATATATTACATTTTTATAGCTAAGCTGTGACGTCAAGAAATAAATATTTTAATAATTTCATTGCTATTGTACTTTCATATAATTTAAATTTTATTTTACTCTATCACGTACTAAGGATGCTACAGCTTTCTATACTACTATGATTAATTATTTTTCAAATTAAATTTCTTCCATGTTTATGAGGTTATTTTTAGAGTGAGACTAGATGTAAGTGAAAATGGTTAACATGGAAACATGTGAATGGCTAATTTTGTATATATTTAAAGGACAATTTTATTGTGAATTTAAATGCAAGTAATTTTTAATGAAATCATTTTAAAATGTTAAGAGCGAAATTTTAAAAAAAGTATGTGATATGATTATATCTATACTAGTCTAAAAAGGATAATGTGTTGATGATGAGCTGTTTTAGATACGATAACATATTGCATATAGACATAGGGCTTTTACTTTTCAATCTGGGGCACTTGATAAACGGTATTGCTTAATCATTTATCTTATATGGTTTTTACTTTTCAATATAGGGCACCTGATAAACGGTATTGCTTAATCATTTATCTTATATGGTTTTTACTTTTCAATATAGGGCACCTGATAATCAGTATTGCTTAAGCATTTATCTCATGGGGCTTTTACTTTTCAACCCAGGACATCTGATAATCGATATTGCATTATCATTTATCTTCAACCTATTTTTCCTCCATTAGGGTTTTGACGATATTATTAGGTGAAGAAGTGATATGCATCGTCAAAACCCTTAAAATTTCTAATACTAAGTAACATGCATGTCAAATATCATAACGTAAAAGATTGATATGAATATAAAAATGCATTTTCTTCTCTAAATGTCTAGGCATAAACTTCATTTCCCATTTCCCTAGTGTATAATTGGCAATTGTATGTGCTAGTTTGATGTTCACTTTGATGACTTTCACATGCATGTGCTTATTCTTTCATTTTCTACTATTCGGTTTCGGTTGACTTTCGTTGCGCTCTTTTTTTATTACTCTATCATATTTCTTCTTCCCATTTTTATGTTCTTTTTTATATGAATAATATAGTTACCGCCTTGTCTCCCTTAACCTGCACCCCCGTACACACTGCCGCAACCTTGGCAAGAGGAACAAATCTGGAAGGAAGCTAAACAGATCGTGTCTCGCCATCTCAAACCTTAGCCAATTCGGACAATGTTTATTGCACCATTCCTATTGCGTGTTATCGTTGCGACTGGTGTCCGCCGCCATAGGTTTCACCACCTTCAATGTGAGTCTTCAATCACAGTCGTGTGTTATGGTTCAATCACCATAGATTCTCATCTTATCAGTCATCTCCGTATGTTTCTATATAAATCTTAGGCATGTTAGAGTTGTGGTGTGAGGGAGTGAAGGTGCTTTTGAGTTTGGGTTGGGGTGATTGATGGTGGTGGTGGTGGTGTTGTTTCTAGATTAATGAGAGGATGGATACAGCGTCGTACATAGTAGAAAAGGGGATTTGATTTAAATATCAAAAATACCCTTCAACATTAGTGGCTTAATAACGAATATTGACAAAATGACCTAAAATGTGCACATTTATTAGTGTCAATACTAAAAATATGCTTACCATATTATGGTGACTAAAAGTAACTTATTAAAAGTATGTGACCAACAATAAAATTACTCTTTATATGAAGATAAGTGGTCTTGATTAATTATGATAAAAAATGAAGTGAGATCTTGGAATAAATTTTGTAATGGAAAAAGGAAAAACTACGCATTTAATATATATACATTTCATATGAAAGGCTATTTTAATCATTAAAACGGTTAATTTTGACTATTGAAACCTACTTGTGACAGTAAAAAAATAGCTGGATTATTCGAAACAATGAGCTAAGATCAATTGGATAAATTTTGGAGAGAAAAACACTAATTTTATCATCATAAATGGGTGAATATGAGGAAGAATGTGCATCAAATCCAAGGATCGTTGGATTGAAATGGTAATTACCTAACATCAAAGGACCTTTATTCTGGAAAGTTTGGTGAGCTATATAAAAGCATCTTTTATAAATCCAGCGTAATATCCTCCAAAGCCACCTTCAGACACAGAAGAGAGTATTTAGGCACGAACATGAGAAAGATTTTGCAAGAACATGCACACGAGTTATCTAAAATTATTGATGTGCATAAGATTTGACAAGAAGTTAAATGAGTGAGATCATGGAGGTCATGAGGTGAATATGACCTCCCTCCCAGCTAGATTTTATGCGATAGACTTGAATATTATAAGAAATGATGTTGGTAGTGCGATACAAATCATTATGAGTCTGCGGAGCTCACCTGGGAGCTAAATCTATATTTCTCAATAATATTATATTTTTTCCCAGGAGTCGTTCACCCCAAGAGGAAAAATAGGGTCATATATTTTTCAATAAAACTATAACCAAATTTTAAAAACTTGACACTTACATCCCTAATCAAGGGGATGTTTCATCAGAATATAACCTCTCAAATAAAGAACTTTACAGGCATCTTTCCTGACAAATTCCAAGTCATTAATGATCAACTCTCATAAATATCAAAGCTAAACCATTGAGGATCAACTCTCGTAAATATCGAAGCTAAATCATTGAGGATCGACTCTCATAAATATTCAAGGGAAATCATTGAGGATCGCCTCTCATAAATCTTAAAGTTAAACAGTTGAGGATCGACTCTCATAAACTCTGAGAGCCTAGTTGTTGAGTATCAGCTCTCATAAACTCTCAAAGTCTAACTGTTTTAAGGTTCGACTCTCACATACTCTCAAAGCCTGAATTATTGAGGATTGGCTCTCACAAACTTCAAGGTCCAAATTGTTGGAGATCGGCTCCCACAATCCTATGGTCGAAACGTATACCAAACCAATTGTCAGAAACAAACAACCGGAAATCTACTATATTATAAAAGAGACAATCCAAGTTCTACAAAACTTTTTCGCTTGCAAAAATTGCGCTAAAAACGCATCGTTTTGGCCTTTTTTTTTCTTCCGCCTGTTTTGGCATTCGCTTCCACCTGGTAATCTTCTCTGTTGGGCTCGTAAAAGCATCGTCATGAGGGCATCAAACCGACAGAATAATTTGTCAGTCTTCAGCGGCGATGAAACTGCTCCCGTCTTCTCCTGTAATTCCCCGCGCTTTCTAAACCCTACCGTTGCTCATGTGTTTATATAATCCTTTATTGTTTGATTTTTTTCATTTGAGTTGTCTTTTAGGAATGCTCTGCTCCTATTGATTCCGTCGCTTCTAATGGACAGCAAAGTCCTTCGGCAACGCTATGGATCGGTTTCACACTGTGGATTTGGTCTAGGATTTTAATGGATGGTGATTTTTGCCACTGGGATTGAGAACAATAGAGATGTCATTACCTTCCCAAGATACCCAGAAATAGCATGTACTTTAAGGTAAAAAAACAGGGGATTGGTCACCTTGTAATTCTTGTTTTAGCCCATGCTTAACATGTGCAATTTTCAAATAGAATTGTTTTTGCTGTGTTGGATAGTAGCTTTTGTTGCAATAATTTCCATACCATAATTGGATATTTGATGTGGTGCCCTTTTAGCGGAGGAGTGTAGAGTCCAAGGTTCGAGTAATAATTAGTTTCTATTTTTGTTGTTGTATGTGATCTTATGAAAGCTATGCTAGATTATGTGTTTTTATGGTTGACTGATTGTTGTTGACGGTTGATGGTTTAAGGATGTGATTTAACTCTTTTAAGAGGTCATTGACAATTAGTTGCTGGATTTGGTTTTGACTTTGAAAAAAAGCATTTCGATATGATTTCCGATTAGGACCGAAGAGTTTGTTATTCAATTTTGGCATGATTAAGATTTGTATTAATCAGTTTCCTTCTTAACGGAGGTTTATGTAATGTTTATTTAGAAATATGGTTTGGTAAAAATTTGACTCGAACATACTTTGATTGTATGCTGCTATGTAATGGCAGTCATCATTATGTATGGTGAGAACTTCTACTTTTTTATTTCTTGATTTGGAGAACTCTACCCAAACTTCTTTCCTGTGTCAACTGAAACATATCACAAGTTTCATGAAGTCCAAGCTTTACTATATTTGCATCTGTACATGTGGTTATTAGTTTATCCAGTAAGTTTTTATGCTGTAGATGATTTAAGTTTCTTTGTAATTTCAGGTTGAACATGTCATTAGAGAAGAGAAAATGAAGTCAGCATATGAGCTTCTTGACATATATTGTGAACTCATCGTGGCACGTTTATCAATCATCGAGTCTCAGAAGTATGTATACATTCCGCTCATATGCAGCCATCTTGCCATTTATGATATTGTTGGATTGTTACATGGTTTTATTAGTTCTATACTTGCCCCTATTCTCCTGCTTAGCCTTTGGTTAGTATCATGCATTTTGACTTTTGAGACTGTTTATTTGCACAATTAAGAATTTCAAATGTGATAATATAATGCTGCATCTAGATGATTTTTGGAAATTTAAGGGAGCAAGTGACTTAAAACTATGTTTTTGTGGGTGGAGAATGCTGTCTTAAGTCTGTCAATCCAACTTAGCGTTTTCAAATCCACTATGATTCACAATGCCCAGTTAGCTTCCTGAGTTATTTTGTGCCTTATATACTAAACGATGAGCCAATACCTACGCTTATCGACACGTGCTCTCTGGGTTGATTTTCTTAATTATTGCAGATTATATGAATTCATCTGATTATGGTGGGTTCAAAATTGATAGATACTGTGATTTCTTGTAATAGGGCGTGTCCCATTGACCTGAAGGAAGCAATCACAAGTGTCATATTTGCATCACCAAGATGTGGTGATATACCTGAACTTTTAGACGCTCGGAAGCAGTTGAGTACGAAATATGGAAAAGAGTTTGTGTCTGCAGCAATTGAATTGCGTCCAAATTGTGGCGTTAGCCGCTTGGTATGTGTTTTATCTCCCAATATTCTGCATTTTGCTGTACAGTATTTTTATTGGAAAGAAGAGTGACTTATTTGCTACTGCATCTCTTCCAGTTGATAGAGAAATTATCTGCCAGTGCACCTGATGTGCAGACCAAAATGAAGGCACTAGCAAAAATTGCTGAAGAGCACAATATCAAATGGGATTCAGCATCATTAGGACAGAGTGAGGCACTGCCTCCTGATGACTTGCTTGTATGACTCAACTTCTCAAACTTCTCAAGTTTATATTTTGTTGGGAACGGGCATACACTTGAGGTTTATGCTTTAAAATACATCTGAGTAATTTTATTTGAGTAAATATTGATGAATTGTGTTTTTCTTTGGTCAGAATGGACCAAAAACCTTTGAGGCAAGTGGAGAGATTCATAAAGCTCCTCCAACTCCTAGTTTTCAAGCTCCACCAAGTCATGATCCAATGGATAATCATCCAATAAATTTATCTCAGCAGAATGTGAGACCATCACCAGTGAACCATGAATATGCTTTTGGACAAGATAGTTTCAGCAGACACGCTGCATCTTCCATCCCTCAGGCCCAAATGAAGCCTTCTGGTAAAAAGAATTATAATCTAATCTTAATATTTTTTTTGTTTCTATAGATTTCTACTTATCACTATTTACCATGGATTCATTTTCTGCAAATCAGGAATTAGGCAAGAGAAAGGCCAAGTTCGCGGTGAATCAATACAGAGGGAGGGAAGTACTGTCAGTGGGCAAAGTTGGAACATGGAGTTTAAGGATGCTGCCTCTGCTGCAAGGGCAGCTGCCGAATCTGCTGATCGTGCAACTATGGCTGCTAGAGCTGCTGCGGAGTTTTCAAGTCGTGTCCAGGATGCACAAGAACTACAATATACCTCTAAAGTACATAATTCATTTGGTGACTTAAGTGGAGATCAAGGACCCCGGAAACATGAGAACTCAAAACTTACTAGTGATTACATTTCACAAGATTCCATTAAGAGCAACTTATCAGAAAAGCTACCTAGATTTCAGAATGACCTGTCGGATGTCATTGAACAGGAAAATAGAAATAGATCATCCAAAAGGTCCGACAAGAGGAAAAGTATATCGCAATACTGCTTCGTCGAGACCTGAAGATTCTGTTCAAGATAATAGTCATAGTGTCCAAGTACAAGCTGGTAATTTACAGGAAATATAGGTTACAATTACACATAAAAACATGTGTTTCCAGGACTTGTAAGTTCAGCCATTGATATAAAGGATATCTACATAGCGGATGAATATTTCAAAGCCATACTTTTAGAGGGTTGCTCTTTGCAGTCCCTCTTTTACTCCATGCAGTCCCAATTTTTTTGTAAAAAGACAAAAATGCCCACATTAGTTTCTCACCTAGAATTGAAGCCTAAAATCACTCTTTGAATACCTTGCACCAACACCCCAACATTTTTTATCCTTACCATTTCAACCAAA
>JAULKM010000010.1:10987747-11004834 GCA_032355605.1 Rubia tinctorum | reverse complement strand
CATAACCTTTGAATGTTTGATCTAGACGTGGAATGTCTTCATTTATGGTGGTAGTCTTCCTTTGATCTCCATCAGATCACTTAAGAGACCACTCATTTTTTCCTCCACAGTGGTAAGAGACTACTCTGCACTATTCATGGACCCCACTTGATTTTCACTATCTTATTCATTAATTTTACCATAAACATTTAACATAAATAAATTTGTCCATCCAAATTAATTTTAATGTGAAATTTATGAATACGTTTGGAAATTTAAAATTGAATTTCATTTTCACAAAAAATGTTAAAATATTTTTTAGGTTTTTAAATCGCACGTCGTTTCAAAAAATTAACTAAATGTCGTATTTAGTGCAGAATTTTTTAGTTCCTAATAAAACCGTGTTCCTAATTTTTTGTCATATTTAGTGCCGAATTTTTTTTGTTCCTAACCCCACTTGATTTTCTGTATCCTACTCATTAATTTTAGCATTATCATTTAATCTAAATAAATTTGTCTACCCAAATTAAGTAGAATGTGAAATTAAATAATATATTAGAATATATAATATGAATTTCGTTTTCCAAAAATGATTAAATAATTAATTTTTTTGTTTTTTTAAATCGCATTTCATTGCAGAAAATTAACTAAATTTCGTTTTTAGTTTCAATAATATTTTTTCCTGGAAAAAATATTAAAAATAAATAATAAGAGAAAAAAAATTGATCGAAATTACCAATAAAATATTACATTAGCAAAAACCAATTATAACTATTAGAAAAATTACATAAAATACTTAAATTATAAAATGAATTTCATATTCAAAAAATTATTAAATAATTTGTTTTTTGGTTCTTTTATATATCGTCATTCGTTGTAAAAAATTATTTCATTTCATTTTTAAAAAATTATTATATATGTTGTTCGTTTTCCCCATATTTTAGAAAAAAATACAGATTTTTAAAAATATTTTACATATTTTAAAACTAAATTTTTTTTAAAAAATTTCATATTTTAAAAAAATGATGGGACGCGTGGCCCAACCAATGGGCGACACGTGTCCCATCTGAAATTTTTTAAAATTAGAGCAAGTTAGTGGGACACGTGGCCAACTGGAAGGGCAACACGTGTCCTAGGAGGGGACCAAAACTTGGTCTGCACATGGGCATGTGCAGTGGACTGACGCTAGGTCCTGACACAATGGGCTCTGGCCCGATCTCTTAGCAACAGACTTTTGAGTGGTCTCTTGTTAAGAGACCACTCTAGAGACCCTCACTGTGGATATTTTCGGTCTCTAGAGTGGTCCAAGAAAATTAAGAGACCACCACTGCACATGCCCTGAGTTCGGAATGGAAGTCTTGAAGAAGAAAAAAAGCTCACTTTAATTCAAACCCCAATTGAGGAACATGGTGGAGAGACCCATAAGAGCAAAACAACCTCTTCTTTAGTTGAATCATGATTACCAGCACTAAGGGCATGTGCAGTGGTGGTATCTTAATTTTAAGAAATCACTCTAAAGATCGAAAATGCCCACAGTGACGGTCTCTGGAGTGGTCTCTTAATAAAAACCCACTCAAAAGGCTCCAGGCAAGAGCCCATTTAAGAGGCAACTTTGTCAGAGGGAGTACTGCATGCATGCAGTGCAAGGGCCGCTCCACATGTCGCTCATTGGTTGGACCACGTGTCCCATCATTTGGTTTTTTTTAAAATATGGTTTTTTTAAAATGTGATTTGAAAAATATGTGCAAAATATGTGCAAAATATTTTTAAAAATATGTAATTTTGTTCTTAAATATGGAAAAAACAATATATATATATATAATCATTTTTAAAAATGAAAATAATTTGTTTACAACGAAAGGACGATATATAAAAAAATCAAAAAATAAATTATTTAATAATTTTTGCAAAAATGAAATTCAATTTTAAATTTCATAACGTATTAATAAATTTCACATTCAACTTATTTTGGGTGGATAAATTTATTTAGATTAAATGTTAATGTAAAATTAATGAGTATGATAGAGAAAATCAAGTACGGTCCATGAATAGTACAAAGTGGTCTCTTACCACTGTAGAGGGAAAAATGATGATCTCTTAAGTGGTCTCTTAGGGTGAGGTGCAAGAGAGAGATTGAGAAAAATAATATATTTAATTGGTAAAAGACCACTAGCAGTCTCTACCACTACACTTGGCCTAAGACACATTGCAGATGCAACCAGAGATATCTGTTCCGGAGTACTCAGCTAGTTTCAAAACAAGTGACTCATCCCCGAACCTCGGTTTTTCAGTCGGAATATCTCCAACCAAAAAGATGTTTGGGGAAGTATTAGAAAAGGTGGCACGTTCATCGGGGCCGACCCTAGCATTTTGGATGTCTGAAGTAAATTTGAAAAAAAAATGGGCATCATATATAATAATAAGAGTGTATTATATTTGTAAATTGAGGTCTCATATGTAAGGAAAATAATAATTATTGAGGCAGTTAATTAGAAAATATAATATTTACTAATTTTTTCTTACATATATATAGTAAAAATATATAAAAAAAATTGAGGCCCCTGTATAGCTAAAACTTTGGGGGCATAAGGCGAACATTTCAGTTGTCTCAGTCCTTGGCCGGACCTGACGTTCATACACGTTTATATGCATGCCACTTTATTTTTTATCTTTAAAATTACTTTATTTAAATTCAAAATTTTAGTATTCAATTCAACGAATACAACATATAAGTGAAAAAGAAGTGGGTCTCCTAGCAGGTGACATATCCATAAACTTATGGATAGATCACTGTATTTTTTAAACTTATACACTACATTTGTTAAATTACATACTCCCTCTGTCACTGGCTCCCAACATAAGCTGCACACTTACTATTTGACAGTCAACATTGTCAAACTTTGACCACATATTTGAATAGATAAATACATAATAATATTATTACATGTGACATTGTTGGATTCGTCGTAATAAATAGTTTCTAAATATCAACTTTGTATTTGCTATTATTATACGTAGTTAAATATATTAGCGCTCAAACATGTTTTAGTGAAGACCGTGAAAAAAATCCCGCGCATCTTATGCTGGGACGGAGGGAGTACTAAATTTAAAATTTTAAAAATGCATTTTATACATTATATTATTTTTATATTTCTACATTCAAATTCTCCCCCGTTCCTCTATAAATGACACACTTGCCTTAATGGGATTTTTTAAAATGACACGTTTTTCATTTTTGACAAGATTTCTTCTATTTTATCCACTCATTATGCTTTTTTACTTTCTACATTCAATTTCATCCACTCATTTTTTCACCTAAATCAAAACACTTTAACCTATGGTGCCACTAATAGAGAAACGGAGGGAATGCACATTATTACTTATTTTAACTTTTAAAATAAAATATTTAAATTTTATTAAAAAATTACAACATTTAAGGTAAAAAAATACAATGACATGTCCATAAGCTTAAATGCCACCTTTCTTGAAAAAAATTCGTGAGAAAATACAGTGCATTATCCATAATTAAAGGACAATCCACTTGTCAATAGACTTTTTTTTTGCCAGTAATATGTATAGTAAGAAATTATTTTATAATATATGTTCATCATTTGGTAATAACAACATATCAACAGTTACTGCTGCAGCAGCAGCTATCTTTTGTACAACATGACAAAAGATTAAGCTCTGGACATTTTGGAACACAACATGATGATGTGCAATTAGTATTGCTAAATCAGTTGCAGCAAGAGCTTGAAAGGCATGTAGGCATACTGGCCATTCCTACCATTTCCTCCCCATACATTAGTACTAGTGCACTGGTGCAGTGTTCAGCAGCACAGAGACATAGGCCATGTTTGGCAATCAGCTGTAGTTGGTTGGCTGTTGGCTGTTGGCTGTGTCATATAACTGATTTGAGCATATGTTTATCTTAGTTGTTTGACCATTAACTGTTTATAAAAGTATTCGAAAAATGTAACCATTGACTGTTAGCGGTTTTATACAAAATGACAATTGAAGATATGACCACCATTCATTATTTATAAACGTATTTTATTATTGTTATTTTCATTAATATTAATATAATTTATTTTTATTTTTTAAACAAATTCACTAATATTGAAAATAATATATTTACTAATTAATTATAAATAAAAAATTATAATTTTATATCTAATTATTTATAATATAAATTATTAATATATATTAGTATTAGATCATACCAAAAATATACATTAGTATTAGTAAATCACATAAATCTATTGAGTTAAAATTTAAAAATTGTAATTTTATATCTAATTATTTAAAATATAAAATATAAATTTATATTAGTATTAGTATTAGATCGTACCAAAAATGTACATTAGTATTAGTAAATCACATAATTCTAATGAGGTAAAATTTAATTTTTTTAAAAATTCTCTATATACACTCATCAAACTAATATTCTCTTATAGACAATTATATTGATTAAAGACTAAATATTGAAATATGAGAGGAAAGGTGAAATAATTTTACATTAAATTTAACCGTGAAATAATTTTACATTCAAAAAAAAATATCGATCAAAAAGTTAAATTTAAATACTAAAGACATAAAATAATGTCGTATGTAGTGTTTAGGGTAAAAAAGTTAAAAGTTAAAAGTTAAAAGTTAAAAAAAATTGTTAAAGGTGAAAGCCAAATGCTAAAGAAAAACGCTTGTATTTGGTGAAAACGTTATGTGAAAAGTCCAATCAACCAAGCGCTTATTTCTGAGTTCATTGGCGATTTGACTGAGTGAAAATGCCAACAATCAAAAGTCAATCCAAACAGCAGTAAAAACGCCAATGTCAAATGGAGCCATACACAAAAGAGGATCAAGCCACGAGTTGAGAATATCCAACTGGGAATGGAAGCACTGAAGAAAAAAAAGTTGTCTGCTTACAAGTAAAACACTTATAAACCCATCAAAAATATCTATATAATCATTTTTCTCTATGATAGTGACAATATTCACACATGGGGCTCTCTCCAAGATAAATCCTCAATTTTAAAATTTAATGTGTGATTAAGTCATATGTTTGTCAACCACCAATAAGATACTATTAACTGTTTATTGTATAACTAAACCTTATATATTTCAAAAATATACGTGGACAAAACTAACACAATGTCTCATCATTACATTCTTACTTATGTAAAAAGTAAATGAATAGTGTAGTAGCATCTTATGCTTGGGCAGAGTAGTTTAGGAACAGAAAATCAGTAAAAAGGCGTGTATGATGTTATGTATAGGACTATAGGAGATACACATTCATAGTTTCCATGCACCTTTCAAACATGAGTGGCAGAATCAGAGACATCTCTTTTTGCATTAGGGTCACTTTTACAAGGGCCATAAGTCCAGCAGCAGATGAGAAAATACAGCATATTCACAGCACTTAGTCCTGAAAGCACCCAAAAATAGTAATCATAATGACCTTCATTGATGTTGCTCGAAATCCAGCTCTCCTGCCCATCTCTTCCAGTAAAATCATCAATGCTGCTCATCAGAAGGCTCGCTAACAGACTCGCGATCGACATCCCAACTCCGCAGAGAGTGGAAGCTATGCTCGTCATGCTCTCCGGGAGCTCTGACATGTAAAACTCGTTCTGCGCGATCGCGTTGAAACCCTCAGCCATGCCCAGTAAGCAGTACTGGGGAAGTAGCCACAATGCAGACATCTGAGCATTTGACAGTGGATCATTCGCGATGCTTCGACGCGTGAATTCTACCACAGCTGTTGCTATCATGGCTAAGGAAGAAAGGAATATCCCAATTCCCATTCTCTGTCCGGTGCTCAGGTGAAAAGGCTTCCCTCTGATTCTTGATGCAATGGGAATAAGGGCTTGATCATAAAGAGCTATCCATACTACTAAAGAAACAACTGTGAAAATGCCGAAAGAACCCGCGGGGATTTCAAAATTTCCGACCATCTTACGGTTCATGGAATATGCCTGAAGAACTGAAAAGGAGCCCTGGCTAACATTTATGAATGCTATCATCCCTGTTGACCATATCGGCATTATCTTAACCAGCGCTTTGAAATCCTCGACTTGATCCACCGTGCAAAGAATCCAGGGGTTCCTGGCTCTTCCATCAGCGGTTAAATCTCGCTCGGGATCTCTAACAATGCAAGACTTGTTCAGAAACCTGATGGTCGGTTAGCGAGTTTTAGACAAAAGAATCAGACAAGTAAAGAAATGACAAATTATGTTACCTCAAATTTTCACTTGGAAAAGCCAATGCTGAACTTTTCTTTTGATGGAACAGGATACCAGTAGCATTCGATGAAAACCTGATTGCTCGATTTCTACAGGAGGCTACTATCACTTGAAGAACCTCGGTGAACAAACTCGCTTTCGCTCTTACCTTAATGTAGAAAGGAGAAGCCAAAAAAAACAACAAAGTCGAAAAGAACATCAGCACTGCAGATACTCCGAAACCAAATGACCACCCCAAGTTGTCTTGAATGTACACAAGACAGGTCAAGGCTATGAGAAGGGAGAATGTGAATGAAGCATAGTACCAACTGAAGTATCTCTCCAACATGCCTACATTTAGGCGACCGTTTCGCTTTTCCAACTGATCTGCACCAAAGGCTAGCGAAGAGGACCCGAGACCTCCACTTCCGATGGAAACAAGCCCAAGCGATGCAAACAAGAGAAAGAGTTGGAAAGCTGTTACTGAGGGACAACTTCCATTGAATTCATCACATGGCAGCGGGCTTCCTTGTCGAATCACAGTCGTCGACCATAGAAGAATCATCCCCTTTTGTCAAAGAAAGCAGGTGAAATGTGTTTACTTCAGCTGAAACATACTCGAACTAGGTATTCTATAAGAGCTGGAATAACCAAATAAGGCAAGATTCTAATAAAATGTGGTATTATGATTTATGAATATTGATTCGTCATTATGCACATCACTGTTTCCAGTTATATATCATGCTAATAAGTTATGAAAGCCATTTAATTGGTCAAAGGGAAATAAAACAAAAGGACCAAAATACTTAAAAACCAGTGTTTCTTGATGTTGTTGACTGCCAGATAGCTAACAAAATCTCCTTCCTCTTTAAGAAAATGACCAATCGAGTAGAACCAAAGATAATAAGACATCCATATATAGTCTTACATGCATTGTAACCATTCCGATTAAAACAACGGAGTCCATGATATATATTTGTCTTTTTCTGCAAATTAATAAGCAGGAAAAGTTGCAAAAGGGTAGGAGATTTTTACCAGAAGGCTGACAACAGAACCAAAGCCAATCATATGAAACCTGCCCACGTAAGAATCTGCTAAAATGGCTCCAAGAACGGGTAAAAAATTAGTAGCCGCGGACCAGTAAAACAGAACACTGGATGCAGCGGCCATCTCCATACGGTACTGCTCCATCAAATACAGAGTCATATTCGGCGTCAGACCGAAACTTGCCACCTTCGCCAGCATCCCGTTCGCTTCAACAACAAAAAATGAATCAAAACTCGGAACCAAAAATCAACGTACGTACTGCATGTACACGTGAAATCAGCAGTACCTATGATGAAGGGCATGGTTCTGAAGCCGCCCCGTGGCGGCGGAGATGACGCGTTGTTCAACAGAGGCTCTTCTACCATATTTTGTTGCTTCTCCTTCTTCAATAGGTTCTCCATTTTTTATGGTAATAAGGGAGAAAATTGCAGGTTTTTTGTGTTCATGAATATTGCGGGTTGCTTTTGTTTGTCGCGTGGGGAGGGTGGGATTGGTGTAGGGGTGCCGACATGGGTGCTGATGATGAAATATTGGAATTGAGTGGAACTGTGGAACGTTGTACTGAGGACTCGACACTTCTTTGTGAACGTGGCAAACCAGCAATAGGTGGAGTTTTCTACACTTTTGTTGGCCTTTTTTGGGTGTTTCCTCCTTTCTCTTCCTTAACCATAGAAATGGGGGAAGCAATCAATTTTGTCCTCTGTTGTACTCCCACTTCCCACTGTTTTGTTATTTATGACACACTTATTATAAACGAATGTTTTCTTTCATTTGGTACTTTTTCAGTTTTGGCAAAATTCCTTCAATTTCACCCACTCATTCTACTTTTTACTTTCTACATTCAATTTCATTCATTCATTTTCTTTACCTAAATTCAATCACGAAAACATACGGTGCCATAAATAGAAAAACGGAGGGTGTATGCTTTTTGTTTCCCATCTCACTTTAGCTTATATTAAGACGTTGGACAAATTAAATTCTGACACGTGTTTCATTAATTGTTATTTTTTCTTAAAACATCAATCACTTTACCAAATATAGAATTCGAAAACACATTAAAATATGATTTGTCCAACACCCTAACTTATAACATTTACAACCATATAAAATTTTCTGTCATCTTACTCTCCCTCTCTTCCTTTGTAAACTTCACCATGCACTTTTATTAAAAGGTACTCCCTTTATCCCAATTTTATTTGCACAACAATCATTATGACGTTATTCAAGAAACATGTTTGACCGTTAATATGTTTAACTACGTATAATAATGGTAAATAAAAGTTGATATTTAGAAATTACTTGTTACGACGAATTAAACAATATCATATATGATAATATTATTGCTCATATTTTTATTGAAATATATCATTAAACTTTGATAGAGAATAGTGTAAAAAAAATAAGAGTACAAGTAGAGGTGAGGCGGATGGAGTAGATTAGTTTTGACCAAATGTTTTGTTATTGCAATAATATAATTTATTTCAGATCTTGCATTTGTCATGGTGTGTATTATTTAGAATATCGAATTTCAACTGTATTTGGATGTACAACAACTTACCATAATTGAGAGTTATAATTTTCTTTTACATCTAGGTTTTTCTTTGAAAACTATTAAGAATTTAACACTTGTTTCACCTGACAATTGAATCCTTAGCTAATTTAGTGTGAGATTCTAGCTTAGGTAGTGATAAAATGTAGAACTCATATATTTTTGGGTTGTGTGAATTGAACTCTTCCTATATATATAGTGAGTACAAAAATTATACAAAGCAGAAACAAATATGGAACAAAATATATGCAATACCAATCGGAAAGAGTATTCCTTTCTTATCTTGATTCTAAATAAATTATATCTCTATTACCCTCCAAGCGAATCGTAGGATTTGTCGCAACGCAAAGTTTGTAACGTAAGAACTTAAACTGGGGACGAGGTAACCCCTTTGTATAGATGTTAGCAAGCTGCAAGTCCGTAGAAACATGAGCATCATTGTGCGATACATTTCATGCACAAAATGATAATCAATATCAATGTGTTTAGCTCTATTATGTGAAACTGGATTCTGAGTAAGAAAGAGAGCATTATTATCATCACACAACAAAACAGGAGACGCATGAGTCGATACACGTAAATCCTGAAGAAGATTCACCAACCAAGCTAGTTCTGTAGCAGTGTTCGACATAGTACGGTATTCTGATTCTGAACTAGAACGAGAAACCGTAGGTTTCTTCTTAACACTCCAAGAAACTAGGTTGCCACCAAGGAAAATGGCATAACTGTACAGACCTACGAGGCTCAACGCTACGAGCCCAATCAGTACTAGAATAACCCAGAATTGGCAAAGTGGACAAATTTGAGAAAAACTGAAGACCATAGTGGAGAGTACTACGCACATAGCACAAAATTCGAATAAAAACTTGAAAATTGTCATAAATAGGAGCCTGCATGTACTGACTGATTGTGTTCACAGCATAGGACAAATCGGGTTGTGTAATCGACAGATACTAAAGTGCACCAACTAAAGACCGTTAAAGTGTGGGATTTCCAAATGGCTTACTGGAAGAGCTAACAAGCTGTGAAAAAACCACAAAAGGAATGGAAATGGGCGTGGAATCTGTATCCCAGCGCATAATAAAATGTCATTGGCGTATCTGGCCTAACCAAGAAATAAGCCGTCGAAAGTACGAACAACCTCCAAACCCAAGAAATACTGCAAAGTGCCAAGATCGATAATTTTTAATTCCTGATTAACTCGATCAATAAACTTTCGAATGAGATGACCATTATTCCCAGTGAGAATAATGTCATCAACACAAACCAACAAGTAGAGAAGAGAGGGACCCTGTGAAAAAACAAATAAAGATGTATCGAAGGAATTGCATACAAACCCTAGGCCAATAAAAAAATGAGCTAAAACGCTAAAACCAAGCGCGGGGAGATTTTTTTCAATCCATAAATGGCCTTGCGTAGATGACAAAAAAATCCAGGCTACTCCTTATAAACCAGAGAGTCAAGAATGACATTTAAAAATGCATTCTTAACATCCGCTGTCATAAGGGCTAATTACGAGTGACCAACAAAGATAAAATAGTATGAACAGTAGAAGCCTTCATTACAGTACTAAAAGTATGATCATAATCAAAACCAGGCAATTGCAGAAAACCCTGAGCAACTAACCTCGCTTTATGCCTGTCAAGCGAGCCATCCACCTTATACTTTAAACGATAAACCCGTTTTGAACCAACAACATTTGCATTTGATGGACGAGAAACCAAAGTCCACGTCTTCTGAGTGCGAAGAGCCTCCATCTCGGAATCCATGGCAGCAACCCATTCAGGATCCTTAACAGCCGAGCTGTCATTCCTTGGTTCGGTCTTAGCAAATAAAATACTCAATAAACCATAAATATCATAGTCGGAAAAATCTTTGTACTGGAGTGATCCCAGTACGAGAGTGAGTAGCCATTGAATGGATACAAAACCAAATATTGGAGGCTCAGAAGCTGCGTACTGCAACACCTGTGAGGCAGCTGGAGATGTCACAACTGGAGGCGGCGCTAATGGAACCACAGCTGTAGGAATCAGCGACATTGCTAGTGGCATGTGAGCTACATGCGATGATGGTGATCTTGACGTATGCAGTGGCGTGTGAGACATCGCTTGTGGTTGCAGGCTGGGCTACTGGTCTACGTGCGGCGAACATAAACAATGTTCAGACAAAACCTGAGCTCCCAGTACAGACTATAAATCAGAATCATCTAGAATAATGGGCAAATAGGCTGATGTAGATGGCTCAAAAACCTCCAAAGGCACAAATGAAGGTTCCAAATAGGCAGAAACATCAAGCTATGGTGGTGTAGTCGCAGAACCAATACAGGTGACAAGGAATAAAAACTCATCAAACCAAGCATGACGGGTGATGTACTCCTTCTTCGTAGCAAGATCAAGGTAACGATAACACTTGTACAGATAACTATATCCCAAGAAAATACATGGCAAACTCTGAGGCACCAATTTATGAGGAGCATAAGGGCGCAAATACGGAAAAAATTGACAACCAAAAGGATGAAAGTTGGGGTAATCATGAGTAGTGCCAAAAATAACATAAAGTGGAGACTGACCAAATAAAACAGGTGTAGGCAGGCAGTTGATAGTGTAGGCAGCCATAGCAAATGCATAGCACCAAAAGGAATTTTGCAAGCCAAAATGGAAAAAGCAAAGAGAGCCCGATGTGACGATGTTTCCGCTCAGCTTGACCATTTTGCTGGTGATGAATGCCCTTTGTAGCAAAATGATATCGCATGTGAGAGTTTACAAACTATGTCCTGCCATCACCCTGAAAAACCTTGAAAGAGGTAGAAAACTAGTTCTCAACCAGTGCCTCGAAATGAAGATATACCTCTACAAAATCAGACTTGCGTCTCAAAGGGTAGAACCAAGTGAAACAAGAGTAATCATCAACAAAGATAACATAATAACAGAACCAACACAAGAAACAACTAGCAAGGGCCCCCAAAGATCACAGTGAACCAAGTCAAGCAATTGCGATGCACGTCTATTATTTTCAATAAAATAAAGATGTTTCCCCTTAGCCATCTCACAAGAGGAGCACAACTGGGGCTTTGTAAGCATACTAGTAACAGACAAACATCTAGACTTGCTCAAAGAAGAAATGATGTTGTGAGGAACATGACCTAGTCTACTATGCCAAAGCTCAAAAGATACAGCATACGCAAGCGATGAAATAAAAGCAGATAAAGCAAGACCACAATAATCCAAAACATACAAACCCCCATCACGATGACCTTTACCAATAATATCAATAGTAAACTTGTTCGAAATAGTGAAAGAAGAATCATCAAAGTAAATAACAAAATTCATATCTTGGGTCATCTTTCTAATAGACAACAAGTTTCAATAATATGTGGAACAACAAAAACAATGATAGGGAATCAGAGACCCGAGAGTGACCAACACACGTAATGGGAAAGCAAGAACCATTACAAAAAATAACACAGTTGTTACCAGAATAGGGAGTCACGCGATTAAGAGTGGACTGAGAAGAAATCATGTGGTTGGTTGTGCCAGAATCAGCTATCCAGCGAGCATGCGGAGAAGCATGTGGTGGAGGAACTAGAGATGAGGCTAGAGAGACCAAATAAAAACAAATAAAGGCAAAATAACCAAATTGCTTACACCACTGACATTGCAACTGGTACCATTCACCGTTTAACGTAAAGCAAGAAGAAGAAACATGACATAGAACATGACACCATTGACACCGTGATTGATAAAAAATAGGCATAACATATTATATTTATTTTGTTTAAAATAAAAAAATATTGAAGAATGAGCAGGCAAAAATGGCGATAATTTGACCAGGTGCGTGAGGAACATGCGTTGCTGAGGATGACACATGTCACTTGTGTGTGGGAGTCACGCGCTACTGGAGGTCGACGTGCGTATGTGTCAATCGCGCGTGGAAGGTGACACGCGCTTCTGGAAAGTGACTGTCGGGTGCGTGAATATGATGGGAGGAGCTGATCCGTGTCACGCGAGCTGCAGATTTGCCAGAAATTTACAACAAGCTATTGGAGAGGACGACAAAAGTAGGCTGAACCTCAGTCACTGGGAAAATTGCAACCGCTGGAGCTGATTCTTGAGGGTGCTTGAGCAGCGTCGAACGTGTCGAAGACGCTGGTGAAGAAGTTGGGAGGCACAAAAATGGAGGCTCGACGGCAAAATCTGAAGCAAAGCTTTTGCCGAAGAAGCAAAAATTTGAGGCTCGGTGGCGGGTGACCGATCAGCGGCGGGTATGGCAGGCGACTTGATCGAAGAGCACCAGAGATTATGAAGAAGGCAAACATGGAGCTCGGGTGGTGCGTGGAGCACGGGCGGCGCGTGGAGCATGGACGACTGATTTAGTCACGGTTGGACAGCAGGTGGTCACTGCAGCTGAAGTAGAAGCTGCGGTGGCAGTCGACTGCGAAATTGACAGAGAAAAATCGGGAAACGCTCGGTGCGTGCTGAAGACGGTGGCGGTCAGCTCCGACCACGGCGGTCGGCTCCGACCACGGCGGTCAGCTCCGACGAAAATTGGCAGTGGAAATTTTTCTTTAAAGTTTCAGGATTTTTGGCTCGGATACCATGTACAAAATAAGGGTAATAATTTGTGATTTTATTCATGCTCTGAGGTACATTATATAGAGGTACAAACACTTTTACAGAAAAGGGAAAGAAATCTAAATCTAATTACAATTGCAATTACAATTAATATTTACATTAAACTATTTATTTCCTTAATAATTATGGATCTAATGCATGTTTCGTGATATGACAGTTTCTGTCATGTTGGTATTTTTCATATTAAGGAAGGTTAAAATTAGTCTTTTCAGTTGAGAAGCGGCATCAAAGGCGTGAAGAAGAGGACCAGCTAGGAAATTGAACTAGCTCAGACTTTCCGTTAGATTTAGGGTTGATTTTTGAAGTAGTTATAACAAAATCGTACCGAATTAGTATTGGAGATACTAGTATAAATACAGGGAAGTTAGATTCAGATAGGTATCATAGTTGATCATTCATTTTGTATGTTCTTGAAACAACAAGAATACTTCTCTTCTCTCCAAAAATCTAAGGGTTACTTTTGTAAAAACAATGTTTAAGGCATCGGAGAAGCGGTGGGATGATCTGCAGGAGGCTATCAAAGATTTGAAATCGGTTTTGAATAAGAAATTTGACATAATTATAGTAGCTTTGGAGGAATTGGGGGAGGATTATGGGAGCTCGAATCGAGTATACTCAGAGATATTCGAAGAAGAACGGGAGGAAACTCCATATCTCGTCGGGGATTTTCTATCGATAAGTGTCGGGGAGGAAAGGCCTCAATTTCAGCCGAAGAAAGATGGCGAGCAATTTGATGAGACCGATGAGTTTCAGATGCAATTAGAGGAACCGGAAAGTGACAAATTCCTAGTAGAGGATGATGGAGATCAAATATACAAATTCGATGAACTCCAAATGCAAACACCTGAAAAAGAAATCATCTCGAATTTGGTTGAGGATCTTAAGAGTAAGAATTCTTTCAACTCTTGTTATTTCTTTGAATCAAGATATGCTATAGTGAATAATGAATGCCATGGGTATTTTCCTGAGTTCTTGGATAAATGTGGTGAAAATGAAGCTCTGACTGTAGTTGACAAATATATGGAGTGCTCAAAAATGTCTTGTGATATTGTTAATGTTGAAGATGACACCGATTGTGTGATTTCTTATCCTGTTATGAATAGTAAATATGTGGTTGGATATATTGAAGTAATAGGGTTGAGTTCTGGAAAATTTTTGTTGTATGAGAGAAGGGTACATTTTCAAGGTGAGTATCAAACACAAAGTTCCAAGGGAACTTCGTATGAAATTGTTTATGAAAAGGATGATGATAGTTACAAAGTCCAAGGAAAATTCAGATTGAATGGGAACTGTATGGTAGAAGTTATGGTGTATAAGGGAGGAACTAGAACTAGAAAGAAATATGGAAAGCTCTTGCCGTGGGAGGATAATGCTGAATCTTATTGTGTTGATTCTCTTAACAAGGGTACTCTTAAGTTGTGGGTAGAGATTGTGACAACTTTTGAAGGGGTGGCAAGTCTTGCCACTATCTTAGCGATATTGTTTCTTCGATGCAAACTACTTATGGAATTCATGATTTCAGCTGTTGCACTGTAATTGTCACATATCAGAATAAGAATTTAGTCTTCCATGTCGATGTTCAAGAGCAGATATTCTTAAGATGGGTAGACCTTGCTTTGGACTTTGTCTATGGAACTCCCAATTATAGGAAGATGAAATATAATAAACTAAAAAGGGAGAAAATTGAGGATAAGTTCAACAGAGGCCTTGGTACTGAAAGTGTTTTCATTGATCTGCAAATTAATCAAAGGATGGAATCAGTTGGTTTGGGTATTTCCGTTGTTGTAGCCGAGTTATTCAAATAAAAGAATATTGATAAACTTGTTAAGTTTGAAGTTCTTTTTCAATCAAGCGTTTTAAACTGTATGAAAGATTTGTGGGATGGATGTTTGTTTGGTGGTTTTGAAGATGAGGAAAATGAGAATTATCATTGCAAATCTCAGATGAATCAATTTTCTCTGAAAATTCACACTGAGCAGGAGAACCAAAACAACCGGAGTTCAATAGCAATCATCAATATAATGATCGATATCAGTGAGGCATATCAGGTCAAAAAGATAGTTAGAAAACCAGAAGCTGAAGAATGGAAAGTGTTGGATCCTTCCAAAATAAAAAAAATCCTATTGGCATCCTCTTGATGAAGGTCTTAAGGGAAATATAACTCAAGAACAAAAAGTATATCTTGGGTGCTTCGGATCCTTACGTGAAGATGAAACTCAATGATGACAAGCTGACATGCTTTGTCCAGCTGTTGAATCAAGCCCGGAATCTGAAGGGTCAAGATACGAAAGCCAAGAGGTTGAGCAGCAGGAACTGAGGAATGTTGAAGCAGGTTGGAACTCTGTATTTGAGCCTTATTGGGATATAGCTGGGGCATTTAAATGTGATGTGAAGCCATATATATATGTTGATGAGACGTCCATGAAAAATGAAGAGATACACACACTGAAATATAAGTTTACAGAGAAGGAAAAAGAGTTAGGCCAATTCGTTGATAGAAACCAACTCTTCCAAAGCCAGGTGGAAGAAAAATATAGCTCAAGAATTGGGATTTCAATGAAGGAAGCAGAATCAAGGTGGGGAAATATGCTGACAAGGATATATCAAGGAAAATATGTTTTGAATGCCAAAACAGGTTATCTAGCTTTCTGCAATACCGTGGAAAGGTTATGGTCAGCAAGGACTTGGTGGAATTTAGTACCATTAGTGAATTATTATTGGGACACCAAGCCTTTCAAGTGATATCAGTTTCGTTCTTAGCATGACCAACTCTTCTGTTTAAACTGCAAGATATTTTTTTACAACTTGTGGTCAAGCAAAAACATTAAGAGGTATGGATTGTCATATTAGGGAAGGTTAAAATGGTCTTTTCAGTTGAGAAGTGGCATCAAAGGCGTGAAGAAGAGGACCATCTAGGCAATTGAGCAAGCTCAGACTTTCCGTTAGATTTAGGGTTGATTTTTGAAACAGTTATAACAAAATCGTACCGAATTAGTACCGGAGATACTAATATAAATACAGGGAAGTTAGATTCAGATGGGTATCATAGTTGATCATTCATTTTGTATGTTCTTGAAACAGCAAGAATACTTCTCTTCTCTCCTAAAATCTAAGGGTTACTTTTGTGAATTTGTTGTATAATTCTTTATTCATGACAGTATTTTCCTCGAGCCCCTTCAAACACGGGTTATGTGCCCATCTGGGCCTGTCATTGAAATTGGGCCTCTCGTCCCAGATCTCATTAGTGTTCATAGTTAGAGTATACTAGTATTACATATGCTAGTGATTTGGATAATAAGCCAATTAATTGTCCTCAGGGCATGTGCAGTGGTGGTCTCTTAATTTTAAGAGATCACTCTAGAGATTGAAAATACCCACAATTGGGGTCTCTATAGTGGTCTCTTAATAAGATACCACCCAAAAGGCTCCATGCACGTGCAAGGGGGCGCCCACATGCGTCCCTTTTTTATCTCCTCCAGGGACATGTGGCGCCGTCCCACTGAGCCACGTGTCCCACTAACCTGCCCATCTATTTTAATTTCATATGGGACACGTGTCGCTCATTGGTTGGGCCACGTGTCCCATCATTTTTTTTAAATCTGATTTGAAAATTATGTTTTAATATATGCAAAATATTTTTTAAAATATGTAATTTTG
>JAULKM010000010.1:10968422-10987647 GCA_032355605.1 Rubia tinctorum | reverse complement strand
TGAGTTGGGCGAGATCCTCAAATAAATAAAGATCCAATTTTCCGCAACCCAGAGTTTTCGCAAGGAGATTCATATCACATTAAATCTCACACTGACACACACTAAGATTCAATTTTCGATCAGAAATTATCGATTTCCGTAGCGAATTCATCTCTGACGAGCTCGTCGATTGCTCTGCGATTTTGTGCCCTAGATTACCGGAGTGCCTCACAAATTGTGGATATTATCCGGCGTTGCCTCCGATTTACTATGTGTCTCTGGCGTCGCACACCCGCAGGGTTGCATAACGATTCCGGTAGCGTTGCTCGAGTCAGAGAAGAAGACTGAAACATATGAGATTTAGATGCTTGGTCTTCTCCGATTTAGATGCTCGGTCTTCTCGGATTCAAGTATTCTCTGGAAAATTTGGATGCTCTGTCTCTAGCAATGCTCAAGTCTTCTCTGATGGAAATCAATTGCGTTGCTTGAGTCTTTTTTGGCGAAAACAACCGGCAATGCTCGAGTCTTCTATGTCGTCGTGCGTGAGATTCACGCGCTCTATTGGAGGAGAAGGTTCGAGCGCGTGAACTCCACGTGCGCATCTTCTGTTGCTGCGTGAACTCCACGTGCGCCTCTTCTGTTGCCGCGTGAACTCCACGTGCGCCTCTTCTGTTGCCGCGTGAACTCCACGTGCGCCTCTTCTGTTGCCGCGTAAACTCTGCTCCACTAGAAAAGCTCGGCTACATAGGTAAACGTTTTCTTCTCTGAGTTTTTAGACTAAATATGAATCTGGGTATTCTTTATTAATTTTGTGAGGATTATGTGATGTTATGCGTTTTTAAAATACATGCTTAGGTTTAAGTTTATTTTAGTGTGTGAACATGTCAATAATAGATTCTAGTGTAATGGTTAGTGTGTCAGACTTTGTAAGGAGAGATCATGAGTTCAAATCCCATTAGGACCTCTCTTTTGAAAAATTATACTTTTGAAGTATTGTAAAAAATAATTTGATGTTTGGATCTTTTCTCTCTCCCATGTTGATGTTTTTCATTATTAGAGTGTTATTTGACATGAGTTGATGTTTTATAGTTTATTTGGGTGATATGGATTGATATTTGTAGTTTTTTTCCTCATGTTAATGTTTTTCATTTTCCGGCTGAGGTCGTGGTAATAGAAATTGATGTTTGTAGTGTTATTTTTCTGATGCTAATGTTTTTCATTTTTCGAATGAGCTCCAGGTATTAGGAGTTGATGTTTGTAGATTTTTGGTGATATGTGTTGATATTAGTAGTTTTTTTAAAAAATTGTTGACTTTTTATGATTTTTTAGTGAATAATTTATACTCTTGAGTTACCGTAGTTTTTTTGTTGATGTTTTTTTTCATGTTGATATTTTTCATTTTTTGGATGAGTTTCAGTTGATATGAGTTGATTTTCTGTAGTTTTATTTCGGTTATATGGGTTGATATTTTTTCCTTTTTTTCTCTCTTATTTTGATGTTTTACATTTTCTCGGTGAGTTTTATGTGATACGAGTTGATGTTTGTAGTTTTGGATGACATAGGTTGATTTTTTGTCATTTTATTTTCTTATGTTGATGTTTTTCATTTTCTGGGTGATGTTTAGGTGATAGGAACTGATGTTTTTAGTTGTTGGTTGATATTATTTGATTTTGTAGTTTCTATTAAAAATTGATTATTGAAAATTCATTTATGTTTTATGATTTTTAGTTGATGGTTTGTTAGTTGTAGTCGACGTTTTTTCAAAATTTTATCAAATTTTATTTGATTTTTAACATAATTTTTGCTATTTTATTTGTATATTTTAATATTTTTTGCTCAAAATTTTTAGTTGATGTTTTTTTAAATTTTTCGTTGACATTATGCTATTTTTTTTATTCTTATAATTTTCAATTCGACAATTATATTAATTTTTTTCATTTAAAATTTTTTAAAATATGTTTTTCAATTTTTCAATTTTTTTTTTGCAGATTGCAGATGGCGGGAAAATGATGGGAAAAAATTGGACAAAAAATCCCCTGAAAAAATATTAGTGATAGGTCCATGTAAATTTATTAGAAATAGGTCTCTGTAAAATTATTAGAGATAAGTTCCTGCAACTAAAATATTGCCAGAATTGTATAAAGGTCCCTACCTAAAGTTTAGCCTATTTTAGAGGAGATCATCTCTTATTTTATCGAATTTATTCACACAAATGTTTATACATAATCATTTAATATTATTATATTTATTGAAATAGAATTTTAATTTTGTTCATGCACTAATAAATAAATAAATTTTAAAAAACTTTTATCCATGTGAAATCGAATTTTTTGAAATTTTTTATGTATGTTCTTATCCTATCATATATAGTCTCTTCGTTTCAGTAGAAGTCGCACACATTTTTATCAACTTTCTCACTCAACTTGAGATGGAAGGAACCTTTATAAATAAAAGGTTCTAAAAAAATTAAAATGCAAAATAATTTTGTAAGAAGAATTTATTTATTAAAAAAGGGCACAAAATTTTTTTTTTCATGGAGTTCAAATGGGTTTGGACCGTTGTAAGTAACATGATGCATTCATATTCGAATTTACGGAATCAAACTTAGAGGTTATAAATAACTTGATGCTTTCATATTCACTTTCTAAGTTTCTAAACCATGAAGTATAGATAGTAGGGTTACATTTTTTTAACAATCTAAACAAAAAAATTCATCTAGAAGCATCGGTTAGAAAATATACTTGAAACGATGTCTTACAATATTGTAACTGTTTATTATTAAAAAATTGATTGAGTAATGTTTTACTTTAAAACGATTAAATTGAATCCTGTTGTATTTGACAAGTTTTATATGTTAATTTTTTTTTATGCTAAATCTTTTGAATTGTTTGGTAAACCGGTAAAAACGGTTTATTTTGTAATTAGAAGGTATTTTTTTGGGAGGAATGAAATTGGTTAATTAAAAAATAATTCAGCTCTACTTAGGGTGTGTTTAGCATGACTTATATGCGTTTTACTTATAAGTTAAGTAGCAACTTTATTGTCCAGTAAACTGCTAAAAAATACTTATTTTAAAGCCATATTCTCTATTACTCATCTGAGAAAACTAAAATAAGTGTATTATTAAAATTACAATGAATAATGAATAAACTATAGTTATGTTTTATCCAATGTTCTTTTCATATCCTACACTACTGTATGTTTTAGTTTTACACTTATGATTTTGTTACCGGATCCATTCTTTTCCTCTAATTTTTCATTGCGGGATTCTAGACAAGTAATAGAGCTGATAATGTCGCCTTTCGAGCTATTTGGTTTACCAGCACACGAGTACTTGTAGTATTTATCTGGTATCTTCCCTTCTTCTCGGATGTTAAGAGTTCTTCCTGTATATGAAACTAATAATATTTGCATGTTGTTTATACAAAGTATGCAATGATTTTACATTTGTTACTTTCACGTTAGCTGCACTTTCTGTGACATTTATCTAATTCAAATCAAGGAAATATACTCTTGTGTTTGAAAACAAGTACGTGTTTTAATGTAATCAGCACATGTTGTAAAGGTATTAAATGCAGGTGATATAAAAATTGAAAAACAACAAAATTATGTAACTTCTGTTTTGTATACTATAAGAAATACTAGTTGTAGGCTAATTTATGCATGTTTTAACAAAACAGAAACGACTCATGAGGTAACTTATGCACATCCTAGCAAAGTTTTGCTATTCATAAAAGGAATTATAGTTTTATATTAAATGTGTGTTTATATTTAAACAATACATATTTTAAAGTAATCAATGCATAGTTTATATGACAATTTCAGATGGTAAAAATTTAGCCTCCTCTGTTCTATGTACTGTAACATATACTAGCTGTAAGCTAAAATATGCATGTTTTATCAAAACGGAAATGATTCATAACCTAACTATACACTACCTCCTAGAAAAGTTTCATGATTCACATTCACAGTTTAAAGCAAATGCATACTTTAATATAAACAATATCTTTTAAGGTAATATATGCACAATCTATATGAAAACTAACAGTAGCATTTAGTACATGTTGCTAATGTTTGCCACATATTTTTTACATGTTCACAATAGTTAATTCACATATTCATTGCTTCAGAAGTTTTATTCACGTCCAATTGTGAAGCATAACTTTTGTAATTGCAATAGTTACCTTATTGAGTATGGTTTGAAAGAGATTGATCTCTTGTGTGTAAAATTTGATTCGATTCAAACTAAATTTTATTCAGATCAAACTAAAAGTCAGTTGTTTGAATTTCTCCAATGCAGAGGCTACGTCAAGTTTTGTTAATTTTGATTCTTATGAGTTCACCACTATTGAGGATCTGAACTTCTTACTGGTTGAATTGGATATCGAATATCGGTTGTTCGATCGGAGGAGTAGAGGTTGGATATTTCATTGGAGTGACGTGTAAATCGACATAGATTGGAGTGGAAGGGTTTAGGTTTTTTTCTCTAGAGATTCCACAAATGGCAGTTGCGTAGAGGAGAAGAAGAATGATGAATAAGAAGGACCTAGATCGCCAGCAACCTTATAACTCAACCCGGGCCTCGACTCTATAGATTTGCCCAATTTCTCCAATTGTAATTAGGTTTTTGACCTGTCCATAGCTTATAGACATGTCACCTATCAGGAGACCACATCTTTTCTTAAATATAATTTTTTTATGAGTTATAAAAGTTGTTACTTTCACTCAAAAATATAATTGGTGGAAGGAAAATGGTGCAACTCACTATCATGAACAATATGTAAAATATTATTGAGAACTTCCCATTTGGCTGCTTCTTTCAGTATGTGTTTCAGTGACTTTGTACGGACCTTCCCAGTTGGTTGCTATCTTTTCTTCTTTCTCCCATTTACTCTCATTCATCCTCATCACCAATTCTGTAGGGATGAAAGGGGTCTTTCTTACCATTCGATTGTGGTACTTTTACACGTTGTCATTCAATAAATCTAAGTTTGTCAGAAATTTTTCCATTTCTCCCCTCATCTCTTATGGTTGTTTGAAGGTTGGGTAGGCCAATCTCAGGTGGGATTGCTACTTCCATCCCTTAGATTAGGTTGAGCAGTGTTTTTCCTGTGGCGGTCCTCTCAGTTGTTCAGTATAAGCAGAGTAAGCTGGGCAAATCATGCACCCAATTCTCTTCAGCCTCCACCAATCAAGTTGTTATGCCATTGACGATCAAAGTGACTATCTACTGGATGTTTAAGTTCTCCCCACATTTTTTTGAAGGGGTTGTGGGCAAATTTCCTACCATTGTCGATAATGATGATCCTGGGCATACCATGCTTGCAGAATATATTTGTCCAAAAAAAGTTCATGCAACTCATACCTTTTAGGTTGGTCACTGTATTGACCTCGACCCACTTGGTAAAGTAGTCGATGGCTATGATTATGTACTTCACTCTCTCGTCTACTTCTGGAAATGGTCCTTCCAAGTTAATTCCCCACTTTTCTAATGCCCAAGATCCATTGTCATCATCTCTTCTTGTGGTACATGTACCAATGGGGAATGTTTTTGGCACGGCGGGAAAGTCTGAATTTGATCAAAAGTATCTTTGTACATTGTTGGCCAGTACTACCCTGCCCTGTGTAGTTATTTAGCGATTGTTGTGGCCCTTTGGTGAGATCCAGATACTTCTTGGGGGACTTGTTCCATGAGATACTTTTCCTTGTCTGATGCCATACACCACAAAATGGGCATAAGTAGCCTTTTTTATATAAAGTGTCATTATGTATCGTGTACCTTAGCGTGTTTACTTTCATCTTTCTTAATTTGGCCTTATCTTCTGACAATGTACCATCCCTTAATTATCTCATGATTGACGTCATCCAATCTGTGTCAAGTGTATGGCCATTACACTTTCCTCTTCATAATTGTGGCACTTCAAGGTTTCCATCAACAGCTATTTCGGGGTCGCAAGCTCGGTCCAATCAATGCTAACTTACTTAGGGCACGCGTCTTCTTGTTTTT
The DNA here is from genome assembly GCA_032355605.1 of Rubia tinctorum. NCBI lineage: Eukaryota > Viridiplantae > Streptophyta > Magnoliopsida > Gentianales > Rubiaceae > Rubia > Rubia tinctorum. The sequence continues at coordinate 10,981,661 of JAULKM010000010.1, read as the reverse complement.
CTCCCTTAAAACTTCAGTTAAAGTGTAGATTTGAAAATTACTCAGCATCGGTTGTACTAACTCCAAGTAAATATGAAGGTTTCTTTATATAGCTTTGTACTTCTCCTTGACTTTTTAGACTATCACTCAATATTTCTAAGTGTTTTACCACCATATCCTTGGTCAATCTAAGGTTCTGATCAGAGCCTTGTATTCTGCTTCATTATTAGTGGTTCAAAAGTTAAAATATAGCTCATACTCCGGCCGGTTAGGAGGACTTATGCTCGGCTTCCTCTGGTGTGGGATGAGTCTTGACGTGTAGCTTCCATGTTTGGCATTGACCTTCATATGGGTTTCATAGAAGATATACGTTGATGACTCATCCCACAATGGAGAAAGCCGAGCAGAAGTTCTCCAGACCCCCTGTTCAACACTGATCTGATGACCAAACCTCGAAAATGAGCGTCGAACCTACAAAATAGAGCCCTCGGGGTGCTGGGGGTAAGTAAGGGTTGATCACTACAATTTATCTCCATCATGCTGGGATAAATATGCAAATTCCATGTAGGAATATGTGTGTCAACATAATGGAGTACCATATATTTACCATGCTTGGAGAAGGAGTATGTTTCTGTAGGCAGATTTGGAATAGAATGTCTTCCCTTACTATTGGCTCTGGTGGAACAATAATTTATAAAACAATATCACAGGTTTCGGCCCAAAAGATGGCCTTCGATCCAACCACTATCAAGTTGGGCGAAAACCTGAAAAGTTGCCTAAGCATAAAAGAAACTTTCTACATGATCACATAAACTAATACATTTGTATTAAGCTTATTTGATTCATTGTTATGATTAATAGTTCATATGCACTAAAATATTGATGCTTTATAATTCTTTCAAGAGTATGTCTTATTTTGCTTACTCAAGGACGAGCAAGGTTTTGAGTGTGAGGGTATTTGATAGGCTATAATTCGTATAGCATGTCTACTAATTATTAGCATACTTTAGAGTGATATGTATTTCTTTCATGAGTATATATTATTTTGCTTAATCAAGGACAAGCAAGGTCTAGCTAGGGGGGAATTCGATAGTCTATAGTCTATATATTATATAGCATATGTAGTGATTATTAACATATTTTAGAGTAATTATCTTTACACACATGGTATTACTCTATCATCGCGAGGTGCTACGAAAAATAGGACAGGGATAGTTGAAATTGGATACACAAACAGTTTGAGAATACCACTAAAAAATCATCACTCAAAAATCTCATCTATATATATTTTGTATTTTCGGTATTTAAATATATGGAGAACAAAATTCTCAATTTCATCTGATGATTGAAACCATTATTGAATACATGTGAGGTTTGAAATGATCATGTTCTATTCATTCCTATATATTGCATTGAATTATCCCGTTCTTTAATTCATTGAATAGTGTTGATTTATCTTGCATGTCCATCTATGTTTATTAATGTTTTTCATACTGCTATAAATAGTGAGTCATGATTGCATCATTGATTGACGACCTTTTATCTGCTGATTGATAGAGAATTTAGTTATATGTGATATTGATGTATGTTTATGATACTCATTTCATTTATCTCATATAATTCCTAGTTGCAAAGATATTATTAATTGAATCTTTAATCTTTGCATGATTTGATTAATCAATAAGTGTATTATGGGTGTATTTTTATGACACATCCTATATCGGTTAGGAATGAGAACGATATATGGAAGCAAATGAACTCTAAGAATTTATGATCATTGATATTGATGTGTGGAAATTCTTAGATGAACTAATTATTATTCTCTGATTTAAAATTGTTTGTTTAATAACTATGTTCAAAGTACTTTTAAATAAATAAACCTTCAAGAATACCCTTATTACTTTTGAGAAACCCTGGTCGTAATTATATACTAAGTGTGAGATAATGTCTATTACCTTGAGTTTGACCATTACTTACAACATTACTAATTATTGTCTATGTCAGTCTTTCCATTCCTCTAAATTCTTTGATGTTCATTAAGAGTAGAGTTAATGAATGGGATGTGTGTGCCCTGATTGATACTAAGGCTACACGTAGTTTGATTATTGAAAGCTTAGCCCAATAATTGGGTCTGCATATTATGTATCACGTAAATTAAATTAAGACGATTAATGTTGCCCTCATGAAAGTATTAGAAAGTGTGGTTATGAAATTGCACTTAGTGCATGGCATGGCACCAAAAGCATATTGTTGTTAGATGCTTGGGTGAATTTGAGATTATACTTGTGAAAGAATTTATGTGTATTGCTAAGAAAATATCCCATTCCACACCTGGATGGATTCGTGATAATGGAAAAAAGTTGCCCGACCTTTGTACCCTATTATTCAAGAGAGCAAATTTAGGAGGAGAAGAAGAGGAAAGCTCCAGAATGCCGACGGCTCTCCAGTTACAACAACCTTGAGAAAGAGAGGCTACAAACCTCACGGTGTTTGTCGAAATCAAGGAGCATGTAGTCCAAGGTATCCCCTAGATGGTTGCAACTTTACTTGATGAATATGCATACCTGATGCCACTCGAATTTCCAAAGAAGTTTATGCCCAAGTGGAAGATGAACCACAAGACTGAAGTGATTCCAAGCACTAGACCTCTAGTGTATGTCTCGTGTTGCAATGTCCCCTCCGGATTTGATTGAGTTACAAGGGAAACTAGATTAATTATTGGACAGAAACTTGGTGAAGCCATCAAAAGCTCCAAACATTGCACTTGCCTTATTTTAAAAGAAGGCATATTACTCGGTCCATTTCTATGTGGACTACCAGACAATAAACAAGTTAACCATGAGAATAAGTACCTAGTGCCCAAAACTTAGATCTCTTTGATAGATAGGTGAAGGGGCATTTCTACACCAAGATAGACTTACATGAATAGTATTGGCAAGTCCATGTAGCGGGAGGGGATGAAGAAAAAACTACATAAGTGACTTGATATGAGTCGTACGGGTTTCTGGTTATGCATTTCGTATTCATGAATGCATCAACAAACTTCTGTGATTCGATGAACGATGTACACTATTTATAAATAAACAAGCTTGTTGTGGTAAATATCGATGATATCGTTATTTAAATAGAGTTGCTAGATGAGCACATCAAGCACTTGAGGTTTGTTTTTTACAAGCTCGGGGAATATGAGCTTTGTGTTAAAAAAATGTAAGTTCTCCACTCAAGAAATTACTTTTCTTAGGAAATGTCCTAAGAGGCGACATGATCAGAATGACTAATTTTTTTATAGTCACGATAGACTCACCGGCTCCAAAAAGATCCTAGGGTTTAGACCGTACATGGACTTGGCAAACTATAATCTGAGATTTATAAAGGTCTGGTCAAATTCGATTGGATCTTTGAAGGAATGTTCAAATAAAGATGTCCCAAAGTATTGGAGCAATGAATGTGTTGGAGTTTTTAAAGTATCAAAAGCGTTCGTTGCAACGAGAACCAGTGTCGAGCTTGCCGAATTTCAGCAAACCATTCAAAGTTCACACATATGTGTTAGATCGTACCATTGGTGAAGTACTTATGCAAAATGGGCACCCGATTGCTTAAGAGAGCAGGAAACTGAAGTATCATGAGGCAAGATACACCACACATGTAAAGGAAATGTCAATAGTAGTGCATTGTATTGAAATTTGGAAGCACTGCTTTTTGGGGGTATCCTTCATGGTAATAATGGATAATATGGAAAATACTTGCTTCAAGATGTGGAAGAAGTTGACCTAAAAGTAGGTAAGATCGTAAAAATTATTAGCCGAGGGATGGATCCACAAACCATGCAAGTCGAATAAGGCAGTAAATGCTTTTAGCTGAAAAACATGTTGGAGAATATGATGCTGCAATCTCCACAATTGTTTAGGAGCTCACAAATAAAATTCCGGATGAGCCCAAGGAAGACCCAATCTACCAGAAGTTGAAAGATTGTGTAAAAGAATGATTATGAGACAATATTGACTTGAAAATGATTTGTTATTTTCCAAGGGTCGTCGGGCATATGTTTCTAATGAAGGACAAATGCAAAAGATATTACTAAGGGAAACACATGATACTCAATGAGATGGTCACCTTGGAGTGGAGTGAATACTAGTCTTACTTTAAAGAAACTTTTCTTGGCCAAAGATGGAACACGACTTGGAAAATTAGGTCAGACCATGCCTTTTTTTGTCAATTGACAAGTATAAGAGGAAGAAGGAAGCAGGATTTTTACAATCATTGTCCATCCCCAACTACCCATGGAAGTCGGTGTCAATATACTTAATAACAAGTATGCTTATTTTAATTGTTTGACATCTATTCTTGTGGTTGTAGATCGATTTTCATGTATGCTTGTTTATTGGGGCACCTAACCAGTGTCCAGCTGGTAAAACGACTGAATTATTTCTGAAGTTTGTTAATTATTTTGAGTTACTCGATAAAATTCAAAGTGGGAGGGACCCATGTTTCCCTTTTAGATTTTGGACCCAATTATTCAAATCAATAGGTTCAGAGTTTGAAATTAACTACAACTAATCATCCACATACACATCGATAAACTGGAAGGATGAATGACTTACTGGAGGAGTATTCTAGACATTAGTGTGACGTCCAGTCAGAAAATTTGTCCGAGTTGCTGGATGTTGCTTTATTTTGTTGCAACTTACATAAGTTGTCTGCAATGGGTTAGATCCCGTTGGAGTTGGCTTACGCTGAACAACCAATTTCTCTAAATGAGATTGTCATTGAAGCTACTGATGGGAAGAGTCTTGCAGCATACACTTTTGCACGATCTAATTAGGAATTGATTGATGAGGCTCGAGATAGTTTGTTGCTTGCCAAAGATGCATGGAGAAATATGTGGACAAGCACCAATGGGAGCTATAGTTCCAGGTTGGAGATCTGGTCATGAACAAGCTCAGTCCACAAATTCATAAGCACATCAGTAGAAAAATGGTACACGAGGGATTGGTGCCCAAGTTTGATGGACTGTTTGAAGCTCTTAAGTGGGTTGGGAATGTGGCTTATAAGATGAACCTTTCAGATAGTTTGAAGTTACACCTTAAATTCCATTGTACATACTTAAAACATTTTAATGCTGATAAATATGTACCTGAACGAGTACAAGTTCAAATTGCTCCCCAAGTGAGAGAACTTAGTAAAAAAGGAAGTAGAAGAGATCTTGGGTCACAAGATGTTGGGTGAAAGGCAGAAAAATCTAAGTGCTAAATTTTTTGTCGGTCCATTAGAAGGATGAAGAATGACTTAATGTTGAATGGGTCATTGACAAGGATTTGTGGCAGTTTGAAGATCAGATTGTCGAATACATGAAACAACAACAAGAGTTAGCGAGGATGCCAACCACTTAAGTGGAGGTGGTCTGTTACACCCCTAATTTTTCACGACTATCCAGTACATATTTTTATTAAGAAATGAATGGGGAAAGGGGGTAACGAGTCTGTGCCAAGTGGGATGTTGGTCGTCTAAAATTTAGTTCGAGACAATTGGTTGGGGTATGGTTTTGTTTCCACCGTAACCTCTCGGACAGAACATTAAGGCAAGGAAAGGTAAACACTTGGGAAGACTGACTCATAGAGCTCGGTACTTATGAATTGGATGGCTAAGTTCTCATATCATCTTTGAAGGCTAGATGATCATGGAGAGATATATGACATGGACGGGCTCAGATAGCCACACAAGTTGTCAAAACTGTGCGGTCAAGTGATATGGCGGTTTGAGTGAGATAGTCAAACGTGAAAAAGATGCAACGGGTTGGGAAACCATCACTTAGACTCACAACTTTGAGAAGAGTCATAACCTGTATACTATTAAGGGTGTTAACTGTCAGTTGTGAAGTTGCATATAAATGGACCGAGTAAAAGCAACAATCCCAATAGGTTCGGGTGACTTGTTTTGCCAACCTAAAGAGATCATTTGAGTAATAGAATAAGGGTAGGGGTCTAGACTATTGACTCCTGTAAACATTGTATATGAGTTATGTTCAAGTCAACTTATAACCCTGATTCCGTTCATGGATAAATTTGAGTCATGGCTAGACTGAGGAAAAAGGTCTAACAGTAACCATCTCTTAAGGCTTGTACTTTCATTTGATTCAAACATAACTGAATTGGAATAAATTAAAATTAATCAAATTGAATAATAAAAAAATAGAATTAAATTATGTTTAATTTTATTAAGTTAAATTAAACCAAACTTAATTGAATTACACTAAATTATAATGCAGTTAATATATGTTCAGGCAATTGTGACAACTAAACATATACTCCTTCCATCTCATTTCAAGTTTCACCTTTTAACTTTTAACAATTGAATTGAAAAAATGTATGATCATTAATATCTTTCATTAAGGATTGTGAAAATTTGATATATTGAAAATATATGTTATAACAAATCTAACAATGTATGACACAATAATATTTATACTTATATACCAATTCAATTTAGGGTCAAACTTAAGTAGTTCTAACTAATTGAATAGTCAAATTGTAACTTGAAATGAGACAAGGGGGAAATTAAAGATAATCTCATAACTTAAGAATAAATTTATAAAAAGTCAAATAAATAAATGGGTTAAATATTTTTCTAACCATACATTTAGGTTGAAAGTGCCAATATAACCCTAATTTTAGGATGAATTGTGCCGATATAACCTTCCGGCCACATTCTGGCATTGGCTAACATTTTGGACCGTTGACCTAGTGTGAAAAGACAAATTTACCCTCGAACACTTCAGCTTAATTTTCCACCTACTTTACCCTTCCCACTGCCACCGGCAACCACCACCACCCGCCACCCTCTCCGGCCGCCAACCACCGCCACCACCACCACCGCTACCACCACCGCCACCACCCACCCCAAACCCTCATCCCACCACCGCCACCAGCCCCCTCTACCACCAGCCTACCACCACTCCCAAACCCTCACCCCACCGTCGCTAAACCTCACCACGTCACCACTCCATCCCACCTTTCCACCATTCACCCGCTCCCACCCACCACCTCTTGACTTAGACCCAAAGCCCACACCTCTTGACACAGACCTGAAGCCCACCCGTATAACACCTCATGACCTAGACCAGAAGCCACACCTCTTTATCTTCGTCACTGAGCTCCCCGATTTGAACGAGGCTCCCCCACATCGCCAGAGCAGAATCCCTGAGCTAGAGATCACTCGCCGGCGAAATCTAGGTCGGTGACCTCTCCGTCTAACGCCTCCGCAGCTCAGCCATGCAAGAATTTGGTCGAGAATCTGGTGCGGTGTTGGTGGGGCGACGAGGGATCTGGTGGTGGCTTGGGCGAGTGAGGTAGGTGGTGGTTGGGTCTAACGGTTGTGGTTACGAGGTGGCACCGACTCAGTTGTGGTCTTGGAGGAGGTAGTAAATGATTTGAATTCGACGCCGAGGGGTGGAAGAGGCACTGTAAATCCACGCCGTACTAATATTTTTCTGTTTTGAAAAAAAATTAGATATGTAGGTAGTTGTCTTTTTATTATTTTTTAATTTTTCTTACATGGGCAAAATCGTCATTTACTATAAAATCAGCCAATTTTGGCATAAACAATTGGAGTCAACGCTTCCCAAGATTACATTGGCACATACTTCATAAAGTTAGGGTTATTTTGACACTTTTTGGTTTTACATGATTATACTGACACTTTCAATTTAAAGTTAAAGTTATTTTTGAACTTTATTCTAAATAAATTTATAAAAAAGTCAAATAAATAAATTTAAAATGGCTTTGGAACTGATATAAAATAAGCTGGATACAGTTGACTACATAAATAAATCATAAATTTAGGTACATCAATAAATCATAAATTTAGGATCAAAATGGTTTAGTGTAACGTACGAGAGTGAATATAGGGAATATGGATTTTGATAATATAGAAAGTATTGAAATTAAAATGAAGCAGAAGCAGAAGCAGAAGCAGAAGCAGAATCAGATTTGATTCGTGAATGTAGGTGTTAACAATACTAAATTCTAGACAAATACGGAAATGAATTATATTAGGCGTAAAAAATACTAGTTCTGTTTTGTTGGATTTGACACCATAATTTAGGTGCTTGAATTTAGATGAATGAAATGTGTGAATGAAATTGAATTTTTAAAAAATAAAATGAGTGGGTGAAATTGAAATAATCTTGCCATAAAAAAAATTTTTTCCAAATTTATTTTAAAAAAGTGTGCAACATCCAATAAAACGGAGCTAATAATGAATTCGAAAGTTCCCCAATTGGTATTGGTTTGTTCACAGTATCAATAAACAATTTGATTTCCAAAGTAGGTATCCGGCGTCATAATCCTGACTTCTGAATCCTTTATATCACAAGATTCCATTTTCCTATTGATTAAAATTCAATCTGTTAATAATAAATTGAGAAAACGAATTAGTACTACAGTACTACTTATCTCTTCCCTTCGCTACTCGCACCCCGACAGCCATTATATATAGAGTTTCCCGAGTCTCCCAGAATCATAATCCTCACCTCCTTAAATTTTCTTCAAATTTGTTAACATGTCTTTGCTCTCCGATCTCATCAACTTGAATCTCTCTGAATCTACTGAGAAAATCATCGCTGAATATGTCTGGTAATCAAGCACTCTTTTCCCCCTTCTAACCATTTCAAGATTCTGTTCTTGATGTTCTTGCATTTTTTTTACTGCATGGTTGTGTTCCTTTTTATGTTTAAATTAATGGGTTGTGGCTGTTTTTTCTGAATGATAATTTTTTGCGGAGTTTGTGATGATGCTACCTCTTGCTTTTTCCGTAAATTTTGAATTTTTATGGATGCTGCTTGTTTTTACATGATTAAGTTTTATGTGTTAGTCTTCAAGTTTGGATTTTTAGTCTTTTTTTCTGATTCCTGTCTTTGTGTTCACTTGTGAACAGGATCGGTGGATCTGGCATGGACCTTAGAAGCAAAGCCAGGGTAATTTTCTGATTTCATTGATTGGATGTTTTCTAGTTGATTATGTTTTTCTAGACAGAACACGATAGCAAGATATGATCCATACCGGCCAATTTTTATTGATTTTGTTTTTGGTGTGGGAATATACAGACTCTATCTGGACCTGTGACAGATCCCACTAAGCTTCCCAAGTGGAACTATGATGGTTCCAGCACTGGCCAAGCCCCTGGTCAAGACAGTGAAGTCATCCTATAGTAGGATCCTTGTTTCTTGATATTCTTTTAAACCTTTTTATTCAATTCTGATTTAGTGGATCTAATATTCTGTTCTTTGTTTTGATGTGTGAAATCATAGTCCTCAGGCCATATTCAAGGATCCATTCAGGAGAGGCAATAATATTCTTGTAAGTGCTTTTCTGTCTCCCACTTCTCATTAAGTTTTACCCTACTACAAATTTATCCAGCATATGATTCTTACTAGAGTTATCATTTTTCACTTTTTAGGTCATGTGTGATGCCTATACCCCTGCCGGGGAGCCTATTCCCACTAACAAGAGGCACAATGCTGCAAAAATATTCAGCAATCCTGATGTGGCCAAGGAGGAGCCCTGGTATGTGTTCTGATGAATCCTGATGAGTTTTCTTTTACCTACCACAAATGATCTTTTAGATCTTTAATGATTGTATGTAGGCCCCGGTCCAATGATCTTTGAATGTTTGTTTTAGTGGTTATTTGTTTTCTACACATAGAAGATCGATGATGTGTAAATGCAGGTATGGAATTGAGCAAGAATACACATTGCTGCAGAAGGATGTGAAGTGGCCCATTGGATGGCCCATTGGAGGGTTTCCAGGACCACAGGTAACTTGTCTTGTTTCCATCATTAATTTATTGCCCTAATTTACCTTTCTCAGTTTCTGGTGGTGTTTCTGATTTCTGATTCACTGTTCTTTCATTGAATAACAGCATATGCTTCTTGATCCTAGTTTTCCTGTTTAGGAACATAGTAATTTGGTAAATCTGTTGTAATTTACAGGGTCCATACTATTGTGCTGCGGGTGCTGATAAGGCATTCGGCCGTGACGTAGTTGACGCTCATTACAAGGCCTGTTTGTATGCAGGCATCAACATCAGTGGGATCAATGGCGAGGTTATGCCCGGCCAGGTAAATCTTAAGGATCCAAAGAGTCCTCCCTTTTGATATGATTCTCATGAATGATTCGAATCTATTCAGTGTCAGTTAAGTTGATAATTGATGACACCCATTTTTTTCCTTTTTTGTAGTGGGAATTCCAAGTTGGTCCATCTGTTGGCATTTCCGCTGGAGACGAGCTTTGGATGGCTCGTTACATCCTTGAGGTACATTCATTAGAGTGCATATTTTCTTCTGGAATTCGTTCGTTTGTGGGAAATCGCCGTGACTTCATGAATTGAGTTGATGGTCATATTTTGTTTGTTGCATGCGTTACTTGCAGAGGATAACTGAAATTGCTGGAGTGGTCCTCTCTTTCGACCCAAAACCTATTGATGTAAGATTATTCAGTCTGAGTAGCCTTCATTGTTTTTACACTAGATCACCATAGAACATTTGCTGACCTATAATGTTTCTTTCGACAGGGTGACTGGAATGGCGCTGGTGCTCACACAAACTACAGGTACTACCAAATTTCATGTTCAATGTATTTGTACACATGACCTAATCTGTCCATTTCAATTCTACCAGTGAAGCAAAATCTTACTCTCATCTGACATTTGTACTATGCTTGATTTAGCACCAAGTCTATGAGGAGCGATGGAGGGTTCGAAGTCATCAAGCAGGCCATTGAGAAGCTCAAACTGAAGCACAAGGAGCACATTTCTGCCTATGGAGAAGGCAATGAGAGACGTCTCACTGGAAAGCACGAAACAGCAGACATCAATAGCTTCTCATGGGTAATCTTTCTTTTGCGCCTCCCTTTCTCAGCTCAGGATCACAGATTATGAACACCATTTGCATGTTCTCATAATGTGCATCATATGGTCACTGTGCTTGCACTCTTTTGCAAATATATATGTGACTCGCAGGGTGTAGCGAATCGTGGAGCCTCTGTTAGGGTTGGTCGGGACACTGAGAAGGACGGGAAGGGTTACTTTGAGGACAGAAGGCCGGCTTCAAACATGGATCCCTACGTGGTGACTTCAATGATCGCGGAAACTACCCTTCTCTAGAAGCCATGAAAGACCAATGGAACACGGCCTTAATGTTGTGCATCCATGACATCATCATGGGTTATTTGCATTCTTGGAATGAATTGTACTGCTTTTTCATATTTGCTGTATTCATGGACTTGGAATTATCAAAATGCCCTGCATATGAAGCAGAGGAGTTGTGTAGTTCTAAGTTCTGGTTTGGGTCGATGTGGTCATGAGACTGCATTAGCTTTGTTTTACTATATTTAATAAAGACATGCACTTGATGCTTAAATTTCCCATGCTTTGTGTTGTGCAATAGTTAAAACGCATGATAATATTAATGTTATTTTTCTAAATTTACTAGTCGTTCACCTCCGGGGGTCTTATATTTTTTTCACAAACAGAACGATTTAAATAACTCGATAATTGAAAAATAGTGTTTAGGGAGTGACTTTCTTTGTACATCCAATATTATTATACTACCTTCGTCCCAGAGAAAATGACACACATTTCAGTTAACTTTCTCATGTCATGTTTGACCATAAATTTCAATTAGTAACAAGACTCTAATATCATCATGTGACATATCGTTAGACTCCTATGGCGACGTAGTTTCTAAATATCAAATTTTAATGTACCATTAATATCTGTAATTAAAGTTATTGATGGTCAAACATGCTCTGAGAAAGTTGACAAAAAAATGTGCCATTTTCTATGGGACGGAGGGAGTATCTCTTTTCAAGGATAATGAATTTTGAATCCGTGAAAGACGATCTTTCCATAAGTTATGGAAAGATCAAGGTTTAAAGTGCAAATTAGAAGAAATGCAGATAAAATTTTCGGGTTGCATGGATTGTGTTATAAATTTTATAACTACTACATGTTGCATAATAAAATTTTAATATTACAACTAAGACCTTTTACCTTTTATATAATTCTAATTAAACCCGTCTTTCCATAGGTTTATGGAAAGACGTTTTTCCAATACTTTGCCATGAATCTTAGTGTTTCTCTCATAATTTGAAAAAAATAATATAAAGTCAAGTTTATAGAAAATTGAATAATGATTAACAAGAGCCATTAAAAAAAAGATATAAAATGAAATCCGAACTTTCATGTGGTTAGAATCGTTGAAAGATTCCATTGCTGATGCAAAGTTGGAAGTATTCTTCCTACCATAATTGGTGCAAATGAATATTCATTACATGTCACTGTTTGAATGAATCTTTCAAAATAAACCAATAATATCATTTAAGTGTTTGCACTTCTTGCCTTTTTTGTTGACCTAATGAAAATAAGGATGGATCTGATTCTGATTGGATTCTAATTGATGTATAGCATGTGAACCAAGGTTGATGAAAGAAGATAATTTGTGAAAGGTTATTAATCATGTATTCATGCATGGTTGGTGTTTAGTGCTGCATCACTATCCAGTCTATCTGCAACCAACCAACTATTCAATTCCTTTTTGACACACCTAAATTTCATAATGCCATTTTTAATGGCAAAATATTGGGAAAAATTGTCTTTCCAAAATCTTATGAAAAGACGAGGTTTAAAAAGGATAATAAAATGTAAAAGATCTTAGTAGCAATATTAAAAATTTATTATGCAACGTGTAGTAGTTATATAGTTTATAACCTTATTCATGCAACTCGAAAAATTTATCTTCAATTCTTTTAATTTGCATTTTAAACCTTGGTCTTTTCATGACTTATGAAATGACCGTTTTTCAAGAGTCGGCCTCTTTTTAAAAATTGAAAGATGTAATATATTAACCAAGAGAGTTATTACGTAGTACTCTATTATTCTACCTGGTTGTAGAGTTCTATTATGCTCATCTCTAGGTATAAATACAATAGATATTCACCCATCCATTTGGCTGACACAAATGGTTGGGAATGCATTATTGTTTTTTTCCTTCTACTATTTTTTCTCTAAAATCCTTGGCAGACTTTTCGCACCTTTTTCCTTTTTCCCATTCGGTCCGAGATAATTGGATGTTGCTCCTCTGTCACCATCCTCTGCTTTCTCCCTTCCAGGTGTCATCATCTGCGCATCCGTGGTGGCAGCGCAAAACGACGTCGTTTGATGCATTGCCATTGACTTAGTTCTTCGATTTTGAATTTGAGAACAGG
>JAULKM010000010.1:10945824-10956966 GCA_032355605.1 Rubia tinctorum | reverse complement strand
ATTTCACAAGACCTATCTATGATATGATTAGATTTTGTGACACCGATAGACCATGTTTTCACCTGGTGTATAAAATGCGGGATTCAATGATAGAGAAGGTGGAGATGGAGAATGACAAAAAAGGAACTCCTCTATTTCAAGATGTTGTTATTGAAATCCTTATGTCTCGTTAGACTAAGTGCTACACTTCTCTTCATTGTCTTGCTCATTCATTGAAATCAAGGTATGTAATCTACAACAATAGCTTTCTATTTGTTTATTTTAAATTTATCTTCATATATGTGATTTTTTAAAGCTATTTCGATGAAGGTTTTATAGTGAAGAATGGATTGCTGAGGATAAAAATAGGAAAGCTCCCCATGGAGATGGTGAAATATCTCAAGAAAGGAACAAGGCCTTCCGTAGACTGATTCCAAATAGTGATGAGTTGAATAAAATTACAGATGAATTTGCAGATTCCCACTATTGCAAGGCTCTTTTTGTGATTTGACTTCGATTTCAAAGAGGTACTTGTACGATCCTAAGACTGATGGAAGCAATTATGGTGCAGATGCTCCTTTGCTCCAAACGTTGGCTTTAAAATTACTTGATCAACCTAATTCCTCTTCATGCTGTGAACGAAATTGGAGCACATACATACAATTCATTCACTCCCTCAAGAGGAATAAGTTGAATACAAGTCGTGCTGAAGATTTGGTTTTCATCCACAATAACCTCCGTCTTTTATCGAAGAGCTCCGATCAATATGAAGATGAGAAGATGAAAATGTGGGAGGTTGGTGGAGATGGACTTAATTCTTTGGAGGACGTGGGATATTTGAAGTTTGCGAATCTCTCACTTGATGAGCCATGATTGGAGAATGATTTGGTTTCAGAGAATATTAACGAATAATGTATTTTATTTAGTTTTCATTTTAATATTTAATAGAGTTTGGATTGCTATTTTTTTCTTACAACTTATAAAATTGAGTTTGAATAGTTATTTTATTTGATATTAAATTTTTGAATATTATATATATTTTTATTATATTTTATCCGTCCCCTTACCGTCCCCGTATTCATAGTTTTTTAATTTTCCAGTTTCTCATCCCCGTCCCCGTACCCGTACCCGTACCCGTACCCGTACCCGTTTAAGTACCCGCCCACATCTCGGTGCAACACAGTTTGTAAGCAAAAATTCTAATGTTGCCTTTCTTTTTATGATCTCAATCTTGCTGACGAATATTTCTACAGCGTCATCTGCATCATTGCTAACATCTCTAATTTCATAAACCCAATCGTGGATCCTCTCATCTTCATCTTGCTTAGAGGTGTCAACTGGGCATGATTGAGAAGAAATGATATAAGAAATTAATAAATGGGTGTTTGAGAGTCCCACATTGGTGGTTGACAAAGTATTTCTTTAATATATAAGGTCATGGGTCACCTCTACATAGTATCAATTGATTTTACGATAGAATCCCATGAATCTTACTTGGTATCAGAGCCCAAGGTTGGCCTGATCGGCCCAGTGGACGTATATTCCCACTGATATGCTTGTGACCCATTTCTGTCCACGTTTGCACGATGATTAATACAGTTGCACGTGAGGGGGCGTGTTTGAGAGTCTCACATTGGTGGTTGACAAAGTATTTCTTTAATATATAAAGTCAAGGGTCACCTATACATAGTACCAATTGATTTTATGATAGAAGCCCGTGAATCTTACAATGGGTAACTTTTGGGATTGGGCGGGATGAGAATGATTATGTTAATGAGAAATTTTGATCCCAATGGGTCCCAAACTATGTTATCTCAATGGTAACCAAACAAATACAAAAAAATTACCCAATTAAATTCATATGTAATATTTAACATAAAATTCACTATAATTCACAAATCATGGATCTTTAACGCATGCGTAAATCAGTAGCCTAATAGCTCGGTGTTATTAAACCGACCGTCACTCATTCACATGATTAGATTATATTCTAATCTGCTACCAGACAAGGTATAATTTGTGTCCTTTCATTTTATTTCTACATCACTTAGGACCATATATGAGTCGACCTGAACTCGAACAACCACTAATTCAAATTCAACTCATTTAAAATATTTCGAGTTCCAACTCAGCTCAAACTCGTGTGAAACTGTAGTATATTGGCTCGATAATTCGGACAAGTTTAACGACCAGTGTTAATTGAATTCGAGCTCGAACTCGAATACTATGAGTTGGTTCAAGTACGCTCGAATTCGGTCAGACTTGAATTTGAGTCGAGGTTTGATAGAGATGCTCGTAAACCGTTTGGTTCGTTTACATCCTTAGTGTGACGAAGCTCGAGATCGTGAACAGTTCTGGTGTAGACGAATCAAGCTGTTTGCAAACAATTCGGTCAAATCTCGACTTGAATTCCAATTTGATCGAGCTCATATAGTATTCAAGCTCGTACACTATTCGAGTTCGTACAGTATTCAAGTTCGTACAACATTCGAGCTCGTACAACATTCGAGTTTGAGTTCGAGTTTGTAAAGTATTCGAGCTCGAGCTCGTACAGTATTCGAGCTCGAGCTCGTACAGTATTCGAGCTCGAGCTCGTGAACAATTCTAGTGTAAACGAAACAAACTGTTTGCAAACATTTCGGTCAAATATCGACTTGAATTCTAATTTGATCGAGCTCTTACAGTATTCGAGCTCGTACAACATTCGAGTTAGAACTTGTAGAGTATTCAAGTAGCTCGTAGAGTATTCGAGTTCGTACAATATTCGAGTTCTAGCTCGTAGAGTATTCGAATTCGTACAATATTTGAGTTCGAGCTCGTACAGTATTCGAGTTCGAGCTCGTACAGTATTCGAGTTCGAGCTCGTACAGTATTCGAGTTCGAGCTCGATATTCGAGCTCGAGGTCGTACTGTATTCGAGATCGTACAGTATTCGAGTTTGAGGTCGTACGGTATTCGAGTTTAAGGTCGTACGGTATTCGAGTTCGAGCTCGAATCCAACTAATATTGTTTGTTAATCTCGTCGAATTTACAGAACCAAAATATTTTTTATTAAATATAATATAATGTAATGTAAATAATATAATATAATATATTTATTCATGGCTCGAGTTTGACCTTGAACTAAATTAATTTTACTCGAGTTCGAGGTGAATCATGATTTTACAGATTCAATCGAATCGAACCGAGTTCGAAATATTTTAAACAACTTGAACTCGAACAAACCCGTTTATAGCCGTAGTTAGGAATCTGATGAAGTTTGGAAAATGTAACCATAAAAATAGTCAGAAAAGGTAAAAAAATATTCACGCTTGAGTTGAGTCCATTTACACTAAATAATATATTCATCAAAAGACGGGAATTGACGGGTATTAATTGGGTACCCATAATTATTCAATTTTAAATGGGTATATGGGAAGATTGGGATCTCATTCTTATTTCTCCTTGTAACCCAAAACTATAAAACTCATTTAATTATAATCCCAAAATAGAAAAAATAAGGAAATTTCTCATCTCATCAACTTGTATTTAATGGGTCCCAATAATTACTACCATTAATTGACCCCTCTAATCTTGCTTTCTGTCTGCATCGTCAAGAAAACAAACTCGTCCGCACTAGCTCCTCACCAAGATTCCGATACTGTCCTTCAACATCTTTCAGCAACAAAACATTTTTATCTTTTTAAACAGTGCCGAGTGCGTAAACAGTGAAAGAGACGACAATTTCAGCCATCTTTGAAACGAGACAACATTGTGCTCAGACGAGATTGAGCAAACAGGACGTCTGAAACCTGGTTTCGAATTACAATGCGTTTTCCCCTTTTCCCATTTATACGGAAATATAGTACTCTACTAGTTTTGAATTTCAACATCATGATTTCATTGTCTCATACCTGAAATGTTGTTGAAAAAATCACCTGAATTTTCCAAAGTGGAAGAACACCCATATACTTCAATCTCCTCCAGTGTTGAACTGTTCTCCAAACAAGTAGAAGGAATCTCTTCCAACACTGTGCAATATCTCAACCTCAACTTCTGCAAAGAGGGTAGTTGCTCATCGGAAGCTGTCCACAGTCTTAAGCAATCATTGGTGTCAGACAAGTAGAATGTTTTAAGTTTGGTGAAGTCTCCCTCTTCCATCTCTAATGTACCCCCTGAAAAGGATGTCCCAAGTAATTTGAGGACCTCCAGGTTTGGCAATTTCCCAATCACCGCAATTTCTTCCCTTGACAGCTCAAAATTCTGCAACTTCACCTTTCTAAGATTTTGTGTGGAACCAAATTCACATTGCAGTTTGCCTTGTCCAAGAACAGTAAGAGATCGTAGTTGATTTAAAATGTCAGGAACGACGATCTTACTCACTCCACTCTCATCATCAGGTAGAATTCTACATTTCAACGTGTGGATGTTTCGGAACTTCTCCAGTTGTTTTTCCATGCTGCCATCAGACTTGAATAGAACACCAGAAAGAATTTCTAACTCCAACATATCAGAAGATCTTTCAAGATTTTCAATGGGTAAACTAAAACCTTCAAGGCCATCGATGTAGAGATATTTCAAATTTTGGAGATTCTTAAGAGTGTATGGAAATGAAATGACTTCAAATGACATGGGAAAATCTGCCAGAAGAGTCTCCAATTTGGAGAGGTTGCCAATAGAAAATGGAATAACACTCCAATGACTTTGAACTGATAAGTAGGTCAACCGAGTAAGAAATTCTATTTCACTTGGAATCACAGCAACCAAACAAAACTTTAAATCCAGCACTTTAAGAAGTTTAAAGATTTGAATGACGAATGACATATCAAAAAAAGTAATGGTCATTCCTCGTTGATAGAGGGCAGAAGAGCAATAAGGATTGAGCATGAGGACAAAATAACTTTGACTTCTTAAAATGGATTGGGCTAGAGTGAATGCACAACCTCTGCAGGCAACGTGGCTCATTAAAATTTGAAAGTTGATCATACCCGTGTAAGAGGTGGAGGTTGTTTTCTTCCCTGACTTTCGTCCTGCAAAAACCATGTAGCATGTCGTGAATTCTGCAACTTTTGACACCGCCTATGGATCTTCTTTTATCAACCATTACTAAACTTCTTTGAACCAAGTTTTCCAAAAACTCTCGGCCAACATCTTCTGAAGTCTTCAGGCTATTCCTTTTGACAAAACCCTCAGCAGTCCATAATCGAATCAATCTTTTCACAGAAACTTCATCATCTTCTGGAAATGCACCAATATATAAGAAGCAGAGTTTTAAGTCATTTGGTAGATGCTTGAAACTCAACTCCAAAGCACTGTTGCATTGTTCTTCAAGAGATACACCAACTGAGCTCAAATGACCCAGAATTCCCTTCCAACCTTCATGCTTCACGGCGACCAGAAGTCCCGCCACAATGACAACTGTAAGCGGTAGTCCCTTACACAACTTTGCAATATCCTTCCCAATAACAGGATTCCATCCTTCTTCGCCTGATAATTTCATCTGCAGTATATCAAAACACTCATGGTCTGCACGCAGGCGAAGTGAATGAGGTTTTTCATGAGGAGCAATATCACCATGCCGACTTGTCAAAATAATTCTACTCTGAGTTGAGTCATCCGGGAATGATGTTTTCAGGCTATTCCATACTTCCAAGGACCACACATCATCTAACAAGATTAGATATCTTTTACTTTCAAGCTCCGACGAAGTTTGTCTGCCAAATCGTCTTCAGTCATCTTTAAATAGGTATCGGATTCAATGATTTGATTCAAGAGTTGGACAAACAGTTTCTTCTTGTCGAGCACTTGAGAGACAGTGCACCATGCTCGGGCCTGAAAACGGCACATGATGGAACGATGATTGTATAGTTTGAGGGCAAAAGTAGTCTTACCTATGCCCGCCATTCCAGAAATTGGAACTACACGCAACTGGTTTGTTCCCCTAGTCAGTCGCTCCAAAATTGATTCCACCTCGTCATCTTGAAAACCAACAACTTGAAGAGTAGTTGTTTGTGGAAGATGATGACTCGACATTTGAGTTCCTTGGTGTACTTTGAGGTCCTCGTCATTGCCTTGACAAAACTTGATGTTTGTAGAATGATCACCGAAAACCAAATCATTGGATTGGGAAGATTGGGAAGATTGTGAAGGCATGTTTTGAATTTCTGCTCCAATGGCATCAAATCTCTGTATCAGATCTGAAATTGGGCGAAGATCTTTTTCTACACCAGTCTGGCAAAGTGAGCAAATGAAGGATACAGCATCACGTGTCACACCTTGAATTTGATCCATGATCTTCCCATCAAAGCTTTTAAGCCGCTGCTTTAGAATGGCTCTGCAAAATCTTAATCTCTCATATAGCACCATCAACTGATTCTGCTCGAGTTCAGAAAAACGCAGCACATCCCAGAGGCATGATATGAGAGAGTCAAGGAAATCAATCAACACACCATCATCCACACACACATGGTGGTCCTCTGGTTGAGTTGCTTAGAGCTTGAGAGTAAGCTTGATAGATTTGAAGTGTGGTAGCAATGCCATTCACCACTGAACACTTTGATTGCACAACTCTATTCCAGTCAAAAAGGTCATAGAATAATCCATCATTGACAAAGACATGTGCCGCTTCGATGGCAATAGGTTGAATGAGAATCAAGAGATTGTGGAGCGGAATACCAGCGTGGTTGGCAAAGACTAGGAAATTTCTCAGGAATTGTACCTCATCTTCTTCAAATCTATCCATTGCTTTTAGATTAATCCTACTCCTTCCAAAAACATATGCTATCGTTGGAGGCAAATCAAGGCAATTGTAGAGAATGGAATCAACGATGGCAACATCATCATCCGCCGTCAGAAGAGGACCACTAGCTGCTGCGTACCATGCCTCATCGACTTGCTTCCCTAAACAGCGGACCTATTCCTCGGCGTCCCATATCCTACTATAAAAGGAAGAATCAACTGGAATTTCGATTAGGCGTATCCTTGCAACGGCATCTTGAATCGTTGAGCAAAGAGATGGGAGAGTTGAAGAAGAAGAATTCCCCAACTTTCTGAAACAAATAATAAGGAGTGCCTTCAGATTCCTTAGCTCAATCTTCAATCCTAACATGACAAATTGGGGGCCCAAATGGTGGAGGGCAGAATGGATAGAAGCAATAAGGGAGGATGCCATGGTGATACAAAGAACAAACCACAGAGGAACAGAAGCTCTGCTTTGTAAACTGACAAAATCATCTTAATTAACCAACTCAGGTTACAGCGATGTGTTTGACAAAAGCATCTTAATTAACCAACCCAGGTTAGTAGGTTACAGTACTATTATTTTTATTAACCAACCCAGGTTACAGCGATATGTATGACAAAAGCAGGGAAAAAAATTAACCCGCGTGAGAAGCCAGTTAAAATACGACATTTGACAAGTGAAATAATTTTAAAAAATGAAAAATGTAGAAAATTAACTTTTAAGGTCACTCACTTGCTACATGTCATATTTCAATTCGTCCCTCACCTCCAAATACTCAGTTCCCCCACATAAAAAATTGAGTGAAGTGCATATATAACCCTACATAATTTACGAAAGTGCACATATGACCCTGTGATAATTGAAATTGCAAATATAAACCTAAATAATTAGTGTATGTGCAAATATAACCTTTTCCTTCAGTTTGAGGCCGGGTTATAATGAAAATACTATTTTACCCCTATGTAAAAAAGTTTAAAATATGAAAAATATTGAGATTACCTTAATACCCCTGTAACACTAATCTTATTCCTTCCTTTTTTTTCTTTTCATCCTCTTCTCTTTCTTTTCTTCTCCAGCAACATCTTTTATTTTCTTCCTCTTCTCTCTTATTTTCTTCTCCCGCAGCTTCTTCGTTTCGTTTCGTTTCGTTTTCTCTTCTTCTTTGCTTGGGTGGTGAGGAGCGGCGGGTAGGCTGGGTTTGGTGGTGATGGGTGGCGGGGCTGGGTTTGGTGGTGGCAAGTTGCGGATGACGGCGGGTGTCCTATATCAGGTGGTGGCGAACGACGGGCTTCTACGCGGGCATCAATTTGAAGACTGAGCGCGGCAGTGAAGGAGTCTGCGCCGGCGTCTATTTGAAGACTGAGCGTTGGGCATCGTTTTGAAGGCTGAGCGTTGGGCGTCGGACGACGTCGGTCGGGGTGGCTTAAGGTTTATTGGGGCGTTGAAGAGGTGGTGTCGAGCGTGAGTGGTGGCGGGCGGGTGGCTAGGGTTTAATAGGGTGTTGGTGGGTGTCGTCGAGTCGAGTGGGCTAGGATTTAATAAGGGTGTTGGCAGGGGTGGCGCGAGCGTGGGTGGCGTCGGCGGGGGGACCATCACCTCTACCATCATCGGGGGAGATACAGTTTGTGGTGGTATAGGATTTTTGTTTTCGGGTGGATTGAACGGCAGACAGGGGGTAGAATATGGCAGTTTAATGGCGGCAGTTTAAGGCAGCGCTAGTGGAGCTCACTGGGTGGGGGTGGTGGGGCTCCCTGGGTGGGGGTGGTGGGGAGCCGGCGGCAAGCTGGTGGTGGCACTTGTTATGGTGAGGGCAAAATGGTCCTCAACTCTTTTAGGCTTTAGGAAAGGGCATTTTAGTCATATTATATGTGGTCAACGCCGGTCAATACCGGTCAATGTCATATTCTCCCTCCGTCCCACAATAAACTTCCTATTTATTTTTTGGGACGTCCCACTATAAATTTGCTAATTCTAAACTTTCTACATTTAGACATAAATATGTGGTCATAAATATTCATTTCATTTGATTTATGTAGACCCACTCTCATCACCCATTAAAAAATGTCACATGGATTTGTCTTAAAATTTGTGCAAAAAACAATTCGGAACTTTAAAGTTGTACAGAGGGAGTAGTGTTTAAGGTTATATTTGCACTTATGTAAAATAGTTAGATTATTTCTGAACTACAAATTATCTCAGAGCTAAATCTGCACTTTTTCAAATATATAGGGTTATATTTGTATATTCCACTAAAAAAGTTTAGGTGACAAAAGCATGTTGCAGACAAATTGTTTGACAAAATTTCTGAAAGAGACTAAATACTTTGAAATAGCTAGAACTAGAAGACAGCAGATAGCCGAATAAAAATACTCCATTAATATAACAGAAAAGTGCTTTTATAACCATATCTAATTGACATAAGTGTCAATATAACATTTTGATAAATGAAAGTGCAGATATAACCCTACCTAAGTTGATGTAAGTGTCAATATAACCTTTTCCGACATTTGAAGGTCATATTCGATGGAAAAGTCAATTTTACCCATTTAAGAATGTGCTGATATAACTCTATAAGTTTTAAGAATGTGCTAATATAACCCTTTAAGTTTTAAGAATGTGCTGATACAACCCTGTAAGTTTTAAGAATGTGCTGATATAACCCTATCAGTTGTCCGGCAGCAGCCCGACGAACTCTAAGGATAAATTTATCAACTCAAATTCATATTTTAAAACTAAGAGTATTTTGGACATTTTACATATAGTCAACGTCGAAAAATGAAAGTCAATGCTGAAAATGGAGTATGAGAGTTATATTGGCACTTTCATCAACTAGTTAGGGTTATTTTTACACTAAAAATTATTTGAGGGTTATATTGACACCTATATCAAGAACGTAAGGTTATATTGGTAAATATCCCTTAATATAAATATGAAGAAAAGAGAGTAATGCATACCTTATCAAACGCTGGCATATTGAACGGGTGCAAAATAATTAGACAAAGGTACAGAGTTGGGCGCCATGTCTATGGCCTCTTGGTGGAGCTGTCAATTTGACCCGACCCAGACCGAATCGATCGAATTCAACATGATCCTAACCTGCAAAATATTTACCCGAATCCGAACCTGACTAGATCCAAACTCAACCCGAACCCGATTCTGACATGATAATATGGGTCCAAACTCAAAGCCGACTCGACCCGAACTCAACCCGAAACTCAATTCTGACTTGATAATTTGGGCCCAAACTCAAACCCAAACGACTCAACTCTCTTCTGACCTAGTAATTCTAACCCAAAATCCTAAATTCTAAAAAAAATAAAAAATTATAACACTATTTTCAGAGATGAAGGCAACAAATTAAATTGTGACCCATCAAATAAAAATTTCTAGCTCCACCCCTGACCAACACTGACATACTGGTGCCTATGTAGCTGTTTTCTAATAGTGTAACCGAACCCGACCTGACCCGAGGAGCATTGCAACCCATCAGAACCTGACTTGACATTTATCCAATCCGACCCGACAAACAAATTTTGACACTTTTCAACCCAAATACGGTTTGACCCGACTCGATTTGACAAATAGATTTTTTTAAACACTTTTCAACCCGACCCGGCAAACAGATTTAGACCCGTTTTAACCCGAACCCATTTTAACCCGACTAACATACTTCGACACATATCAATCCTAACCCATTTCAACCCGATCTGACCCGACCTGAAAAATAGATTTGACCTTTTTCAACTCGAACTCGTTTGATCTGAACCCGAAACTGACCTGAGTAACCGAATTGACAGCACCATCTCTCGGGTTTTAATGAGCAGTAACTTTTATGGGTCTTATCAGAATTCAGCTCAACATTAATGTGTTGTTCATTGATTGTGTGTGTTCATGTTACTGTGAATTAGTGATTGTGTTTAGTTAAATTACATTTATTATCTTATAAAGTTAAGTGTTTAAATGACTCTAATTTTAGTTTTAAAATATTAATATAAGCCTACAATCTTATAAAGTGTCAATGTAATCTTTGACTTCGTTAACTTTTTGGTCAACGTTTATTGAGCCAGATTTTGATGAAAAGACAATTTTATCCTTACTTTACAAAAAAATAAAAATGAAAAAGGAAGAAATCTGGTTCCTTCCCCGTTTCCTCCTGTTGCCAACATTGATGCCGCTGGTCTTCCCCCCAAATTCTTATTTTCCGTTTCCGGCACCGAAGCTGAGTCGGGGCTAGGCGTGGTGAGAAAATTGTGGTCTGAGTGGCGCTAGGGTTTTGGGGAGATGGAGTAGGAGGGCGGAGCAGCGCTAGGGAGCAGGGGCGGATGCACTATATAACCTGGGGTGCGTGTGCACCCCAGTTTTTTTAAACTAATTTTTACACCTTAATTTTTTTTAAAAAACAATTAGTGCACCCCACTAATTTTGGAATTATTTTAGTTTTT
>JAULKM010000010.1:10878542-10894746 GCA_032355605.1 Rubia tinctorum | reverse complement strand
AATAGCATCACAGGGTTATATTTGCACTTTCATTCAATAGTCAGGGTTATATTTGCACTAAAAATTAACTGAGAGTTTTATCTGCACTTTCCTTATTATATAGGGGTATATTTGTATAATCCCCTATTTTCTTTGTTTGGTTGTAGGGCACACTCTGGGGAGGAGACAAAAAGGAAATCACCCCCACCCAACCACTATTTCCATCCTACGTTTGCAACAAATATTGCTGCTGTAGATTTTTGTATTCTTGCTTCGATTTTTCCATCCTCTTCTATGTCATGCTTCAAATTTTGAACTTGCCGAGCTTGGGATTGCTAGCAAAATATTTAACATCACTCAGGGGACCAGTGGGAGATGATTAAAAAAAAGGATACACACGTGACAATCCTTGATTTTTTTATGAAAGTATGATTTTAAACTCAATTTCTCAAATATTAGGTTACGCTCAAGATTGACCTAATCTTAAAACCTAAAGCTCACAAGCGGGGCGGGCCCTAACATATTAAAGGTCTAATCCAAATTTTAAAAAAATGGACCTCATATATGATATTTAAAGTGTGCTATATTTGTAAAATGATACCTCATATGTGAGGACAAAAATTAGTGAGGCAACTAATTGAAAATTGTAATATATTTTTTTCTTACATATATATTGAAAACAAGTATAAAAAAATGTGATGCAGGGTGAATGACACCGAAAATTGAAGAAGCGATAGATCGCCGTAAAGGTTCGATATGGTTTTAAACGGAACTTTTGTGTTTGGAGTTAGAATCAGGCGAGACTGGATGTGTTGGAACCGTCTCAACGAGTAGGACAAAGATCTGCTCAAACAAGGATACAAGGTCCGTTTCGCCATTTGAGGTCGTTTATGGTCTCAAAACGGCAATTTAATGTTCTTGTTCTTGAGTGTTTTCCGTTTTTTTATTTAGGAATTAATTACGATTTTCCTTTTTTTATTATTCCAGGGTTTCATTTTAATATTTAAAGACCTCTTGTATTGTTCTGATATTTTTATTATTCATGATACTATTTTTCAAGATTATTTTCTTTCTGGTGGATTTCAAAACCAAAACTTAGGGCTTGTGCTTGCAGACCTTAATTATTCTTCAATTCGTGTTTGCATATCTCTTTGATATTTTGACTGTTTCAAAATGAGTCCCCTATAAAATTTAAAAATTGGAGGCACGAGGCAAACATTTCATTTGTTTCAAGTCAGGGTCGGACCTGCTCACCAAAAATCATAAAGTCAGCAATAACATAACAAACTAATTGCGCTATCACGTGAATTGGACCTGATTTAGTGGTAAAATCACGCTCTCTATAATTGAGAGGTCTAGGGTTCATATCACACCCCATCAAGAATTGTGAATATTAAAGTAATTTCTTGATTGGAATCACCAGCGTCATGGGACCGTGTCAGTGGTCCCGTTGTGGTTTCCCTATCTGCAAATGTTCGATGATGGTGAGATCGTGGTGGTTCCGAGCGGCGGTTCGTTGGTGGTACAATGTTTGAGTGTTCTCAAGAGGGCGTCCCTGGATATTCAAATGGATGGAGTTTTAGCTTCCATTGAATTTCAATAGATTCAATGATGGTGTTTCTTAGTTAGTTAGATCCTATATTAGGATGTTAATGTGTAATTTGATTGATTGTATGTAATCTTTTAAAAAAATTGCGTTGTCACAAATGGCACGATACATCACCTATTACTTTATCGCTGTTTATCCGACCACCATTTTGACTCGAAATAGCATTACTTATCTATGATGAGAATTTATAATCACTTATCGATGTGGCTGACTGTAAGTTAGCTGATTAAAAAAATAGTATTTAAATGACACTTTCAATAAAACGAAAATTGAGGAGTGTACGCACTTAGCTCTACATTTTTATTTTGAAGAAAAAGAATAAAGAGAAAAAGTGCATGTTTAGCCACCATATTCATTTTCATATTAGAGGTTTTTCAGGCTGGACCTGGACCACCATTGTCCAATATCATCAAGAACTCGTATCATGATCAATTTCACAACCTTTTCAGTAGCTGTCATGGTCACAACTCACAAGAGGAAATGGGAAAAAGAAAAGCCTTAAGTTCAGAGGTGTAATAGTAATACTTTACGAGAAAAGCATGAAAAGTGAGCGAGTTCTATTAAACTTGTAAACTAAGATTGTCCAAACGTGTTAAAACTAGATCAATCATACTCTCTCCGTTTCACTGGAATTGACATGATAGCCTTAGATGATTGGATTTAGGTGAATGAAATGTGTGGATGAAATTGAATTTAGAAGGGGAAAAGTAGAATGAGTGGATGAAATTGAAGGAATCTTGCCATAAAAGGAAAGTGTGCCAAATTCACAAAAACAGGCAAAAAAGGAAAGTGTGCCACTTCCAATGAAACGGAGGGAATACTAGAATAATTGAACATGAAAATATTAGGGTTGTCAAACCAATTATGGTTATTGAAGTTATAAAAAGTGGAAGAATCAAAATAGAATTGTGAAAACAACGTATAAGAATACTAAAACGTGTTAAATAGACTGATTAAATACTCGATGGTCATGAATTCTAATTCTGACAGTCGCAATGTGGAAATTTCCTCTTGCAGGAGGGTTCTTTGTGGGCACCAGAGAGTGACCATCATATGACTGACCCTTGGACGTCGTTGTTTACCTCTCAGCAATCCGAAATTTCGCCTTTTGCTCTATAATAAGGCTGTCATAACTAGTGAAATGTGATTCTTAAAACTTGTTAAGAGCTAGTGACCATAAGATCGAGATGGATAAGTGATGAATTGAATAAGTTGGAGTCATTAAATCTCCATCTTAAAGTGGGTTTCAAGAAAGTCACATAAACCTGTTAAAGGATGATATTAGGGCAGGTCTCAACTCTCAACACCGAACAAGAAGAAGTGCAACCGTAGTGATGAGAGAAATAGTCCATTTAATTGAGGTAGGTTTGAATGCTGGCTTCTCTCATAAAGAATTTATTGGACATTTTCACTAGCCACCAGCAAAGGTTCTTATTGTCAACTACTCTCACTAGAGAACCACATGTAATCTCAACCTTCCACCTGCCAACAATATCATCCTGCCCTGCCACGCCACTGCTTTAAGTATATTCCATCCGATCTTCTAACATCGTAGCTGTCTAATTTTATACAAGAATTTAGATGAGTAGAATAAATAAACAAAATTAAGGTAATAATTTAAAAAGTAAAATGAGGTATATAAAAATGTGTAAGAATGAGATATGGAAAATGTGTAAGAACGCTTACAATGGAGACTTTTGGGTATGCTTTTCATTATGAAAATTTGAATTCATATTTACAGTTGAGGTTTCTTAATTTTCTTTTCCAATTTTCAAGGAATGGGAAGCCAATTTGGACAGACCTCCCGAACTTCAAACCATCCGGTTATCTTCTGTCATTTGGCATGCATGGCCATGTGAACAAATGAAAAAAAAATTGTGTCTGCAAAAATGAGACTACTGAATTAGAATCATAATTAATTATATTTATTTTACAAAAAATATTAGTTGATATTTATATTTTTAAATATCAACAATAAAAACTCAAATAATGAGGAGTGTGTGTAAATATATATAATGATGTGGTTAAAAACAATGATAAGTATGGGGTTTGATAATGTGTCAAGCAGAATGATGGTAGAAAAGAATTGAAAAATGGAGATTTTGAAGAAGAAAAAAAGTGCAATAGGTAGGTTAAAATTGGGCTACGCCACTACAAATGCTCTACGAGTAGCATTAGAGAAAAACTATTCTAATAAGGAAAAAGTAAAAATCTTAATGGTCATGGGTAGCAGAGGCGGATCTAGCTAGTAACATGGGGTAACCATATGGTAAAAAAAATGGGTTATTAGTATTTGGTTATCCTATGTAAAATTTTTTTATCATTAATATTAAATATATATATATATATATTAGTGGTTATCTCATTGAAATTTTTTTGCATTCGCCACTGATGGGTAGTTTGATTTTTTTTTTTACTCCCAACATTAAATGGCTACTTTTTTTCTCATTTATGTAAATAAGTGAACAAATTCCCAGAAAGTAAAAGACAGGGTCATTGGTTTAGTTGAAACATGGAGGGAGTTAGAGCAACTTCAATGGTTTCCTCTATCTTTCGATTGTTATAATAGTTTTTACAGTTGTTACAATAGTTTTTTTTACAGTTGTTAGAGTATATTTATTCTAATGGTTTACTCTATATTTTACTATTACAATATATTCCTTCATTTTTCTCTATAAAATTATTATTTTTAACTTTTAAATATTTATTATATCATAAACTTATCTCAATTATATTTTAGATCAAAATTTTAATTTACTTATCAATAAAAAATTAAAAAAATATATTTTCCATTGATAAAACACTTGAAATCACACTTGATAATTAATGATACAACACTTCAAGAAATAACATACAACTTCTAATTGTGTGTTTTTATTATAATTTCAATTTAAATTATTATTATTTATAGCGGACCTTTTTTTATAATTATAATTTTTTATAAAATTGATTTAAACAAGAGTCTGTGTCTTGAAAGACGGTCTTTCCATAAGTTATGGAAAGACCAAGGTTTAAAGTGCAAATTAGAAGAAATCAAGATAAAATTTTCAGGTTCCATGAATCGGGTTATAAATTTTATAACTACTACATGTTGAATAATAAATATTTAATATTGCAACTAAGACCTTTTACCTTTTATTATTTTAAGTAAACTCCGTCTTTCCATAAGGTTATGGAAAGACGGTCTTTCCCAATACTTTACATTTAAACAAACCATATTTTAGAAAAAGAAATATGAAATTACATTAACATGATATTTTATAATTTATATGCTTTTTATTATTACAACAAATATATAAATGCGTACACTAATTTTATACATGATTTATTTTTATCAATACAATTTCACAAATAATAATATCCTAATAATATTTTTACTAAAATAATATTGTAAATGAAGTCAGACGTAAATAAATTTGAGTGATAGATTATCGAATTTGAATAAATAATATTTTAAAATCAATTTCTTTTAATAATAAAATGATCAATGCATAAATTTTTTAGAATGATGAAAAATTAGAATTCATTGAAATCAAATATTTTAGAAAAAAGAAATTAAAATATAAAATAATTGAAAGGAAGGAAATTAAATACAAATTCAGAAAACAGATATTCCAAAAAACAAAACAAATGGAAACAAATTGCAAAAAAAAAGGATATTAAAAAAGTAAAAAATATCTTATCGTTTCTGCTACAATACCCGCTATATAGTATTGCGCCATATATAGCGGGTACAGGCCCAGCCCTAGGGCTGAAGCATATGAAACATTTGCTTCATGCCCTCAATTTGTCAATGATACAGGAGTCTCATTTTAAGAAAAAAATTGACTATATATATAAATAGTAAGTATTATATGTTTTAACTAGTTGCTTCAACAATTTTCTTTTCCATTTTCATATGAGGCCCCATTTTACAAATATTAGACACCCTAAATACTATATATGGGCCCTATATTTCTAATTTGCTTCAGTCCCCCTAAATAGTTAGAGCCGGACCTGAGCGGGTATTGTAGCTGCGCCAAAAAATTAAATGCGGTTATCGCGTGCCGTTGGAGGCAAGTTTTTTTTTTTTTGGCTTTTCCGCTTGGAACGTTAAGTTCTAAGCACCATTGGAGTTGCTTAAGACAACTAAAGTACATGGGAAATCTTCATCAAGCACAATGACTAAATCCCCAACAATTAAATATAATAATCAGCGGAACCCGAAAAGGAATCCAAGACAGTTAAGAGGTACAAACTGTAAAAGTTGTAGGCCAAGAAAAAGAAAGCTAAAGTGAAAGCTGCATGAAGTAATAATTACAGCAACCATTACTCATAGTCATATGGCAGGAATAATGGAACAGAACAATAGGGCTCTAAAGAAAGAAGGGATTGTTTTCTAAACACTAAAAAGGAAGCAAAGGACATGCACGGTCAAATTTCATTCCCATAAATAAAATAACAATGAGGCCTGACTGAGAGTTAAGAAACAACAATAACAGCACATAGATGAACTCTAAGATGGGAGTGTAGAAGACAAGGGGGTTGATGACAGAATAATCGACGTGCTAATCGGCCTCAATTGATCGGAATCACCTGATCCGGCTGTTCAGGGAAGTCTCGCACGTTAGCACGACGGAGCTCTTGAATCCGACTAGCAACCTCAGACATGGAAGGCCGGTTGTCGGGATACTGAGCTGCACAATCGATTGCCAGCTGCAAGAGTTGCACCATTTCCTCCTCGACGGTTTGGTACCTGAGTAGCTCGAGGTCAAACACTTCAGACGTCCACTCCTCTCGCACGATGGATTGAACCCATCTTGGCAGGTCAACGCCTTCTTCGTTCAGGAGGGCATGAGTTGGCGGCTTTCCAGTCAGGAGCTCCAGAAGCAATACTCCAAAGCTGTAGACATCGGCCTTCTGGGAAACCCTTCGAGGATCAGTCACCTCTGGTGCCCGGTAGCCAGCAACACGGGTGGGTGAGGAGGGCGGTCCAACCAGGTGGGCTAAGCCGAAATCTGAGACTCGTGCCTCGTAGGACTTGGTGAGCAAGATATTCGAGGACTTGATGTTTCCATGAGAGACTTCGGAACCCTGAGAATGCAGGTATTCAATGCCCCGAGCAGCTCCAAGGGCAATGCCAGACCTGATCTCCCAATTCAACGGAGTTCTACCAGCTCCCTTGTTTCCTAAAACAGGACCATACAATACTCATCCCGTATTTGCATAGCACAATCGAAACTTATGAACCAATAAAACCAACTATTCCAAGAATGTAACAAGAAGATAATCATACAATAACCAACGAAAGGGAGATGATAGAGTCCAATCATCTAACTAACCTCAAGGAAAAAGGAAAAGTATAATTTTTTGTGGCAACATTATCAAACAAGCACATAACAAATCAATAAAACACAATACAGACTCAATTTAACAGGGCAAGTAAGACAACCTACCTCATCACGTGTGCCTCACATTACTCGAAAAGAGTTCAACTAAATGACACACACTAATCTTCAATGACAGTTCTTTCACATGATTGATGCTTAACAAAAAAGAACATATCCAATACTACTACTATTGCAGGTAACAATTCATCACCAAAAGCATCATCTTTCTTGAATGAGAAAAGGAAACAACATGAATGCAAAAGGTAAATATGGAAGCAAAACATCAGTGTGTTTACCATGAAGAAGTGCAGACAAGCTTCCCATAGGCATGTAATCATAAACAAGGAGCTTCTCCTCCCTGCTGAAATAGTAAGCCCTCAAAGGAACCAAATTTTCTTGATCCATAGCTCCGACAGCCTCAATCTTCTCCCTAAATTCAGTCTCAGGAATGATGACATCCCTCAATCTCTTCACCGCCACCACGCTTCCAAACTCCAACACAGCCTTATAAGCAGTCCCAAATGTGCCTTTCCCCAAAACCTCAGCAGAAGCCCTCAACAGATCCTCCAAGTCGAAAACCCTCGAATTATTCCCAAAGAAGATCAATTTCTTGGCCCCATTTCCTCCTACACCACCATTGTTATCCCCCTTCGGATTCCCACTCGCAGTCAGTGCTGCGGCGGCAGCTGCAGCAACTGAATAGCCATTGTTGAAGCTTCCGTTGCTCTCCCCGCTTCCAACAATCGGTTTTTCGACCGAAGGATCAGTTGAATGCTGCTGTTTAATGGAAGTTGAATCAACAGCCCTTGTCTTCTGGCTGCTCTTTTTTCTACACAGCAAGAAAATTACCAACAGTAACAGTAAAAACCCGAGCACAGACCCAATTACAATCCCGGCAATTGCGCCGCCGGAGAGCTTGTGCTTCCTGTTGCTACCCCCGACGAAAATTCCGGGCGCATTGCCAACAGCAAAAGCAGGGGCGGTACCATCTTTCGCGCACATAGCAAGAGGCTTCCCGCACAAATCGTTGCCGGAAAAGGCACTCACTGGCATTCCCCGGAGACTCTCCGGCACCGACCCGTTTAAGCTATTAGAAGAAACATTAAACTGAACCAGATTCGGCAGAGCCAGCTCCGGCACCGGCCCGGAGAAATTGTTGCTTTCCAGATACAGCGTTCTCAAACGGGTCAAATTCTTCAAGCCCGCCGGAATTTCGCCGGAGAATTCATTCTCAGCGAGATTCAACCGTACAAGGGAGTGAATTCTCAAGAGAGGGGAAATGGCCCCAGAGAAATGGTTCCCCTGTAGGTACAGGTTCCTCAGCTCAGCACACTGCTGGAGATCTTCCGGGAGAGCTCCGGAGAGGTGATTCAGCCGGAGGCTGAGCGTACGGAGCACAGTAAGGTTCCCGATAGTATTCTCCGGCAGAGCTCCGACGAGGGAGGAGGCCGGCAGGCGGAGATCCACCACACGGTTGTTTTCACACTGCACACCGGGCCAGCTGCATGGCGAGACGCTGGAGGCGTTCCACCGGAAGGTCCGGCCGCCGACGGCGTCGCGGAGAGCCAAGAGGGCGGCGCGGTCGCCGCTCAGATCTGCGGAGTTAGCAAAGCTGAGGAAGATTTGCAGGATAAGGAAGAAGAGCAGCGGCATTGCAGAATTCGACGGTAAAAATCGCATCTTTTTTTCTTCTCTTCTCTTTCAGTGTGTGCTGGTGTGTGTGAATTATGAGTGCATTGATTTTTATGGGCGAAAGCTTTGGTGCGGCAGAGTTTTAGACGAGAGGTAAGTAAAAGGCGGAGTAGCAACGTGAGTGAAAGTGTGATGAGTGTGTTCTTTTAGAGAGAGAGAGAGGGGAGAGAGGGATTCTGGGTACTGGATCCAGGCTGGGCATTGAGTAGTACTCCCTCTGTTTTCCTATGTTTGACACACTTATCATTTTTGTATGTTTTTCTAAGATTGTCACATTTCCATTTATGACAAAAAGTACATCATTCTCAACCACTCATTAAACTTTTTACTCTCCTCATTCAATTTCATCCACACATTTCAACTTGCAAAAAAAACCCTAAAACTATGGTGTCAAACATAGAAAAACGAAGGGAGTATAATAATTCCCACTCATCAATACTTGCTTTTGATAAGTGTGTGGCCATTTTTTCTTTATGTAGCCAAACATTCATTATGTAAATGGTCCTCCCTCCGTGGCAAAGTATTGGAAAAAATCATCTTTCCACAGTCTTATGGAAAGACGGGGTTCGATTAGAATAATGAAAAGATAAAAGGTTTTAATTGTGATATTAAAATTTTATTATGCAACGTGTATTAGTTTTAAAGTTCATGGCCCGATTAATATAGTCCGATAATTTTATTTTAATTTCTTATAATTTGTAGTTTAAACCTTAGTATTTCCATGACTTATGAAAAGACCGTCTTTCAAGAAACAGACTCTTCTAACATTGGCTCCGTTTGACCGCAAAAATTTTCAAACATGTTTGACCATCAATAACTTTAATTGCATAAAATAACGCACGTCATGTGTGGTGTCTTTGAATTCTCCCTAACATGTAGTTTCTAAAAAGTAAAATTTTACAGTCTGTTATTGTATGAAATTAAAGTTATCGGTGGTCAAACATGCCATGAAAATTTTCAGAGAAAAGGGAGTGATTGTTAAGAAATCAGACGAAATACTAAAAATTAAGACAGGGATATGAGTTGGCTCACATAAATTGAGATAAGTTTTTTCCGTGAGGTTCACACCAATATAATGTGTAATGCATGCATGTTTTACCTAGTTTATCTATATTTTACTTCAATCAAACTCAATTCAATTTAACTCAATTCAATTCAGATTAATATCTCCTCTCCCACTTGACAAATCTGCTATTGGTCGTAATGGGTTTTCCGTACTAAATACAACTCGGATGGTTCTATTGAGCATTACAAAGCTCGCCTTCTAGTTTTGGGTAATCTTCATATTGAAGGGACTAATTTTACCAAAACTTTAGGTATGTTGCTAAGTTAAGTCATGTTCATATATTTCTTGCGGTTGCGGTTATTAAGGGTTAGGACATTCATCAAATGGGTGTTCAAAATGCTTTTCTATGTGGTGACCTTGAGGAGGAGGTATTTATGTGCCCCCTACGGTTATCAGGTACCTACTCCTGGTCTTGTTTTCAAACTTCAAAAATCTTTACATTGTCTTTGTCAGACTCCTAGCAATTGGTTTGTGAAACTGACCGAGACTCTTGCGCTATTTGGTTTTGTGAAGAGTAAGGCAGATTATTCTTTATTCTCCTTTACTCGCAATTCCCAGGAGTTACATATTCTAGTTTACGTTGATGATTTGATTATTGTTGGTGCTTTGCCTACTCTTATGGATGAATTTAAGACATATTTCAGTTCTTGCTTTCATATGAAGGATATTGGTTCTCTTAAATTCTTTCTTGGAATTGATATTGCTTGCAATCCTGAAGGGATGTTTATTTCTCAACGCAAATATGTTCTTGATATTTTGTCTGATTAAGGTTTACTATCAGCTAAACCAATTGATTTTTCGATGAAAAAGCGGCACGACCTTGCACGCGCAACTGGTCCCCGGTTTGAGGATCATGCACGCTACCGTCGTTTGATGGGGAGACTGATTTATCTCACTATCACTTGATTTAAGTTAAGTTATTCAATTCACACTCTTTCTAATGTATACAAGAGCTACGTGTGGCACATTGGCATGCAGCATTGCGTGTTTTACACTATTTGATGCATCATCCGAGCGAGAGACTTTATCTTTCTGCTAAGAGTTCTTTGCATTCACCGCTTATTGTGCTTCAGAGTGGGCAGCCTATTCTATTACTCGTCATTCTCTGTCTGGATATTTTGTGATACTTGGTGAATCTCCTATGTTTTGGAAGACTAAGAAGTAGCCTACAGTTTCTCGCTATTTGGCAGAAACAGAATACTGTGCTATGACTATGGTTTGTTGCAAATTGATATGGCTTAAATCTTTACTTCATTCGTTTGGTGTTGATCATTCTTTTCCTATGAACTTATTTTGTGATAGTCAGTATGCTATTTATATTGCTGCTAAACCTTTTTTTCATAAGCGTACAGAGAATATTGAAATTGATTGTCATTTCGTTAGAGATCTTGTTTAGTCTGGTGAGGTGGTCACTCATCATATCGGCACCTCAAGTCAACCAATAGATATCTTTTCCAAAGCACTTGGTCGTCACGAGTTTCACTTACTATTTTGCAAGTTGGGCGTTTTGGATTTACACGCTCCAACTTGATGATGAGTATTAAGTATATTTTGTAAATATTGTGATTAGATTCTGCAATATTCTTTTTCTACTAGATTGAGGTAAATATATTTAGAATAGAATCAATTTACATGGAGTATGTAGTTAGTTAGATATCTTTTCCTGTTAGCATTTGGTCTTTGTATTTGCCTTACGTCTATGATATAGAAAAATGTACCATTTAATTGGAAATGAAATCACACGTTTTTATTCTCCTAAACTTATTATTATTTAGAAGATGATTTTCTTCTTAATATTGGTGATTACTATAGGTTGAGACTTTATGGTGAATCATTTGTTTGCGAAACAAAAGGCTAATTATTTTTAAACTTTATTTTCTGCAACCTTTATTTCAATGCTAAATCTTTCCACGACACATTTTTTCCATCCCTCTTGGCAGAATTCATTTTCTCTCTCCATTCATTTCGCTAATCCATTCACATGTACCAACTCATCCCACATTTTTTTTGACAGAAAGCAATTCATTCTCATTCATGATCAAGGAACAGAGTACAAAGTGTGATAAAAAGTGCTAACTCATGTGCTTCCACTACTTGTAATCTATCTACCTTGACAATGCTTACCTTTTGGAACACCATCCCTAAAACCAGCATCTCCTTTATAAGTTGTTTCAAATCTGGTGGGATGTGAGGGTATTTACTAATGTAGCGCAAAGCATTTTCACAATCTGTTTTAACCACCAGGTTGGTTCTTCCTTTGGTGCTTTCTTGTTTAAGAGCTTGTTGGATTATCACTAGTTTTGCTTGGACCACCAAAAGTGCATGTATTGGCTTTTTACCTCTCCACCCAATCTCAGTATCCGTTTGATTTGCACACCAGACTGTGACTCCTGCTCCTGTGATATTGTTGAATGCCGAGTCAGTGGTAATTATGGTTCGATCCTGGAAGAGGTGGTCCAAATGTTTCCCTTTGTTGGTCCATAGAAGGTCGATGTCCCCAACCTTCCTTATTTCATTACAAGTATCGTCGTCCGTATCCACACGGATAATTGAGGGTTATTGTGTAGAATTATCTGGAATTTAAGTGTATTGCCCCCATTTGGAGCGACCTACCTTAGCCCCATGAACCAGTGACCCAATCTCGGCCCTTATTTGGTCAAATGATGGTACTATATGTTCAAACTTCGCCGCATTCCTTGCGCACCAGATTGACCATATTATGAAACAAGCCAGCCTATGTCCTCCTTTTCAGGTGCAATTGTAAACCACTGTTCTAGCCATTATTTTAATGAAGAAGGAACACGAGTGGTGAAGTCCATGCCTAATCTGCTCTGCCTCCAAACTTTTTTGGCGAAGTCACACTCAAAGATCTTGTGTTCTACTGACTCGTCCACTGTAAAGCACATATGGCATTTAGACGATAGATTCATACCTATTTTCCTTAGGTTTGGATTGGTTGGGCATGCCCCTTGAATAAATCTCCATATGAGGAATTTGATGTGTTCAAGAATGTTGCTTAACTATAGGTTCTTCTAGAATTTAGATTCCTTGAGGTCCATATTACCAGCTGTAGAAGACGTCACTTTTGCTCTTGACCTTATTCCCCATGTTGTATGATATCCCAACTTGACTGTGTATTTCCTTAGCAATTCTGTGTCCCAGACTAAGTAGTTTGTCTCCCCGAAGTTATGTGCAGGAACATGAATCTTTACAATTTCCTGGATCGTATAACTTAGTTACAACACCTTCAGTAGAGGCATCCTCCAGTATTTATGTGAGTCGATGAAGTCTAAAACTTTGAATCGTATGGATGGAAGAGTTCCTATATTAAACCGGATTGGATTTAACTGGTATCCAGTTCTGTTGGATGTCTACTACCTCACCCGACACAATTTTCCACTTTAGATATGGCTTGATTAGCTCCAGGCCCCAGAGAATCCTCTTCCGGCCCCACGAATTGCCCCGTTTTGGTTTAGTCTCCAATAGGCCTTTTGTTCTGCAATATTTAGCCAGGAAAAACTAGGCAAAGAAAGAGTTGTTGCTGTCTACCAAAGACCATACCTGCTTTCCTAGTAATTCTTGGTTCATTTCTATCATTGATCTCATCCCAAGGCCACCTTTCCATTTGGAGGAGAAAAGTTTAGACCAGGATTTCCAGTGGATTCCTCTACCCTCAGTGTCACTCGCCCAGATGAATCTGGCCATCTGTTTGTCTATCTATTCTGCAATCGTTTTAGGGATTTTGAAAGTGGCAATGACGTATTGTGATAGGGAGCAGATGACATGTTTACATAACGTAATCCTACCCATTATAGACAGATCATACTTCCTTCAAACTGTTTTTTTGGTTGTAACCCTCCTCTGCAAGTCTTTGAACAATCGAACTTTCGACCCATTGAAATTGATGCAATGGCCCAGGTATTTCCCCTATGTCCATACAACAGAAGAAGTCTCCATTCCTCTCCACTTTGAGAGGTTATAATAGAAGATATAAAATTCGGACAACTTTTTGCCACCTGAAGTTGAATGTCCGATGTCCAAGCCGCATATAACCCGTCACTATCACCGACAACATCCACAACTACCCATTTAGTAAAGTAATACTTATCTAACCAGCTATTTATCTTACTACTATTAAATTTTGTTTCCATAAGAAAAGTGATATTGGGTTTATACTATGAGACGAGGTTGTTCAAAGTGTTAACTGTCAGAGGGTGCATCTGTTATCTGCAGTTCCAGCTAAGCAGATCCATATACCTCTTGGTGGTTGTTTTGGACCAACCACCGAAGTACCACAGTCAAATCCATGACTTGCTTTCATTACCATTGAGACCACCACCTCATATGTACGCGCACCCACAATCACCATCTTCCCCTGCTCAATCGCTGCTTCCTTCTCAATTTTGTGGAATCTCTCAACTGCCTGAACTAGGTGATCCTCATCAGCTGCATTGAATCTAGATCTTTTGTGAAAAGCGATATCTCCAAGTTCAACTTCAAGGTTCCTCTTTCGCTAGTCTCCCAATTTTCCTGCAACTAGCATGAATTCCTCCATTGCCCAACTCAGAGCTTCAGCTTCATATTTTGTGAACTTCCCCCTAGCTTCCATACTGGTTGGTGAAACGGTATCCATCTTTTCAGCATGAACTATTTTTGGAAAGAGAAACGCGGGACCTATGCAGCGCATCATGTTCCTCTCAATCATAGCTCTTGTTGTGATGGTGGATTTTGATGGTGCTAACCTCGCCCTGGTACCCCATCTCGACCCTCCATTATAACCCAGTGACCTACTTGAACTCTCCTGGTTGGTTTGCTCACACATTTTAGAGCCAACTACTAAGTTTTGGAAAGAAGTCATTTCTTTTTGTTTTATCACTGGATCAATGTGGAGAATGTATGAGATGAAGCCCACTCTTATTCTTTTATCCATTTGGTTCATATGTTGACCGTCTCTTGGTTCCCTGTCTTTCAATTGAGCTATCTGTTCCACCAACTTTAGATCCTACAAGCTTATTTAGTTATCCTTGTGGGTCAAATTATCATCATTTGAGCCCAATTTTCCTCCATTTGTATAGCTAAGAACCAAATCTGAAAGTGCCATTGGTATATCTGAACACGATGCTATACCCAAAATAGGGGTTTTGGCCCCTTTGTTAAAGCCAATCTGTAGGATGGGTCGGCGACCACTATTCCCTTGAGATCGCCATAGATCGGAGTGTGGTGGTGGACGCCGAACGCTCCTCCAATAAGATCACCGTCTCTCCCTTCGACGCTATGTTCCCCGATGAAACCGATTTCCTTCAAGGCTTTCTCTCTGTCAAGTAGGTCGTTGGCTCCGAAAGTTTCTCCTCCGTCACTGTCACCACGGCCAGCCTGGGTATTCCCCTCCTCCGATGGTAGCTTATTCCTGGTGCTTCCTAGTTCTCTCCCATCACGTGCTACCAAGGTACACTCATTCCCTTCATCCATGAGAATAATTTTATACCGGTTATGGGGTTCCGTAACAAATGGTTGGTTCAGGAAGGCTATGGGTGTACTATTGAGTGGGTATTCCACCTGTGAGGTTGAGTGGTTTATATCTCCGCCGCCACTGACTATATCTACGTCAGATGCACACAATGTCGTGGGGGACGTAGGTACTAAAATTGGTGAGTCATATTCAGGCTGGGCCATTTGTGTAATTTTTGTATTGTTTCCTTTAAGATGGGCTTGGGATTGGGCTGGGAATTTGGTTTGGTTTGGGGCTGGTTTATGTGAGGTGGGTAAATAGGATGGGATGATTTATCAAGGTGGGCTGGTGTATCAAAGTGTGGTTGGTTTTCTGATTGATGGTCATTTATTTGGTCAGCCTGGTGATGGGCATTTAATATATTGACTTGGTTTTTATTTATACAGGTGGCTAATTCTTGTGTCTAGACATTCAACCTGGGAAAAATAGTCGGTGAAAAAACATTACCTCCTTTATTTTGAGTTGTCTTATCAGTCAGAGTAATTTCTCCTTCCTATTTGAAGTCGAACTGCCACTGCTCCCCTTGCACATGCGTCAAACATTCTCCAGGCCTATCACATCGAATAGAATTTGGTGCATATGAATTCAACGATTTTTTCATCTTCCTGACATTTAAGTGTTCCTCACTCTGCCTCTTCCCTTTCCTTTAATGCTTCTTTGTACCGCTACCTCCATTGATA
This sequence comes from Rubia tinctorum, assembly GCA_032355605.1. Lineage (NCBI taxonomy): Eukaryota > Viridiplantae > Streptophyta > Magnoliopsida > Gentianales > Rubiaceae > Rubia > Rubia tinctorum. The sequence continues at coordinate 10,878,842 of JAULKM010000010.1, read as the reverse complement.
AGTGTTGTGATAAATGTCCCTCATCCACCTCCCCAACTTGAAATGACACTTGTGGTGGTGATTCCTCCTCAGGATCTGAGTCATCACTGATAATAGTAGGCATATACTCTACCCTGTCTAGGGATGGCAGTGGGTCGGGTTTTAGTGGAGGTCTGCCCCGCATCCACCCCAATGAGGCGGGTATGAATGTAGTTTTTGTGGGGGTGGGGCAGGTATGAGTATGGAAATTGATACCCACCATGGGTAGTGGGTCAAACATGGATATTAGTTCATACCCGCCCCACCCCCGCTCTGCCCCAC
>JAULKM010000010.1:10860957-10878442 GCA_032355605.1 Rubia tinctorum | reverse complement strand
GAGCAAAATGAATGGGAAGAAGAAAAAGTAAATTGAATGGTGAAAATTTCCTTAAACCATTCTATATTTGGAATGTGCCAAACTTAGTTGAACATTTTAAATGGAATGTGTGCCAATGATACCTGAACGGAGGGAGTACTCAAGTACAAAACTTGAATTCATGCTTCCCCCGAAGAAGGGAAAAAAACCCAAGTAAAAACACAATGTTAAAAAAACAAAATAGTGGTGTTAAATTAGCCGACTTTAAAGCAAAGAGAATAATAATTACGATTACACTAAGCTAATATGCTAAATAATATAATAATATAACAAAATAATGCGCATTGCATGAGGAACGTGTGTGTGGGTGCGTGTAAGAAATGGGCTTGCATGGTGCAAGTTTTGATTTTTTTGTTCGTAAAATATGCATGCTGCTAACTGGCAATTACAAATTTTTAATAGAAAGTACTTTTTTCTAGGATTAGTGGTGTATATCTAACCCAAGAACTAGAGGCTGCTGGCTTCAGGCCCAGCCCAATCCTCAATTGCGAATGAAGAAATAAAAAATGTACAATATTCAAATCAACCACGAACCGATAAAAGCGGAACCATGCATAAGTGGATTCAACCATAAACCGAGAAAGACAGAATTAGGACCAGCATTTAGCCACAAACCGAAACTGTAGTAACCACGATACAATCCATGATCTAACCCTAGTAATGCGGAGCAACTATGATCGGCTATAAATACAAGGAGGGCAACACTAGCTCAGGTAAGTAAAACTAAACTGAGAAATTCTTATTCTTCGAAGGAAAATCACTTATTTAATCGTCGGAGTATTTTCTCCGGAATAACTTCCGGGATCTGTTTTTTAGGGAGAGACGATATACTGTGAACAACAGTTACTTTGCATTGTCAGGAATACCACATCAAATAAGATGGCTAAACTTGCCAAATACCCTTGCAGAACAAAGTGAAAAAAAATAAAACAATGCATGTGATTTCTTAAAGAACAAGGGAATGTATGAGTTGATGGAATACGACGAGGAGCTAGAGCGATAAAAAAGGAAGGAAGAAGATGAAGAATCCAGAAAGGATACAGAATTTAATTAAGGAAACTGAAAAGCCAAAAGGAAGCAGAAAATAATGTAAAGGCCTGACAAAAAGTAAATTACCTTTTTAGGAATACGAGAAGGTGGTGGTGCATGAGTGGAGATAGTACACTGAATAGTGACAAAATTAAGTCACCAAATTGAAGCAATTAAAAAGGAAAAAATGTAGCGGCAAAAGAGGAAATCTTTGAACATCAACAGTGAATAAAAATGATGAAATCTTGGCCCCAAGGTCGCAACAGCTAGAAGTCCACCAGAATTCTTGTAGTTTCAAATTTTGAATTCAAATTTACAAAGTTAAACAACTCCAAAGTTGACCAAAATAGCCAAGAAGCACACAACACTTCGATAGATTAGTTCAAGTGGATATAATGACAAATGTTATTACAGTTCAAAGAATAAATAGAACAACAGTTCGTGTACATCTTACAACCACAGTCATCGCTTCATGTTTTACTAGAGTCGTGGCTAGGGGGTTTATCGTGTATATCTAGCCTAAGAACTAGAGGTTGCTGGCCATCAGGCCCAGCCCAATCCTTAATTGCGAATGAACAAAGATAACAAGCACAATGTTCAGCCCTATATTCAAGTCAACCACGAATTGATAAAGGCTAAACCATGCCTAAGTGGATTCAACCATAAATTGAGAAAGATGGACTTAGGACTAGCACTAAGCCACGAATCGAAAGTGTAGTAACCACAATATAATTCATGGTTTTAAACCCTAGTAATGCGGAGCCACAACTACGATCGACTATAAATACAAGGAGAGAAACACTGGCTCAGATAAGTAAAACTAAACTGAGAAATTCGGATTATCTAAAGGAAAAGCACTAACTTGATCGTCGGAATATTTTCCCCGGAATCAATTTCGGAATCTATTTTGCAGGGAGAGACAATATACGGTGAGCAACAGTTACTTTGCTTGATCGCGAATACCACATCATTTGACGCTGACTGTGAGGGAAAATTTGTTTTTTAGTCCTTCATTTCCTTTAAAGTAAACAATGGTTTTCACCAGAAGTGAAAAAACCCATAACCATCATGCACAAGAACAAATAGCTAGACGCAATAAGAGTATGCATCTCAGCCAAGATCAAGCATATGTCCCTAGTAGAGAACAGAAGCACAGTAAGGAAGATACGAAGGATGATGAAGAGGAAGCCAAATATCCTAACACAAATAAATTAAAGGAAAAGAGAGCGTTCACAACATTCTTAGAAATGAACAAAGAACATCTGTACAATCAGTTCTTAGCCACTCTCAAGCTGAAATCCTTGAAAATAAGTAAAAAAAAACTATTCAAAAGTACGAGGGGGCATGCGATCAAGATAATTTTACTAGAATCTTACAAAGAAAATGCCCAAAAACCCAAGGGAACTGCAAAAAATGATTGAGCAATATGTGCAAACTGAAGAAGCAAATAACCAATAGATAGAGCGGGAGTGAGGCAAAAAGAGAATAATGGAGGATCCACAGAGAGGTTTTGTAAATAAAGGGAAAGGAAATATCGCTTTCAAAGGAAGAGAATCAGGAATGCAGGTCACACCATTCCAAGAAACACCTCTGGAAAAGTCGCGAAAAGAAATCTGGCAAACGAACAGAGAGTTATTTCATGAACCGGCACCAATGATAACACTTTCTGACAAGATTTCCAGAGCATACTATTGTGCCTTCCACAAGGAAAATGGACATGCCATCGAATATTGCAGAGACTTGAGAAGGAAAATAGAGAATAGTTTGAGGAATGGCTATCTGAGCAAGTACAAGAAAGAAGATGGAGGAAACCGGTACAATGAAGCCAACAAAGTAGGGAGCTCCATGGAAAAGAACCAAGGCATAACGAACAAACTGAGCAAGAATTAGAAGATGACAACGACGGTGGATTACGAAGAAGACATAGCGAGTGAGGCTCTAGAAGAGTAATCCTATTGATACACAGATTAACTAAGTCTCTATCAAATAATGTCTGGAAAGCCAAGGCTAGATATTCTCCACCACAAGAGCCTGCTGGTAAGATACTTCATTCAGAAGAGACAATCACTTTTAGCGAAGAGGATGCAGTTCCCAACGCTGCACCTCATAATGACCCAATAGTCAATATCGCTAAGATTGGAAATGCAACTATTTATAGGGTGTTCGTGGATGATGGGAGCTCAGTCAAAATTCTATTTATTGATTTCTTTGATAAGTTGAGGTTCAGGCAGACTGATCTAAAGAACTCCACATTCTCTCTTGTAGGATTTACGGGGCGAGTAGAGACACCTTTGGGTAACATACAACTATCTACAACCATAGGTGATAGTGATAGACATTGTATAATCATGTGCAATTTCATGGTCATGGATACACTAAGGCCATTTAATGCCATCATTGGTAGGCCTTGGATGAATACATCAAAGTCAATATGGTCCCTATACCACTTAGTAATGAAGTTCCCAGCTCCAGCAGGAATTGCAACAATAAGAGGAAACCAAAAATAGCCAAACAGTGTATGGTTATTGTGATGAAAGTAGGAAAAAAATTTGGAGCAAACAAAAATGGTTAGCACTATCTCATATAGTGGCTTAAAAAAGTAATCAGATCCTCCAAAAAATCTGGGAGAAGAGACTGAAGTTGTTACTTTGGATGACGAAGACACCTCTAAGTGCGTCAAAATAGGAAAGCATTTCCAAACCTGGATGTAGAAAAGGTTATAGAAATCTTACGAAGTCAAAAAGATACATTCGCATGGAAAGTACAGAACATGGGAGGAGTTAACCCAGGAATTGCTACCCATTGACTGAATATCAGCGATTCGATCAAACAAGTCAAGCAAAGGCAACAAATATTTGTTAGTGATTGACATAAAGCGATCGAAGTGGAAGTAACAACATTGCTTCAGGGTGGTATTCTAAAGGATGTAATCTACCCGAAATGGTTGACAAACCCAGTGATGGTAAAGAAGGTGGATGTGGGGTGGAGAATTTTTATAGAATTCACTGATCTAAATAAGGCATGTCCAAAAGACTGTTATCCTTTGCCTAAAATTGATTATCTAGTTGAAGAAATATTAGGTTACAAAATTCTAGCTTTCTTGGATGCGTATAAGGGATATCACCAAATATTGATTAACCTAGAAGACGCAGAAAAAATGGCCTTCATAACAAGCATCAAAATGTTTTGCTATGTGAAGATGTTGTTTGGCCTAAAAAATGCAGGAGCAACATATCAAAGAGTAGTCAACGATGTATTTCGCAATCAAATAGGACGAAATGTGGAAGCATATGTTGACAACATGGTTATCAAAAGCAAAAGGATATGCAACTTTATGCAAGACTTGGAGGAAACATTGGATACGCTAAGTGCGATCGGTATGAGGCTTAATCCCAAGAAATGCATAATCAAAGTAGGCGTAGGAAAATTCTTAGGATACAAGGTATCCTCCAAGGGGATTGAGGCTAACCCAGAAAAATACAAGCGATAGTTGACCTTCCTCACCCACGAAGAGTTAAGGAAGTTCAGATATTAATGGGATCATTAGCATAGCTTAGTATATTTGTTTCAAAGGCAGCTGAGAAACATTTCCCACTCTTTGAAGTCCTTAAGAAGGTAAAAAAATTTAGCTGGGGTGTTGAAAGTCATAAAGCATATGAGTCCTTGAAGGAGCTGCTTCAAGCATTGCCAACACTGAAGTCACCAATCCCTGGAGAAACCCTATATCTGTACTTGGCAGTTTCAACAAATGCAGTATACTCATATTTGGTGCATCAAGAAGGCCAAAAGCTAGTATCAATGTACTATATCAGCATAATACTACAAAGTGCAGAGAAGGCATACTTGTCATTTGAAAGGTTAACTCTAGCTTTGGTATATTTAGGAATGAGACTACAAACCTATTTCTAGAGTCATGGGATTGTCATCTATATTAACTACCCAATCAAGAATATCCGAAGCAAGCCTGAATTTTCTGGTAGAATTACCACGTGGGCTCTTGAATTGGGGCAATATGAGATCAAGTTCCAACCACGAATTGCAATCAAGGCACAAGCCTTAGCATATTTCATTTCAAAGTTGGCAATTGCATGTGCACGGGAGGCAAATAAAAAATCTTGAAATTGACAAAGGAAAATCCAAGTGGGATGACATCACATGTAAACTATTCGTTGATGAAGCATCTAGTAGAGAAGATTGCGACGCAGGATTGCTACTGGTCAATCTAGAAAGAGGGGAGCAGATATATTCACTTCGTTTCAACTTTCCACTCACCAATAATGAAGATGAACATAAGGCACTAAAACATGGCTTAGACCTTACAATCAGGATGAAAGTAAAAAACATTAGGTGCTTTAGTGATTTGCAAATAGTAGTCCAGCAAGTACGGGGAGACTACGAAGTGCGAGAAGAGTAGTTGATAAAGTATTTAAGAAGAGTTCGTCAGCTCACTGCCCAACTCGAATACTTCGATATTCAACATGTACCAAGAAGTGAAAACACAAAGCCAGACACCTTGAGCAAACTGGTGACAGCTATATTCGATTCATTGATTGGACACAAGGATGTGAAAGTGGAGGTCATTCCAGTTAGAAGTACAGTAATAACAACTGTGTTAACAGTCCAGACAGAAGAAATAAACTGGATGACACCATTAATAAATTACTTTGCAATGGGAAAGTTTCCTACACACAAAATACAAGCTAAAAATTTGGAATTGCGATCTCACAACTATGTTTATAAAGGGGGAATATTATACAAAAAAAGTTTCTTATCTCCATAAATAAAGTGTGTTGGACCATCGCAATTAGGTGAAATCTTGAAAGAAGTACATGAAAGATTATGTGGCATGCATTAAGGGTCTTGAACAATGGCGAAGAAGATAATTCGGGAAGGTTACTATTGGGCAACTATGTTAAACGATGCTCACAACTTCGTGCTAAAGTCCAAAATCTTCCAGATTAATGCCTCGATATAGCATAAACCATGCCAATTTGATAAATGGGGAATTGACCTAGTCAGACTTTTCCTAAAGGGTGCTGGCAATGCAAAATTTCTAATTGTGGAAATTGACTACTTCATGAAATAGGTAGAAGCAAAGTCATTGGGAAGAGTCACAACATAAGTAACAAGAAATTTCATTTCGCAGAATATAGTTTGTCACTTTGGGGTGCCACAAACTATAATCATAGACAATGACACACAATTTAAAAGTTGGAAGTTTACTTAATGGTGCTCGAAGTTAGGGATTGAATAATATTTCACATATGTAGCTCACCATCAAGCAAATGGTCAGGTGGAGGTAACCAAGAGGACCATAGTTCAGGGTATTCAAAAAATATTGGAAGGAAAGCAAAATGGTTGGGTGGACGAGATACCCAACACCATATGGTCGTACAGAACAACTATTCGACAACCAACTGGAGAAACTCCATCCAGTCTAGTCTATGGTCATGAGGCATTAATACCAGTGGAAATAGGGAACTCAAGCCTTTGATTAGAAGAATACAAGGAGGAAGATAATCCCAAAATGATGAGGTTGGATTCGAACAAACTCAAAGAGAGTACAAAGAAAAGATGACCAAAGCATACAATCAGAAGTCAAAAGACGCAATTTTTAATTGGTGATCTAGTGTTGCAGATAAATGAAACAAGCCTGACAGAAGAAAAAGGATAGCTAAGACCAAAGTGGGAAGACCCGTACAAGATAACGAAATCGCATTGATCCAACTGCTACGAGTTAGAAAGATTGGACGGTAGCAGCATCCCCAACACTTGACATGTGATCAACCTAAGAAATTTTTAAGTGTAGATCCAAGGTGGAGGATAGGAAAAATCCAATTGTATAGGAGCCATGTGATGATCATTGGTGATGTTCGCATTTTTGTTTATTTTTTAAGGCTATATTATTGCAGCCGTATATTATAATTATCAAAAAGCGTCTTTTGAGGCAAATCACTTTTAATGTCCTTTATTTACATCTTATGAATAATATCCAACTGTGGCACATCGTAAACCAAATATCAAGTCTTGTAGTTGCGAACAATTGAGTCTGACCAATCACGACGCAACAAGCTACGAAGTTGTCAGAAGGCAATTAACAAAATTGGGAAAACCAACAAAAGCAAGCAATACATCTTGCGATTCGCACGATACAACCTTTCAATTTTGAAAGCCATAGATCTTGCAACTTTACAACCTTACTTTTTCAATACACATATCTTGCACAATGGCAGACATGCCTGCCAAAAAAGCAACATAAGCAAGCAATAGATTTTACAGTTCGCACAATACAAAATCTCAATTTCGCAAGCTATAGATCTTGAAACTTCATAAACATAACTAGGAAAACCATATATTTTCAAAAAAGGCAGATATGCCTACAAAAACAACAACAAAAGGAAGTGATAGATCTTGCAGGTTCTCACAATACAAACTCTTAATTTTGCAAGTCATAGATATTGAAAAAGGCAGATGTGCCTACAAAATCAGGAAAAAAGTAAAAAATAAACCATTATCTTTGCATGTTAAAGGTTTACGTCCTTAATTACGAAAACAATAGACCTCCTAGATAAACATACAAATGAACAAGTGCAAATGCAAAAAGCATAACACTTTATGTTAATCGATGCGAACGAACCATATTCCAAAATACAGATCAATATAACATTGAAGTACTAATTTAAATATTCAATAAAGTAAACAAGTACATAGAATAAAAGAAAAAACTATTTACGCCTTGATGCGCGAGATGATCCAGAAGATGAAGAACCGCCACCAATGACGATATTGCTCAGCCTCGCGAAAAGATTGCTCAACCTCTCGCTCCTCATCTATAATATGATCACACCACCATTTCATGTACAAGTAGGCAGGATTCTGCATTTGACCCCTTCATTCCATATGACCAAGATACCTCGCATAGTACGCCTTAAAATCAGTTATAGGGCCAAACTTCTCGCGATCAAGCTGCATACTCATAACATCAATAGTGTCTTCATATTCTTGTTTGTAGCTATCAAGTTTTTTACTTCATCCTCTAGTCGGTGAATATGCAATCTAACATACTCAGACAAATTAATTCTCTGCCCGCCGATATTCATAGTTAGATCTCCACGGCCAGTTGAACCACGAGATAATGATGGAAGGTCCTGAAGCTTACCTTTGTAATCAACACAATATTGTTCAAGATGATGCACATATGAGTCAAGACGATTACTGATACGATATCAAAATATCATTTTTTGCTGTTTTCTTAGTTTAATATTTTTAGGATGGAGAACGCTATACTCTTTTTCCCACTGGATTTTTTAATAAGGTAGTGTAATAATTTTAATTTATTTCATTTTAGAATAGGGCCCATTAACTCAACCATGTTGGCGTTAGAAGAGTTTAATTTTGGCTTTGCTTTATTTTAAGGTTTAGAATATTCAGTTATGATTAGATTAGAATTATATTTAGTAAGAATAGATAAGGAAATATTCATTCAAGGTTTATCTTGAAGAATATAGTAATTTATTTTAGGTATTCTAATTAGATATGGTTTTAGGTTCTTAAAACTGGCATAAATCATTTCTGTTTCTATTTGTACTGGCCGAATTATACCCTATAAATAGGGGAGGCCATTCATGATTTTTAGTACACCTTCTTATCAATTATATATTTTGAATTTTGAGATCATTCTTTGTGCTTAACCGACATTCCTGATCTCGGGAACAACCGAAAAATAAGTAAATACCCAATACCAAAAGTAGTTTTGTTTCTCAATTCTTCAATGATAACATATATCCCAGTTGTTATGGGATTCTTAGCAACAACAGTAGACCCTACAAATGGGAAAAAAATTAATACTAAATAAACAAAAAGTAATTATATATAAATAATAAGTAATATGTTAAAAATTATCATCAAGAACAACATTTTTTTTCTTCAATATGTTGCACTTCCATCAACAGCAGAATCTTTTTCAGGCTTTGATGCAAATACAAAAACTATGAGTTTAATAGAAGAACTAAAAATTAATACATATGAACTAATAACTCAAAAAAAAGTTCGAACTCCTAATACTAACCACTTTGTTCAATATTTGCTGAATCTAGAGGACTAATGATCACAGAATTCTCCAACTACATGATAAAAAAAGATTCAACTAATGAGTTTCATACCCTAACTAACAAAATGATATTGAATAATAAAGCATTAATCTAACTTGATTTTGTAACATTTGTTGAAGCCGAAGGATTACTACCCAGATTTTTAGTCTGAGCAACAACTACATATAAAAAACAGATAATATAAATAATGTAACAAAATCAATAAAAACAAAAAGAAACCAGAAAAGATTACACTTACCAAGCTTATGTTGACCCCCATTCAGATCACCTCCAATTACAATTTAAAAACAAAATATTTAAATACCAAAGGTAGAACACTACACAATAAAAGTAAAAAAAAAAAGATAATTAATATTTTAACCATTCCCATATGATCCAGCAACTCTATGTGGTTTATCCACACCAGATTTACTATCATTTTTATGTAATATTTTAACAACTATTACGTAATATTTTAACAATATCGTCTATAAAAAAGAGAGGAAATTATATGAAATCAATTAAAAGAAATCAATTAAAAATCAATAAAAATATGAAATAAAATTCCATCATATTTAAATACCTGTTGTAGTAGTTTTTTGCTGATTCTTTTTCCTTTTAAGAGGAGTTTTAGAACTTGAAAATTATACAATCAATTAATAGAAAAATATAAATATTAAAATACAAAACTTACAAACTTACAATATACATACCATCTGTAACAGTCAATTTAGACTTCAGTCGGCTTGATTTTCCTCAAGCTAATAACATCATCTACATTAAAAAAAGTAATCACATAAACACATAAACAAAAAACTGAAACACCTAAAATAAACAGACAAATATAACTATGTACATACATATACGAAAACAGAATATAAAAAGATTAAGATTACGTAACCAACAAAATAACTAAACTAATCGCATAAATAGATTAACTACCTCAAATTCAACAATTTCATTAAACAGATACAACATTTTTTTCAGCCAAATCATGTCCAAATCATCCGAAGACATCAAAATTGATTCATAACTTTCGTGCTCCCAGAAAAATATGTATTAGCAGCTCTCCTGAAACTACTTAAACAACCCCTTACCGCTTCCAAAAGGCAATGCAAGCAGAAAAAATTATGCTCTTACAACAAGCTAAATCCTCAACAGTTAAAAAAAGTTCAAAAACATCAATACATGTAGCTATAGTATAATTAACCACAACAGAGTCATAACAAAACCTGAACTAAGCACATAAACATGAAAACTAAACTGTTTAATATCCTTGAAACCACAACAAAATCTTAACTAAACACATAAGCAAGCTAACTAATTCGTTATACACCGTTTGATACCAGTGAAACCACGACAAAAAAACAATAAGACAAAGCAACAACTAATAATTCATCAAACAGAGCAATATCGATAAGAATGCATAACACATCAAATCATTCAATAATTAAACAGAAAATCAGAAGAAGAAAAAACAACACAAAACCCTAAATAATAAAAAAATTAACAAAAAAATCAGAAGAAACTCTTTCTATTCAACGACATATGAGGTAGGTACACCTTCATCTACATTCAAGTCATTTAATTTCCTCTGCGATTTTGGGCTTTGGTGGTATTTATCATGCACTTCTGGGTCCTGAGACGCTTGAAGAATCTTTTTCATTCTTCGGTTATGTATGGAAAGATAGAAATAAAATGACCACAATTTTAGGTATTCACTTAATCTTGTTAGGTCTAGGTGCCTTTCTTCTAGTATTCAAGGCTCTATATTTTGGGGGCGTGTAAATACCCAAGTCATTTCGATTCAAAATATGTCCAATATAACACATGCACAACCAAACTTACAGAGATCAACGCCAAAATTAAAAATAAACCGCCAAAAACTGTAAGAAAACATAAAATCCCAAGTATAAATCACAAAATCCAACGAATTTAGAAAATTTTACTTCTTTGAGACCGGATTCTCTAAATTCTTACCTCTTTGAAACCGGATTCGACAATGTGACACAAAGAGGCTATGAATTGTGAAGGCACGCACACATATATGTTTATATCCATCCTTATATGCATGAACTTATAGGAAAATCCCCCTTCTTCGTGGTTGGCCCCGATTTGCCACTATCTACTTAGTTGTAGTTAGGAAGCATTAGGGATTATAAATTATATATCTGATGGGTACGACGACAACCTCCAACACTTTCATGTTTTAGGTCAAAGGGCATTTTGGTCATTTTATGTGCGGTCAACATCGACCGTCCCAAAGTCAACGGCAGAAATGGTGTCTTGGGGTTATATTGACACTTTCATCAACTAGTTAGGATTATTTTCGTAGTTTCAATTATCTGAGGGTTGTAACGGCACTTACTCAAGTATATAGGATTATATTTGTATATTGCCCTAAATTATAACTTATCTATAATGCACATATCTTACCTATTCCCTCTGATATTTTAATTTTGGCACTTTTTTTATTTGGTCTTTTAATAAGAGCAGATCCAATGGTTGCTGAATCTTTGCGTTTCGGCACAAAATGCCAAAAAACTTATCTCAGCAGTACACTAAAATTGCATAGCAAATTTGGAGATTGCAACAGTGTTCGCTATATTTTACAGGTCACTGTAGCTCACGATAAAATTATTTTTCCTTATCTTTTCTTGTTTTAATTTGTTTTTGTTCTTCATTTGCATTTTTGGTTCCGTTTATTACTTTATTTTTTTCTTTTGTAGTTTTCTTTTCGATCTCATAATTTTCATTTTCTTCTATTTTGCAATTTATTATTTAAAAATTATTTTTTATTTCAAATGTTTCATTTATTGATTATTATTTAAATCTAATATGATTAGTAATATAAATATAAAAATATCATTATGTATTACTCCCTCTGTTTTCTTAAGTTTGACACACTTACCATTTTCGTATGTTTTTATAAGATTGTCACATTTCCTTTTATGGCAACAAGTACACCATTCTCAACCACTCATTAAACTTTTCACTCTTCACACTCAATTCTCACCACACATTTCCACTTTAAAAAATAACAACACTTAAACCTATGGTGCCAAACATAGAAAAACATAGGGAGTACAATAATAATAAAGCATATAAGTATAATGTCTCGTAATGTATAAATAATTATAATTTAAGCTTAAAATTTATTGAAACAAAATTTTTCATGACTCGTCTAATCGTTAGTCGGTCTAATAAGAGACTTTCTCTTAATTATTTTTAAAAAAAGAAGGAGTATTCTTTTTAGAGGAAAATATAGAGTGAACCATTGGAGTAAATACACTGTAGTAACTATAAAAAAAACTAATGTTGCAACTGAAAGATAGATGAAACCATTGGAGTTGCTCTAATGGCACCTTCCTTTTTTTTTGCCAAATTAAGATTATATCATCCACTCAATAAATTTTACGCTCCCAGTACAATTTTATCCATCCATTTTTTAAAATGTTAATTGGTTGGGTGCCAATATTTCAAAACCAGAGTGAGTACAATATTTTCGTATAAATATTTTTTAAATCATTATAATAAACTAAATTGTAGATGTTTTTAGAGATATAAGTGAGGTGAGTACAATGTGTTTGAAATGGATAGAGAAACCCAAGCAGATGATGGTGGGGTAAAATTTATATAATACCCGATTGGATAGGGTATATTTTAATATTGTACTCCCTCTGTCTCACTATTATTAGTCACTCAAATTTTTTACGGTTTTCAATGATTATCTTTAAAAGTCAATATATCTAGCTACATATTCTAATTTTGCATAAATAAATTTAATAATATCTCACATAATATTTTTATTATGAATATTAACTTATATTGAAAGTTTAAGTTTATTAAATTTAACTAAAAAAAAGTAGAGTACTCCCTCTATCCCAATTCAAGCTGCAATTTAACTATTTATTTAGTCAAAACTTCTTAACTTTGACCCCAAAATTGAATAGATGTATAAGTATAAATATTGTAGAGTGATACCTTGTTAGGTTCGATATAACATATATTTTCAGAATATCAAAATTTTCAAGTTTTAATTATTCTTAATAAAAGATATTAAAGATCAAATATTTTTTAAATCAACTGTTAAAATTTAAAATGTACAACTTGAATTGGAACCGAGAGAGTTGCAAAACTGGTGTTAGAGAGTAACGTAGCCCTGTTACCTTCCCTACAAGGGATTGACGCGTGGGCGTGGGATTACAATATCAGAAAATTAATAGTTTTTGGCGATCGTGAATAGAAAAGACAATAAATAAAGAATTCTGATTGCCCGAATCTCGTCCACAACTAAAATATTAATAAAAAACCGGAAAGGTGACGCATGAAAGGGCGTCATTTGAGCCTCGCGGATTTAAAAAACTGTGACTTTATCTGAATCCCAGTGGGCGCCCGCAACCAATCACATGCTTTCTTATCCCTGGCGCACATGCCCTTTTCCAACTCGCGTGCCTTTTAAAACTCTCCTTCTTCTTCTTCTTTTAGAAAAATGAAAATATCCTAACCAACACCTTTTCGTCTTTTTTTTGGTACTCCTTCGTCTTATTTTAAATTGTACAAAATATATTTAAGGTATTACAAAATATATTTAATTTAAGGTATTTAATTCTGTCAGGTGGCCAGCGTTCATCCTAAGTCAGGTAGTTTTTTAATGATACTACCAGGAAATAGAGATCAACACTTTTTAGTCTTTTTTGGTACTCCCATTTTAAATTGTAAAATAAATTTTACCATATTCCAAAAAATATTTATTATTAATATATTTAATTATGTAAATATACTAACCAACACTTTTTAGTCTTTTTGGTATTTTTTCGTCCCATTTTAAATTGTATAAAATATTTTTACAGTGTTCAAAAGCCTTATTTAAATATTAATATATTTAAGTATGTATATTTAAGTATGTAAATATCCAAACCACTTCTTTTTTTGGGACTCCTTCATCCCATTTTAAATTGTATAAAATAATTTTTACGGTATTAAGAAAACATGTTTGATTATTATTATATTTAATCATGTATAATTAATGTAAATAAAAATTCAATAATTAAAAATTACTTATTACAACGAATTCAATAATATCATAAACGATAATATCATCTTTTAATCTATTCAAATATGCTACTCCTTCTGTCCCAAATTAATCTGCACACTTTGACTTTTGATCGTTGACTAAAAAAATGTTTGACCATTAATATCTTTAACTATGTACAATCAAAAAAATTATAAAAAATTAGTATTATAAAAATACACATTAAGACGAATCTGACACTGTACCACATAATAATATATTTTAAAAAAAATTAAAATCACTCATAAATATGAGTGGGGGATTAATCGGCACCCCTAGTCGTAAAAAAGAATCCCATATGGTTACAAAACATTGGCAAAGTGAAATGTTAAACCATTAGAGTGTTTGAGCAATAACGGATAAGAAAATCAATGGTTGTGATTCCATTTCTAATCCTCCACCCCCATGGTGTGAAATTAGAATGACCAGACAACCATTTAGTTCCTAATATCTAAATCAAAAGGTCTCTTCAATAGGAGCTTGATGTTGCAGGTGTGATCAAAAGGTCACCTTGAATCGCCATTTTACCTTCTTGTTGCAGCTGGTGTTGCGTGATTTTTTATCAGTATTCATTTTTGTTTGGAGCAGTGAGGATGTGAGTTTGGGCAAGGTGATGCGCTGCTTGGTTCTGCTCTCTATATATATGAGCCACCTGGATTTGATGAGCTTTTTTATGATCCTGGATTTGCCAAAGGTCTGTCCTGGAATCATTTGGACTATTTGCAGTGAGTCAATTTCCACCATCAGTGGAAAGTAATGGTTATTCACACATTTTTGTATACCTATCAAACAAGATAAAAGTTCAGCATGCAATGTGTTATGAACTGGTTTCAATATACCCCTTCCCATGAAAATAGTTTGTGCTAAATGGTTCCTAACAATGAAACCCGATGCCGGATGATTTATAGTTGAAAAGGAGGCATTGGTGTTTAGTTTGAAACCTGAGTCTAGAGGTTTCCATTTATATGCTTTGATAACTTTGAGTTTAGGCAGCTTGAAAATCTGAAATAAACCTCTATCCACTATAGCTTTACAGCCATCTTTGATGCATTGTGGATTATTAGCGAAGATTCCAACACAAATCTGGTGTATTTCCAGCTTAAGCATGGGGATGTGAGGTTTTTTGTCTTCAAAGATAAACTTGTTTCTACTTTTCAAAGAGTCCAGAGTAGAAGGTTAGGTAGAACATGAATCAGGTTATTTTTAGCTTTAGAGAATTGATTAATCGACCAAAACCATGATATGGAATGAAATGCATGAGTGAATCTAGTTACATTCATATCAGTGATGTGGAAATTTTCTAATGGAGAAGCCAAGACGACTACCACCATAAATGAAGACATTCCACAACTAGATCAAACATTCAAGGGTTATGTTCGGGATCCTCTAAGTGACATGGCTAGACCGATGACAAGGTCAAGAACGAAGATTAGAGATGCAACATTTAATGCTTTGATGGATCAAATTCATGATGAAGAATTCAATAATAAGTCATCTAGGGCTTGGATTAATTATTCAAGCTTGTCCATTAACTGAAGACGTCGTGAAGAACACTATAATCTTTTCCCCACTGAATTTTTTTAATGAGGTAGTGTAATCTTTGTAAAATGTTGTAAAATTAATTCAATTTGGGTTATTGGACTGATGAAGCTCGGCCATGTGGGCTTTGAAGAGCTGATTTTGAAAATACAGTCTATTAGGGGTTAGAATATTCAGTTTTATTCTGATTAGAACTAGATTTTGTATGATTAGATAAGGTAATATTCTTCAAGACTTGTTCTTGATTCAGATTCCAATTGTAATTAGGATTTTTGGGCGAGATATCCCCCTATAAATAGAGGGATATGGCTGATCCATACAACAACATTTTTATCAATCAAATATTCAGAATTTTTAGTTATACTCATTGATTGCGAGCATCTTCATTGTTGCTTAATCCTCCAAGTTAATTAAGTATCAATAATCTTGTGAACCAATCATGCGGGCTAGTTAGTAAGCAAGTCGAAATTATATTACCTTGCGGGCCCTAGTGTAGTCAAAGATCCAAAATTCCACAATTATGAGTTTTTGCAAGGAGATCCATATCAATTTCATTCCAGAGGCTTCTAGTCACGGAGCATTCATAAAAGAAGTGATGGATGATGTCATGGTGGCAGCAAAAAAACATTTTGAAGTAAGTTGAAAGCCCATTTTTCTCAATATTTCATCAAAAGGAAGTAAGTTATCCAGTAAACGCCACATGAATACATCTCGGTTACCAGCTGGCATTGCAAACCTGTCTATGTAACCGAGATGGAACATAGTTTTTAATCCCCAGAATACAGTTACTTATCCTTGCTTATATATATATATATATCTATATATATATATTTACATATATCAATAGAATTTTATAGTTTAAATTAGTCAATTTTGACTAAATAAATAGTTTAATTGCAAGTTAAACTGATTCAGAGGAGCATCAAAATTTGATATATAATAATATCAACAAATAAAGTGTGCAATTTGATAGTGTCCACTGCTCTCGACCACGCATGAATATTTTTTGAATACTCATGCTTCAAGATTTTCCGGATGAAAGTCTATTTTCAATTTCCTCTAGTGCAAGTCCAAAAGGTTAGAAAAACTGTGTAACAGAAGTGAAAGATAAACACTCAATAAAGTATTGTGGTTTTATTTAGGGATGGAAAAATGCCGGAACTCGTAGGTCAAACGGATTGTCTATTTTTTAAATCCTGGTGGAATTGGGTAAAATAGGTAATGAGTCAAATGAGTAAGTGAAAAATAGAGGTTGAGCGGGTTGGATTTGCAGGTTGATCAAGATTTTACCCATATGGGTAGAAATTCGTGAGTTTATCCATATTAGTTGGTATATAAATTCATTGTTATAACATGTGAAGTAAAAAATGGGATTGACAATAAAACCAGAGAAAATAGACGAGAAGAGAAACTCTACTGCAATGGCAGCTTCTTCCGATATTCAACAATATGATTCCACGGAATGAATAATCCAAAACCTTCCTAGAGTATATATCTGTAAACATCCCATTCCCTAACCAATTTACAACCACTCCTAACCGACTAATACCAACAATTATAACAGTTACAACCGATTAGATGTCTCCTTCGTTGCTTGTCATATTCTTCAGTAGAGTTGACCCAATTATACATTGCAATGCAGGGGCGGAGCCAGAAAGAATTCGTGGCGGGGGCTGATATGCAAAGGAAAAAAAATCGTCAATTTTTCTTTATA
>JAULKM010000010.1:10846345-10858518 GCA_032355605.1 Rubia tinctorum | reverse complement strand
CCTCTCTTAAGTTGCCCATTCATGAATCCAAAGATTCTCAACTTTCTCATTAATTAATATCTGGGATTTGTGATGACATCTAACAAAAGATGCATTTATGATACAGTACCGACATTAGTGCAGAGCAGACCATTAACGAATCCAATTACACGGTGCACTGGTTAGAACTCATGTCCTTCATCGGTTCCGATATCGAAACCAGACACACATGCTATTTACGGTGGTTCATTTTTCAACCATCGTGCAACCACTACAAACGAGGGTGGTATTATGTTTCAAATGTCACTAACATCTGATCACGACACCTTATATTCGATTGATCCCTCTTTTATTTTTCATATTTTTTTCATTTTCCAATCCACACTTTCCTCCCCCTCAGTTCCTTCATTTTTTTCCTCTTTATCCCTTCCATTCTCCCACCCGCTCATCCCGATCACCTTCCATGGCCGCTATTGTCGCGCTAGAAACCACCACAATCAATTGGCAAGTGTGAGGTAGTTTTAAATTTGAATTTAGCAAGATTTTAATTTGTAAGTGTGATGATGTTAAATTGTTGCTAGTTGAGGTGTTGGGTGTTGGAAACATGGAATTGATTGAAGATGTGGGTGTTGGTGTTGGTTGAAGATGAGGTTGGGACAAAGTCTTGCATGAGACGTTTCTCATAACGACACCAATGATTAATGTGCAATATGATGAAATTTAAAGTTTCAACCAAATATATAGATAAATTTCCAGCACAACTTTAAAGAAATTTATTAGTTGTACAACTTTTCACTTTATTCATTTCATTCAACATCATAAATTTTATATTTGATAGTATTAATTGTTTTTTTGTGTCTTTTCTCTTTACCTTCTATTACAAGTACTGGACGATTTTTTATGTTTATAAATATAAAATTTAATAAATTGTCCTTCTATTCATTCATCATCATAAAACAAAATACTCACATGTTTACTTTCCTTAAGAGTCTATTTGCACCCTTTTTGTATTAATCAATTTATTTCGAGATAATTTGCAAGAAAGTTATTGATAGGAAGAATCTAAATATACATTATATGCTGCTTAATTATGTCCTAATCATGTGCAATTGAATGAAATGTTCCTTGTTCAATATATGATTGTCGTATGCATTAATCAGAAAAAGTAAATCTTATTGAGTTCTCGAAGAAATTTTTATCAAAATTTATTAAAATATTAATTATTTTAAAGAAAATATTGTAACATTATATTATTTATGCTGAAATTAAAGTTTCATTGATATATTATTAATTTATATTTTATTTTTTATATACTGTAAACTATTATTAAGGTGCCCCTACTAAATCTATTTTCTAAATCTGATAATGTGTTCAACCATTATTATCTTATGTTTATTATAGTATTTTAAATTTTTATTTGATGTTGATTATTTTTAGCATGATGTTTTAATATTTAGATTTAAATTTTTATACTCCCCCGTCCCAACCATTCCTGCAGAAAAAGAAAAACGTTATTTTAATTTCAGAGATGTGAAAAGTCATATTTGCCCATGTTTTCTTCCTTCAGCCCTCCTTATTCCTTCCAGATCTCTGTGTCACCCTCTTACTCTCTCCGCCAGCACACCACCACCACCACCATCCCCCAACTTATTCAACCACCCAACCACCAACCACATCTTCTTCAACCTCTCACCAGCCACCATTCCCCCCACATCTTGAACCTCTCACCACCACCCAACCACCACCCCAACCTTCTTCAACCTCTCACCCACCACCCAACCACCATTCCCTACCTTCTTTAATCTCTCACCAGCCACCATCCCAACCCTTCTTCCTCTTGGCTCAAACCCTACCCGCCGCCTCGTCGGATTCATTGCAGTGGTTACCCAAAATCCGATCCTCGCAAATCTAATCCTAACGACGACGAACCCGCCCCTTGTATGAGATTTTTCTGGGATTTAGTTGGATTCATTTGGGTATTTCTGGTTTGCATTTTCCCCATTTGTTGTGATACAATATCCCTGACACTCTGGAACATGTTTCACTTAAATTTATTTATGAGAGATCATCACCATCACTCGAGAAGGACGCATTGGACCCATTGATGCTCATCATAGTAAAGTGCGCTCATCACAAATTCACCGAACCCATGGATGAATCCAACCCTCGCGGATCCGACCCTCGCGAATCCGACCCTCGTGAATTCGACCTTTTCTCCTTTGCCAGAAGGGTTTTGTGTTGGCGAAGGAGGGGAGTTCATGATCACTGGGAAACACCACGAGGGAAGTACGTTTTGACCGGGAAGCAATGCCGTTGACGATCTCCAGCGACGAACCAATGAAGACAGCTCGAAGATGTGATGGCGAAGCTCCGTGGCAGCAACGATGGCTGAATCTGACGGATGAGGGAAGGAAGGAACATAAATTATGTTTAATTGCTCACTGGTCCCTATATTTCAGCCTTCTTTTCAAAAATTACCACATGTCACAAATAATTACAGTTTGCCCTCCAAATTATTAAAACTCATATTTCTTATGTTCATTATCTATAATTATTCCTTATTCCCATCATGAGACTGTCTCGTAGGAGATGGAATCTAGGATTGGTGGTGTTGTGTCAATTGTTACTATTGGTCTTGTTGTGTGAGTTTGATTAGATAGATCGTGTTGGTATTGATTAAATTTTTGCAGAATCGATAACTTAATATCTACGGCTGGGGAAAATCACCATACATCGTGTATAGTAAAGCAAGATATAGCGGTTGAACTCCCAAAATTTGTCATGAATGAATATGTTATGCACCAACGCGTATATATACCGAAAATATTATATATAAAATAGTTTGTAAATTAAAAATATAATTATTTTATTTTTTATCACTTAATATTAAATTATTGTATTCTAGGTCTCCTGACAGGCGGCCTATCCATAAACTTATAGACAGGCCAGGAGCCAATTTGCAATTAACTAAAATCATACAAAAACCCTTCTTCCCCAAGTGTGACGCGCAACCCATCTTCTGCGACTTCTTCATTCTCATTATTCTTCCTTCAATCTTCATTCCCAAATTTTGACCTCCTTCCCAAACATCAATCCTCATTCTCTGCGAATCTTACTTCTCTCAGCCGACCAAAGCCTTCTTCGGTCGATTCATTTTTTTCCGATCAGCTCTTCAAACGACCGGTTAGTGTCCGACGAAATTCTGCCCACATCTAGAGGAGAAGGGAGGGCGAGTTCCAAATCTAATCGAAACAACTTGATTTCAATTTGATTGAAACTTAAATTCAATTGTATTGTAATTCTTCACATTCGATTGAGCTTATGTTATTCAATTGTGTTCGATGTGAATGATATTATTGTTGAAAGTTCTGAATGTTTGAATTCTGCTGCTATAAACATGTAAAAAACATGTGGCAAATATTCAAAAATGAAATAAATGCTGCTGAAAATTTTTGTATATACTATGTACTTGTTACCTTACAATACGAATCGTTTATATTAAAACATGCACTTGTTTTATAAGATCTGAATATGAATTATGAAACTTTTCCAAGAGATCATGTATAAGTTAAGTTAAAGTTTGACAATTTAAAATTGTCACATTAACTGTGCTTTGATTACTTTATGATATGTAATATTTAAACAAAAATACGCAACTGATTTAAAAATGTCAATTCCTTTTATGAATAGCAAAACTTTGTCAGGAAGTAGTGCATTAGTTACCTTATGAATCATTTCTATTTTGTTAAAACATGGATATGTTAGCCCACAACTATTATTTCTTATAGTACACTGCATAAAAAGAGGTTACATAATTTTGTAATTTCTTTTATAAAAAAATTTCACATGAACTTCATTTGATTCCTTACAATGTGTCCTAATTACATTAAAACTTTTTTTTGAAACACGGAGGTAAATTTTTCTGATTTCAATTAAACAGATGCCATTAAAAGTCTCGTTGGCATGAAAACAACATATGTTAAAGCATTACATACTTTGTATAAAAATCATGCAAATGTTGTTGGTTTCATACACGAGAAGAACTATCAACACTTGAACAAAGGACAAGATAAGGGATAAATCCTACAAGTGCTCATAGCAAAAATCTCCTGTTATGGAACTTACAATTACAACAATGTTTCTATCTAGATTAACTAACAATATTTAAAACAATGAATTAATTATTAATCTTTAAAGGTAGATCATCTTCGAATTTCTTGAGCTCAGTATCAGCTTCATCTATATCATGTTTGTGCCGAAATGTCTTGTGGAGTCCAATGTTCAAATTGTGTGATTCCATACCACTTCAACTTTAGATCCAACTCCTGCGAAAAGTTATACACACTGGATATTAAAAGTTGCAGCATATAAGCAAAAAGGTACAATTTTTAATTCAAAACAAACAATAATCAACAATGATTTTAAAATTCAAATACAGTAAAACTAACTAGTACATACTGGATACTAACAGATGCAATACATAAGTAAAGAGATGCAGTTCCTAATTCAAAACGAACAACCAACAAAAAATTTAAAAACAAAAGTCAAACACAGTAAAAGTAACATACTAGATACTAGCAGATGCAACATATAAGTAAACATGTGCAGTTCCTAATTCAAAACGGACAAGCAACAACAAATAAAAAAAAGGCATACACGGTACAACTAACTAGCACACACTGAATACTAACAGATGCAACATATAAGTAAACGGATGCAACTCGTAATTCAAAATGAACAATCAACAACGAATGAAAAAAATGTCATTCACGATACAACTAACAAGTACACACCGGATAATAACAGGTGCAACAATTAAGCAAACTAATGCACCTCGCAATTCAAGGCGAACAATCAACAATTTTATCGTAATAATAAGGGGACACTACATAACCATATCTCAGAAACGCAGATGAAACTCAAAACACTAGAAAACAATGCCTATCTAACGTTCAACAAAATGAAACAGATACATACAAGATCTGAAAAATCTAACAACAAATGAGTAATAACCACCGGCTGTGGCATCACTAACTCGGCCAATTCATTTTGCCTGATCCATAACCTAGTGCAAATACAAAACAAAATCAATCAAAAAATTGTATAAAAATAAAACAATAATCCCTACATACAAAGATTCACAGAATGAAAAATTATATTGAACTAGAAGATTTGAAAAAACTACAAACCTGATGCTCTGGCCGAATGTGATGATTTTCAAGGAATTTTCTCTAATAATTGAGCTTGAAAAAAAATGAAAACGGATGCCATAAAATGACCGTAATACAAGAACGGAGAAGAGGCAGAATAGAAGATTAAAAACGCGGTAAAAAATAATTGAAGAAGAGGCGGCAAAACGAGGCGGAAAATAGGTGGAGAACAGGATGTGAACGAGAGAGGGGTAGAAGAAGAAGGATGAGAGAGAAAGTGGAGGTTAAAAATGAGGAAGAAGAACTGGTTTAGGTGAGAAATAAGGAAAACTAAAATAAAATCATTATTTTTAATTATTACCCAGTTTTGAATTAATTACAAATTGAACCCTATTTTTCAAAAATAGTCACTGGCTTGTCCTTAAACTTATGGATAGACCGCCTTTCCTGAGACTTTCTCCAATTAAAAATACAATGATTTATGTATGAGATGTTCTCCTGTTAGGCAGACTAAACTTTAGGCATGAACCTTTATGCAATTCTAACTCTATTCTAGCTCCACTAATCTACTATCTCTATTAATTTCACATGGACGTAACTTTAATATTTTTACATGGACCTATCTCTAATATTTTCCAGAGATTTTTTTTTCAATTTTTTTTCATTTTTCCGCCAGCTGCAATCTGCAAAATATATACATATATAATGCAAAAAAAATCAATAAGATCATCGAACTGAAAATTACAAACATCAGTTACAACTAGCAGAAAATCAACGGAAAATCATAAAACATCGACTAAAAAATTGCAGCAAAAAATTTTAAAAAATAAAAATCAACAAAAAATTGAAAAACATCGACTACAACTAACAAAACATTAACTGAAAATCATAAAAATATCAACAATCATAAACTAAAAATCATATAAAAATCAAGTTTAAATTATCAATTTTTTTAAAAAAAAAACAAACATCAACCTATATCATCCAAAAGCTAAAACATCAATTCCTATCACCTAATTTCACCCGGAAAATGAAAAAAATATTAACATAAGAAAAAACACTACAAAACATCAACCTATATAACTAAAAAAGCTACAAAATCAAATCTTTTCACCTAAAACTCACCTAGAAAATGAAAAACATCAACATGAGTGGGGAAAAGGCTAAAAATATCAACCCATATAACCCAAAAAAACTACAAAACATCAACTCATATCAACTAAAACTCAACCAAAAAATGAAAAAATCAACATGATAGAAAAAAACTAAAAATTTTAACAAAAAGTCATGGTAACTTAAAGAATATAAATTCTTCACTTTGAAAATCATAAAACATCAATTATTTAATTTAATTTTTAAATATACAAATATCAACCTATATCACCCAAAAACTACAAACATCAACTCCTATCACCTAAAACTCACCAAGAAAATGAAAAACATCAACATGAGAGGAAAATAAGCTAAGAATATCAACCCATATATCCCCAAAAAAACTACAAAACATCGACTTATCAACTAAAACTCACCCGAAAAATTAAAAACAACGACATGAGAGAAAAAACTAAAAGCATCAACAAAAAAACTATGGTACCTCAAGAGTATAAATTCTTCACTCTGAAAATGATAAAGCATCAATATTTTTTTAAAAAAAATCTACAAATATCAACCTATATCACCCAGAAACTACAAACATCAACTCATAACAGCTAAACCTTATCCGAAAAAATGAAAAGCATCAACATGAGAAAAAAGACACTAAAAGCGTCAACTCCTATCTCCTAAACCTCAGCCGAAAAATGAAAACATCAACACGAGAAAAAAGACACTACAAACATCAACTCCTATCACCTAAACCTTAGCCGAAAAATGAAAAATATCAACATGATAAAAAACTACAAATATCAATCCATATCACCCAAATAAACTACGAAACATCAACTCATATCAAATAACTAGAATGATGAAAAACATCAGCATGAGAGGAAAAAAAGCTACAAACCTCAACCGAAAATCTACAATACCTCAACAACATAAATTCTTTTTTTTGAAGTCTTAGTGGGATTCGAACCCAAGCCTCTAACCTCAAAGCCTACATACTAACCTCTACACCAAAGAACAAATTGCCAAACAATCTCTTAGTCAAATAATAATAAGAGTTAAGTGCTAAATGACCCTAACTTTAGTCTGAAAGTGTCAGCATAACCCTGCAATCTTAGAAAGTGTCAAAATAACCTTTGATCTTGTTAAATTTTTGGTCAAGCATTTTACTGTCTGATTTTGTTGAAAAGACCAATTTACTCTGATTCAAAAAAAAGAAAAAATACAAAAACATGAAAAGACCATACTGCCCTTCTATTTTATCTCCTACTTTATCCTATATTCTTTCCATTTTCTTCCTTACCATCTTACAAGCCGAGGTTTCCTGAAAGCACACAAACCTAGGTCTCTCACCTTCTTCCATTATCACATTCTTTTTCTCCCCAATTGTCACCTTCTTCACCTTTTTTCCTCCCTTCTAGTCACTTCTCCCCCACCACTGAAAACACACAAACCGAGCGCCACCTCTGATACAAGTTCCATCGACCATCAATTTTTCGGCGCTTGGCTGACCGACACCGGAAATGGGTGGCAGAGGTGGCATGGGGCTTTGCGGGTAGCAAGAGGGGAGAGGAGATGGTGGGTGTCAATGTGTTGGCGCTTGGCTGAGCGGCGCCGGAAAGGGTGGCGGAGGTGGGGGTGGTTGTGCGAGTGAATCCCTTCGCGGCGGTGAATCCCTTAGTGGAAGAAAGGTGGCACAGGAAGGTGGCTCGTGGCGGGAAGGTGGCTCGTGGCGGGAAGGTGACTAATGTCTAGTGGTGCAATGGTTGGGATGTGGTTGATGGCGCGGTGGCAGGGATGTGGCTGGTGGATGGGGGTAAACGGTGGTGGTGAATCCCTTAGTGGAGGAGATGTGAATCCCTTAGCGGCAGAGAGGTGGTACGAGGAGGTGGCAGGTGGTGCGGTGCCGAGGAGGTAACTAGTGGTTGGTGGTGCAATGGTCTGGAGGTGGTGGTTGTGCAATGACGGCGGAGCACGATAGTAGCGGTGGATGAAGAAGGAGGATAGGTTCAGGGGGTGGGGTATTTTTGGGATACAATTTTCAGCTTTAAGTTAAAATTTTATCTTTTAAGCCGAGGATATTTTAGCCATTTCACTTTCTTCTCATTTCCAGAATTTAGAGGGTCAATGCCGAAAATAGTGATTTAAGGTATATCGGCACAAATATTCTGAAAGTTGGGGTATATTGGCATATACAATAATTAGTTAGGTTAAATTGACATTTTTTGAGATTGCAGAGTTATATTGGCACTTTCAGGCTAAAGTCAGAGTTTTAAATGTAAATAACCCTAATAATAAACCTCAGCATATACCTCAACAATATAAATTCTTCAAAAAATAAGGCCTAGCAGGATTCGAACCCCGGTCTATAACCTCAAATCTTAGAGTATTAACCACTACATCAAAGAACCTTTACTGATCATATACTTAATGGCGGAACCAGAACAAATTGAGGGGCGACTGAACTACACTGGCATCTCCTGGGAGGACAAATTGCTTACCTGGGCGGAACCCTTTACAATATTAATGAGTTGGGGCAGACAAAGACATGAAGAGTATTACTCTCTTAGTTCTCCAGAGTTTACTGGGGCGGTCGTACCCGCTCGCCCCGGTTTAGTTCTGCTGCAGCATATACCCAGTCAAATAGTATTAAATCTCAGCAAATATTTGAAAAAATAAAATAAAGCATGAAATTAAACCTAACATCTCATGAGCATAAGCTTAACAGTCTGCCGTCCGCCGTCGCCGTCGCTGTCCGCCAACGATATCGCACTGGCTATCGTAAAAACTGTTATTCTCCGAGCGTGAAGTTCACGCGCCATCCCCAAACATCGTGTGTGAATCGATCTACAAACCCTAGATCAACCGCGAATATGCAATTTTTTGGCAGTTACCACTTTGCTCCGCCGCGACCTCTGCAATCCCTAGCTTCGTCGTGGACTTGCCGTGACTCGATCTTCGCAGGCCGCAGACTCAGCTCCGGTGCCATCGGTGATGGGAGACACCTCTGCTCTTCGTCTCCAGAGAATCACCGCGAATCTACGTGCCGGCGAGCTAGGTTACGACACAGAGGCGGAGGTTTCACGACGGAGAACGAAGGTGGGGGCAACGTATATTCGACATAAACCAGCGGGAATCCGGTAGACAGAGTAGATTGGCGAGATTCCGACGAGATTCGATGTCCGGTGGTGGTTGCCGACGTTAGGTGGCAGTTTCCGATCAATTGCAGAAAAAATGAAATGAAATTTTTGAATATGTATAATATTTGATAGTTGCACAATAGGTCCCTAGATCTATTAGCATATTTTATAATAAAGCCCATCCAAAATGAAACTTACAATGATCGAACAATAAACTCTGACCTAAAGTTTAGACTGTCTTTATCTTTCTGTGTTTTTATAATGTATTTTTTAAACATAAAATCTAAGCACATGTAGGGAAATGCTAAATGCGTGTAAATTTAATGAATTATTTACTATATTACGCTTAATTAATTAAATTTAAATAATCACAACTTGATTGAGATTAATACTAATTAAGGGTAATATAGTAAATTCTTCATTAAATTTACCAGATTTTAGAATTTCCCTAACTGTTGTAATTAAATTTGCCGTTTAAAAAATATGGTTATTGAGAAGACTTCTCATATATTCATACTCCTCTGCTTTCTTAATATTGACCTCATTTGACCGTTATTTTTTTCAAGACATGTTTGACCGTCAATAGTTTTTGTTATATACAATAACGGACATCATGCGAGATGTCTTTAGATTCTCCGTAACGTGTAGTTTCTGAAAAATAAAACTTTGTCATTTGTTATTAGACACAACTAAAATTATCGGTGGTCAAATATGCCTTAAAAAATATTAGAAAATAAGGACATAAATAAGAAATCAGGCAGATCGATTAAGGTACGGTTGCAATTTGATAACACAAGTGCAGACTTCGTGCAGATTTGGGCGTGTTTTCGTGCACCTTTAACTTTGAAGTTGCACGAAAGTGTAATTATTTAAATCAAACTTTGAAGTTTAGATCGATTTTTTTATTTTTGAAGAATAGAGTAATTATTTTTAAACCGAGAGGAAAATAATTGGGCCGCCATTTGTGAGAGTTCCAGCATAAAAGGGACCTCATTTTCTTCTGGAAGAGACTTCGACACATAGAACCTGGACTTGGAACGCAGCATGGACGCCCAGAGCCTTCAGGAATTGAAGCAGTTCATACAGCAATGCAAGAAGGAACCATCGATTCTTGACAACCCGTCTCTCGCTTTCTTCAAGAACTACCTTCAGAGGTAAAGAATTCGTCGGTTGTTTATATGAAGTTCGATTCTTTTTTTTTGTTTATGATTGATTATTCGTTGGGGTTTTGAGTTGATTTGCGGTTTAAAAGGATCGTTTTTTGTTGCCAGTCTTGGTGCCCGTGTCTCGCCCGCTGCTAAATCGGTAAGCCCTGTAATTGATTTTGAAGTTCTAAATTGATACTATGTTATTGGGGGTGTCTGTGTAGTATTTAACTTGGATTTAGATTCTTTGGTGGTTTACCAGTGTTCCGAATTTATTTTTGAGACTTGGGAATTGGCAATTGAAATGTGGAAAATTGTAGAACTTTGTTGAATTCGGTGATCAGGGCATTTGTGTTTGAATCTATATATTTGTGTTCCTCTATTTTATTCCTTCTCATTGATAAAATTAGAGAGAGGGTTTCAGTGGACACGGATGCACGAGTGTTGTTCAAATGTTGCACGCTGTTGTAATGAGAATGAACCGAGTTTAGGGTGCACTGCACGCAGACTTTTCCTCTATCCATGGAGTTAGAGACACTGTTCCCATGAAAACCACTTTCATTGATAATCTGTTATCTAAACTATGTTGGCTGATTGACCAAAGTACTTAACTATTAAAGAAAGGGTACTTGCATAAATTCCTCTTCTTAGACCATATATCAGACTCCTTAATATTGCACTATGTCAAAATGATAATCTTTGTGTTTAATTCCTGAAGTGGTGTTTGAGCTGAAAATGCCTTTGCTGGATTAGCTTAAATGTTGGCCTCATTTCCTTACGTAATTTTTAAATGAACTATGAGCAGGGGAAAAATGGGGATGGCGTTCCAGATGATGACTTGGACGAAGACATTGTTGAGTCTGATGTTGAGCTAGATAACAGTAACATTGTTCCACCTGATGCTGATCCTCCGCAGAAGGTAATTGATAGAATCAGCTATCCGAATGCATTGAACATACCACTTTATTATTTTTTTTCCAGCTAACAGTTTTATCCCCGCCTTTTACCTCTTTCTTCTTTTCAGATGGGAGATTCGTCAGTTGAAGTAAGTGAAGAAGGCCGAGAATTTGCACAAGAATTGAAATCAAAAGCTATGGATGCAGTATCTGAAGGCATCTTTCCTACTTTGCCTTCGCAAATTTTAATTTCTGGATTTTGATTTACTTTAAAACTGACTTAACTGAAGGCCGAGATATGTCTAAATTAAACTTCTTTTCTTTTAGAGACAGACAGGTGTCTCGTTGCTAAAATATTTTTTTCCCCAGGGAAGTTGAATGAAGCCATAGGCACTCTTACAGAAGCTATTGTGCTGAATCCAAAATCATCAATTTTATATGCCACCAGAGGTTAGCCTTATGCAGGAAAAACAGTTCAGACTTTTGTCTTTTGAGTATTGTTATTTTAGCTATCATAAATTACATTGCTTGCATTTCAGGTAGCGTCTTTGTTAAACTGAAGAAGCCAAATGCTGCAATTCGTGATGCTGATGCAGCTTTAGAGGTATGGGTTTTAATATTATCTACCTGGGCCAATGGAATGTTGTTATAATTGTGTTATGCCCAGATTGTTTTGTTACTTTCAGATTCTGCTAATGTTCTGAATTTGATTTCTTCAAGATCAATCCTGATTCATCTAAAGGATACAAAATACGAGGAATG